>CM045447.1:5530012-5897485 GCA_024666655.1 Dascyllus trimaculatus | reverse complement strand
ACCATTATATGAATAGACATTTATAAGAGTGCTCACACAATGCCAAAGGGACGATGAATTTTGGAGGCACTGACTATTTATATGAGAACAGAATTTAGTTTTGACCAGTCGTGTGAACTGTTTTGGAAGAGATATGAGCTTTTGCAAGTGAACCATGGTGTTGTGCTGAACCATCCAGGTTATTTTGGCAAAAGCACCGAGAGTGTTGAGAACGTCTGGTCTGTTTCAAGAAATGAGCCGAAGCAATTGAGAATAGTCAGTGCATTTTTGGTGGCACTGACTATTTATATGAGAAAGAAATTTAGTTTTAAAACATGAGTGAAAGGTTTTGGGAGAGATATGAGCTTTTGCACGTCAGCTTTATATATATATTGCTTATATTGCAAAGTTTGAAGCAATGATACCTGCAAATATACTGTCTTTAAGTTCCTGTTACCAATCGGTGGTTCTATGACTATGACTAAATTTTAAAATGTGGATGTATTCAGAAGTGGACTCTTGTCCAGAATATGAAATTTGGGATAGATTGGATCATGTACAGCTGAGATATAAACATTTTAGTTGTCATGACGAGACATCAAGTGAAGAGAGATCAAGTTCGCCACAACTGCCACAACTGTGACTGGTTTGATGACCAGTCACAGTTTTCTCCATGAATCATCATCAATGTCTTGAGGCTTATGTCACCAAATTTCAGTTGAATACGGTCAACCAAATAATAATAATACATTAAAATGTATTGAAACAGAGGGATTTTTCTACAATGACACAGACCTGCATTTATATGATTTGAACAGTAGGTGTCAGCGTTGCACCATTTATCTGGATTTAATCCAGAGCTGCTGACAATGGTAAAAGTACATAAAGGTCAGAGGGCCACCACGGTCACATCCTTTGACTTTTGTGGAAGATTTTGATAACTTCTCATATTTAAGGCCTGTTGTATATACTGGCCAAATTTCAGCTGTCTTGGAGTTACCCTGTATTCGGTTATAGCTTTTGAATATGAGCAAAAATCAGAAATATAAAGCAAAATGGCGGACTTCCAGTACACTTTTGCTGATGGATTGATTAGGCAATTTTGTTTGTCTTGTCTTGGTGCACATGTGTACCAAATTTGGTAGGGTTACATGAAACTAGCCGTATTAACTCCCATAGAACCCAATTTTCAAGGTGGCGCTATAGAGCCATTTTGCCACACACATGTGCAGCTCCCATGAAATATAAAAAAAACAATAAAGCTGGAGCAGATTGGACACTTTATGTGTGAGTTACAACATCTTCCTAAGGCTTTTTTTGGTTTGTGTGAGGTTCAGATGCCCCTTTATTGTTATTGTACATGTAACACGTACACGTCTTTTTACAGCTCAGCCAAATAACCATGTACATTTAAATAAAAACCTGAATCTGTGAATCATTGTAATAGGTCAGTGTTGGATGCAAGATTTATATTTATAAATGGCAGTGACATGCCACAAGTACCTTGGACATATTTAAACTAAATGCATGAATATACTAAGGTGTGTATTATTTCAAGAACTTAGTACTGAATGCATAATAACAGGGAAGCTGTCTTTATACATGACAAAAGGCCCAGTTTAATGTTAAACAATATTCAATTCAATTCAGTTTTATTTATATAGCGCATATTCACAACACAGGTCGTCACAAAGCGCTTAACATTGTAAGAAAGAACAGGAAACAGAAAACCCAACAATCCAAGGTTGCTTTTGGATTCCCTATGAGCAAGCAGTCAGCGACGGTGGGAAGGAACCAAAACCCCCCCATGGTAGGGAAGGGGGGAAAAAAACCTCCGACAGAGGTGTATTGTAGGAGATCCCTGCTCCATCTATCCATCAGTTTGGGGGTTGTTGGCCTGAAACTATTGAAGTCTGCTGGCATAATCAGTAGCAATAGTAACAATAGACAGTGGTGTATAATATATTTATGGATAATGTACAATATTTGTAGTGGTGAAAATTATGCTTAATAAAAGGGGAACAATTACACAGGATATACTGCAGTGGAATGGGAATGATTTACATTTTTAACAGAGTGTACAGTAAACATGTGCAGTTATGCAATGATAGATTTTAATGAACAATTTATAGAGCAATAATATGCAGTATTTAGGGGATGTATAGACAGTTAAATTCATTCTGGGGTTTGGTGTGTGTGAAAGAACGATGAAAGGTTAGTGTGTGTGTGTGTTAGGGTTTGTCTGTGTGTGTATGTGTGTGTGTGTTAGGGTTTGTCTGTGTGTGTATGTGTGTGTGTGTTAGGGTTTGTCTGTGTGTGTATGTGCGTGTGTGTTAGGGTTTGTCTATGTGTGTATGTGTGTGTGTTAGGGTTTGTCTGTGTGTGTATGTGTGTGTGTGTACGTGTACCTTTAACTTATTGCTACCTACAGGCATGCAAGATGGAAAACTAAATCTATTATAATGAATTAGCATGTACATAACTCTACAAACTGTACCACTGGAACAAAAACTTCCCTCAGAGTAGCACAACATCCAAGTGAACAGGCTGCTAAGAAGAATATTTCCCTCTTTAACACATGTCATATCGTTTTGCCACTGACTTGCATTACAAGCATCACTGAATATTAGCTTTTAAATGAGGTAGGCCCACAGCTGTCATGAGACAACACAGTTGGTACAGATTGGACACTACATGTGTGACTTAAAACACCTTACTTAGGCTTTTCTGTTACTTTTACGTTCAGACTCAACTTTACTGTCATTTAACATGTCACAAAATCATTTTATGTATGTTAAAAAAATTAAAACATGAACCTCTCTGTTGCTCTCTCTCTCTCTCTCTCTCTTTCTCTCTCTCTCTTGCTCTCTCTCTCTTCCTCTCTCTCTCTCTCTCTTTCTCTCTCTCTCTCTCTCTTGCTCTCTCTCTTTCTCTCTCTCTCTCTCTTGCTCTCTTTCTCTCTCTCTTTCTCTCTCTCTTTCTCTTTCTCTCTCTCTTGCTCTCTCTCTCTCTCTCTTTCTCTCTCTCTCTCTCTTGCTCTCTCTCAACCTGCATCTGTGTGTCTCTGTGTCTGTGGTTGTGTGTGTATCTCTGTGTGTGTCTGTGTGTGTGTGTGTGTGTGTGTTTGTGTGTGTGTGTCTGTGTGCCTGTGTCTGTGTGTTTGACATGGGGGAGGGGCTGCAGCAGGACACACAGAGGCTGCTGGAGCTGGGGAGAGTGACAGATATGACTCAAAGTTCAGAGGTGCACTGTGGCCGCACCGTTTCACTTTTGTGGAAGATTTTGACAACTTCTCAACTTTAAGGCCTGTTGTATATACTGGCCAAATTTCAAGACTATATCACTAAGTTTGGAGCAATGGAAAGTGCAAATGTCCCAAAATTACCTTCCTGTTACCACTCACTGACGCTTTGACTATGACTAAATTTTAAAATGTGGATGTGTTCAGAAGTGGACTGTTGTTCAGCACATGAAATTTGGGCCAGATCGGATCATGTACAGCTGAGATATAAACACTTTAGTCGTCATGGCGAGACATCGAAGTTCGCCACCCAGCCACAGACACATCGTTTGACTACCAGTGACAGTTTTCTCCATGAATCATCATCAATGTCTTGAGGCTTATGTCACCACATTTCAGATGAATACGGTCAACCGGCTAATAATAGTACATTAAAATGTAAAAAGTGGCATTTCCTGTTGCCAGGAGGTGGCGCTATGACTGTGGATGAATATTGTCATATGGATGTGATCAGGGCAGGACTATGATCAAATGTGTAAAGTTTGAAGCAGATCAGAGCCTGTGAAGTGTATTTAGACAGCACTTGAAATTTTATGGCGAAACATCAAAGTTTAGGAGGCCGCCACGCCCACGCCCTCAGACTTTTGCGGAGCGTTTTGATAACTTTTAATCACGAAGCCCTGTTGTATATACTGACCAAATTTCAGCTGTCTTGGAGTTACCCTGTGTGCGGTTATAGCTTTTGAATATGACCATAAATCAAAAATATAAAGCAAAATGGCGGACTTCCTGTACATTTTTGCTGATGGATTGATTAGGCAATTTTGTTTGTCTTGTCTTGGTGCACATGTGTACCAAATTGGGTAGGTGTACGTGAAACTAGCCGTATTAACTCCCATAGAACCCAATTTTCAAGGTGGCGCTATAGAGCCATTTTGCCACACACATGTGCAACTCCCATAAAATATCAAATTTTTCGCCAGTCCTGATGGGGTTGCAAATTTTCATGAGTTTTTGAGCGCGTTTAGGCCCTCAAAAATGCAGTTCTTTCGTCAGGAGAAAAATAATAATAATTAAAGCTGCAAGCAGCGTTGAACGGGCCCTCGCACACCCACGCGTGTCGGGACGTGGCGCACGTCCAGGTGTGGCGCATGTCGGGATGTGGCAGAAATTTCAAGGCGGTCAGACTTAGCTGACCAATTTCAAGGATTGCATCACAAACTTTCTCGGCCACCATGTACATCAGTGGTGTCAAACTAATTTCTCATTGACTATTATCTATTGTGTTATTAATTTAAAAATCTGTGAGTGAGATGTTATATTACTGTATTATTGGGTCGCTATTATTGACCATTATGCCCGTTGTTGCAAATTTGCAACATACCCAAATTTCTATTTATTTTTTGTGCTATAATCAAATTAACAATCTCAACTTCAACTTATGGTGCAGGGAAGCCAAAATACCATGTCCACGCATGTGAACGCACGGTCTCAGGAGGCTACCATATTTTTTTTCATGAATTAAAAAATAGACAAAGAAGACATAATCATTTGTACATATTCGGGCCATAGGCAGAATAGGCCACATGAAATGAAGTGGGAGTTGCCCCCTCAGCCCCTATGAAATGGGACAAGGAACAAATGATAGAGTTTTGGGAGTGATCCAGATCAGTGTCTGGATCCAGGAATTTTTAAAAAGATATTTAACATTGGGAGTGTTAGAAAGCCCTGCAGTGCCACCTTGTGGTAGGACGGAGCACATATATAGCACATATATAGCACAAAGATATTGAGTGTTTTTTAAGTATACTTTGTCGTTGGGAGATTGTGTTGGGGTGGACTGGAGCTCCTTCGCGGAGGTCTGTGCTCTCTGGGTGCTTTTCTAGCTACAATCTGTGATGATATGAATATTGACGAATGTATAATTAAACTAGTTGAAATACATATTTGATATATCGTTGTTTGTACAGTTTTTCTCCATAGGTTTCGCTCATTTCTCGAAACTGAAATTACATTCTCAAAACAACATGGACAAACCTCCAAAGTACTTGGCAATTGTTCACAACAGACTGGCATTTTTCCTTCATTTCATCAAATTGCAAACATCTTAGTACTGGTCTCGATGTCTCAGTACATCTTTGCAAATGATTTAGTACAGGTAGCCTTCATTTAGCACAATTTCCAAGTGAATAGATCTTGTTGATCTAAACTGATTGTTGACTTCTCAGTCTGATGGTCGTTCACTCCAAAACATGTCAGCATCATTTCATTGTATAAGTCATCACATGCACAATAGTCTGTTCAGTTGTCAGGATTAGTCATGAACATACGGTGGCCAGGAGAGGGACGGTGAGGACAGCTTTATTTACAGCACTGTAGGCTCCATATAATGTTCCTTGTTTTTTGTTTATGTGTTTATATTACAGTATGTTGTGCTGTATAGATTTTCTTTTTACTCTGATGTATGAAAGTTACTTTATGTGTGTCAATACAGTTTTCTTGATAGTTTACACACATTTTGTGAAAGCGTGCCTCATACTTTCAGAACTCTGCACACAAATCAGAAAACACACACACACAATGAGCAAAAGCCCTCAATTCTCCTTCAATTGAAACTTTACATTCAAAATGATGTTATTACTTCTCAAAATGCTATTTTGTTTTCAAATGACACAAACCATTATATGAATAGACATTTATAAGAGTGCTCACACAATGCCAAAGGGACGATGAATTTTGGAGGCACTGACTATTTATATGAGAATAGAATTTAGTTTTGACCAGTCGTGTGAACTGTTTTGGGAGAGATATGAGCTTTTGCAGGTGAACCATGGTGTTGTGCTGAACCATCCAGGTTATTTTGGCAAAAGCACCAAGAGTGTTGAGAACGTCTGATCTGTTTCAAGAAATGAGCCAAAGCAATTGAGAATAGTCATTGCATTTTTGGTGGCACTGACTAAGAAATTTAGTTTTGAAACATGAGTGAAAGGTTTTGGGAGAGATATGAGCTTTTGCACGTCAGCTTTATATATATATTGCTTATATTGCAAAGTTTGAAGCAATGATACCTGCAAATATACTGTCTTTAAGTTCCTGTTACCAATCGGTGGTGCTATGACTATGACTAAATTTTAAAATGTGGATGTGTTCAGAAGTGGACTCTTGTCCAGGATATGAAATTTGGGATAGATTGGATCATGTACAGCTAAGATATAAACATTTTAGTTGTCATGACGAGACATCAAGTTCGCCACGCTGCCACAGACTAACAGTTTGACTATCAGTCACAGTTTTCTCCATGAATCATCATCAACATCTTGAGGCTTATGTCACCAACTTTCAGTTGAATACGGTCAACCAAATAATAATAATACATTAAAATGTATTGAAACGGAGGGATTTTTCTACAATGACACAGACCTGCATTTATACGATTTGAACAGTAGGTGTCAGCGTTGCACCATTTATCTGGATTTAATCCAGAGCTGCTGACAACGGTAAAAGTACATAAAGGTCAGAGGGCCACCACGGTCACATCCTTTGACTTTTGTGGAAGATTTTGATAACTTCTCATCTTTAAGGCCTGTTGTATATACTGACCAAATTTCAGCTGTCTTGGAGTTACCCTGTGTGCGGTTATAGCTTTTGAATATGTCCAATAATCAGAAATATAAAGCAAAATGGCGGACTTCCTGTACATTTTTGCTGATGGATTGATTAGGCAATTTTGTTTGTCTTGTCTTGGTGCACATGTGTACCAAATTTGGTAGGGTTACATGAAACTAGCCGTATTAACTCCCATAGAACCCAATTTTCAAGGTGGCGCTATAGAGCCATTTTGCCACACACATGTGCAGCTCCCATGAAATATAAAATTTTTCGCCACTTCTGATGTGTGTGCAAATTTTCGTGAGTTTTTGAGCGCGTTTAGGCCCTCAAAAATGCAGTTCTTCTGTCAGGAGAAAAATAATAATAATAATAATAATAATAATAATAAAAACGAATACAAATGCAATAGGGTCCTACGCACCGTTGGTGCTCGGGCCCTAATAACAACCTCCATTAAGCCCTACATGTGTGGCATTATCCATTTTGTGGGAAAACGTGAGTGGAATTCATCTGCTGAAACAGTTTTCATTCATAGTGTTGATTTTTTTCTCCACAAACAATGCCAACACCGAAAATAAGAAAATAAACAAAAATAAAAGATGTTAATCAGAATTATGAAAAGCACAATTATTATCATTATTATCATGAATATGCATAAAAAAGATGGAATGCAGAGATATGGAAGTGTTCGGAGTTTGGTCCTGATATGTTGTGTCAAACAGAAGCACCTGCGTCCCGTCAGTAGAGGAGAAGTCGAGGTGGTCACAGTCAGAAAGGTGGAGTCTGTTTCTCACCTTCGAGTGGTTTTGTTCTCTCGTGCAAAGACAGAAGGTGACCGCTGAGTAGTGTCAAACCTGCGTGGTGTGGTAGTGTTTACTTCCTACATCACCACTGTGCTTCCGGCTGGTGGTTTAGTGTTAGTGTGTATTCTGTGTTGTAGTGTGTTTGTGATTCTCGTGCTTCTTCATCACTCCCTCCTGACCGTCCATCGAGTGGCCCGACAGAGTCCAAGTTCCGAGCTGAGGTCGGTTCACCTCCCCACCGGCGGGGCTGGAGGAGCTCCTCTCATCATGGCTGAGGACACAAGGTGGAGAGACAAAGGGAACTCCAGGTCAGTCCTCCCACTTCAAAACACACACTGGTAGAAACTATTAACTGTGAGAAACGGGCCATAAATTCCACACGGCTGCTGCGACATAAACACGATAGACATCTAGTAAAGGTCCCTGATTCCCTGGAATCAAGCATGTTGCAGTTGACTGTCAGAATGTTTGTAAGAACACAGCAGCTTACAGTTCATCTGTCATTAAGACAAACCTGCTCCTCGGGCTGGGTCATAAAGCTGAACACCCTGGACAGGTCAACAGCCTATCACAGGGGGGGACACACAAACAAACACACTCACATTCACACCTATGGACAATTTAGAGTCACCAATTAACCTCTTTGGACTGTGGGAGGAAACACGAGCACCCAGTGAGAGTTCCCCGCAGGCCCAGGGAGAACATGCAAACTCCACACAGAGAGACCCCAGGCCGGGATGCGAACCCAGGACCTTCTATCTGTGAGGCGACCGAGCTAACCACCGCGCCGCCTTGTGTTGGTCTCAGTTGGACATATAAACAATAAAAACTACCATATGAGTGCGCTGACAATCTCTCAGTGAAACCACAGAGATAAAGGACCTTCTTTTCTTCTTATTCATTATTTGTTGTTCTAAATCACTTGACACTTACACCCTTTTCCGACAAGGCAAATAAAATGAACTCGTCCAGCACCACTATGCTCTCCGTAAGCAGTATGGAGATGCAAAGACCGTCTCTCTGTCTTGTTATTACAACCTTAAAACAATGCAGAGGAAGAAAAGATGAATCAGCTGCACCGTGCCTGCAGCAGAGATTCAGTGACACTCGTACCCTTGTTGCTTTTGCTGGGGTAGACCTTGTTGGAAGGCCTGTAGTCCTCTGGAGGTGGAAGGTCTTCAATGGGATGGAAGTTGAACTTGGATTCAAAATCATCTGAGGGAAGAAAAGCCCACCAAAAGTCAGGGTTTTAAAATATGCATATACATCAGGGTATCCGTTTTAAAATTCCAATGCAGTCCATCACAGCAGCAATAAATACAATGAATTCTACCTTCTGAAATCTTAAAATGGGCTTATTTTTTATCAGAGTGTGAGAGATGTTTGAATATGATGTCAACCTCATGGAAGTTAAAGAGAGGACAAAATGTTCAAAGTCACAGATTACAGTACTTTTATCCTTCTACTTTTAGATCCAATACTAAAACCACCAACAAAATTGAAGGAATTATTATCCAGTTGTTTATTTTCAACTTGCATATGCTGGAGAATGTTTCGGTTTTAGGAAGCAACTTTTGTTTTGCAACATCTGACTTCAAATCAATAGATGCTTTGGTAGGTTTGCACTGCCGCCATCTTTACTTCATGCTTGTTGCGGGTTCTTTAAGAGTGAAACACACTGTATGCTCAGTAGCAATGAAGTCAAGTGCCAACCCGAAACACGTCCTTAGTCACCTTGTCATTAAGTTCACAGAATTATTGACCTAAAATCTAGGCATCTGTACATGAAGCACATGAACCTTAGACAGTAATCTAGGAACTGTCCCTGATTTGTCCAGTACAACAGGAAACAAAAAGGCTTGTTTGCATAGCTGCAGCAGAATATTTGACTATCGACGGCCACACACCCCCGTCACATCAAGATCACTGATAAAACCATGTTGGGTCAGTATCACTTCAACGGCACTGTAGCTGCTAGGTTTTAAAAGAGATGTCTGCAGCAGTCCAAGCATCTCATCGGCACCCCTGGAGCAGGAAGGGTTAAGGGCATTGCTAAAAGCCCAATAATGGCCACACTGATGTTTGATCCTCTGACCTTCTGATCAGTAGCCCAGAGACTTAACTGTTACACCACCACTGTCCCCTAAGCACTGGGTTCTTACTTATAGTGTACATGCAATGCATACCTTGTATTGCATTGTGACTGTATAGTACAAGAACTGCAAGTTGACGTAAAGGAATGAAGGGTGGGGAAGGGTGAGCCATGGGTTTGTATGAAAATCATGAAAAGAAAAATGTGTTTCTGAAAAGCTGTATTTGCTGTGAAGTATTTCAATAATCAAGTTTAAAAACAAAAAAGAAAGGACCCTGTGGGTCTGCAGGGGACTTCCTAAAGTCTGTGTCTAGAGTCCTCAGTCTTTATGGAAGTTAACTTAAAGTAAAATGAGATGAAGAAAGGCGCTAATCAGAGTGGTATAGTCATAAGTGAAAAAGAACTTCAGAAGCCATAAACTACAATCATGGATGAAGGCTACAGTTTTCTCATAATTAATACAATAGCTCTGTGCACTACTTCAGTGGTTCCCTATTTATCAGACACACAGGCTCTGCCATAGCCTTATCAGGACACCTTCATCTACTTCATGCCACTGGATTGCACACTTGACAATTTCAGTTAAGCATTTTCAAATCTCAGTTCTTTCCCTTCATGCAGTTACAGCATCCTGATGTGTTGTGCTCATAACTGATTCAGAATGGGGGAAACAGAGTCCTGTGTAGCTGGCAGGTCTCTTAGAGTGCTACTTGAGTTTATTTCCCCCGCACATTTATTAATCACGACATTAAAAAGTCAGATTTTTTTCCTGCCTTATGTTAACTGTAGAAGCACCTTGTGGGTTAAACTAATCTCATCTCACCTGGCAGGCCTGCTCTATTCTAAAGTCCTATTTGCTTAGTAAAACTGATAAATACACAAACCAGTCAGCTGTTGTGAAAATTATGAACGTGGGGGGAGCAATATGTTTATGTCACAACTCACCTATGATGGACTTAGAGGAGGAGCTGGAGGAGTGACCGTTCCGGATGGGCGGGGGTGGAGGAGGGGGTCCAGCCGGGGTTCGGGAAGATGAGGAGGATGAGATGGAGGAAGAGGAGGGAGGAGGAGGTGGTTTGCCCACTCGGCTGAGGGACTCTGAGATCGCAGAGCTGTGGCCACGGTATGGGGGTGGGGGAGGAGGGGCATCCCGACCACCGTTACGAGACCCGGGATGGGGCACCTGGGGAGCTGCATGAACAACACACACACACACACACACACACACACACAGATGATGAAACGTGTGAGGTTACTCTCAACATTATGGCAACTACACAACTCAGAATGAAGTTCAGAAGGACTGCTGCAGCCCAAGAGTTTAACGAATGCTGATGCCAAAGGTGTCAAAAGGTCATTTTGCTGACAGGTCATTTATTATGTTTTACCTCCAATATAAGATTTAAGCGCCGTGCCTGAGTGTATTTGCATAGGACAGGGTTAGGGTAGGACATAGGACACTACCCAACTGCATGGACATAACATAGAGACCCAGAATGTCAATGGTTCTTGACAATCATGTTTTCATCACATCAGATATTCTTTTTGAATGGAGAGATTAGAAGTATAACAGCGGTCCTTCACAGAGTGTCTTGCATTGTGGGTTGTTTGTAGCATCAGTGTTGCTAGGCTAGCAAGTGTTTTCAGTCAGTTTATAGTGAGAGTTTATCAGCCATAAAAGTGTTGCATTAGCCCACGTTAATTTGGAGCTCCCTTCGTGTATCAAAGCTAATTTTGTGGTTTAGTTTACTTTGTTTCAATCCCATGAGTCACACAGTACCGGGTATCTGACATCATGTCATGTTCAGATATTTCAAACATCTGCAGTAGAGCTCTGATACCAGGAAGTGTTACACCGTTGGTGCATTCAAGGAAGCTAGACAGATTTGAGTTAGCTGTTTATATTTCAGCACCTACTTTTTGTTTCAAGAAAATTTAGTTTTAGCTTTCTGTTTTTTCTTCTACTCCCTATCCAGCTTTAATTAATTTCATGACTTTTGGTTCCTGGATATTTAGGTGGTCATGCAGGCACTACAAAGCTGTACTGCCCACAAATGCAGTACCAACAATGACTTAATTAAAAGAAAGAAAAAAAAAACAGACAACAAATATATCCCACTAGATGTACAATGTGGCAAATCAACTATCCCCAGTTCCCCAACGTTGAAGTTAACTGTATACTGTACTGGACTTCACATTAAGTTGCCTGGAACAAAAGAAATCAACATACTGTATTAACACATGTAAGAAAAGGCCATAATCAATTCACTCGGGGTGAGACGGCGGGGTGGTGGTCAGCACCTTTGCTGTAGAGGTGTGTGTGCCTGATTGTCAGTCTCTTTGTGTTACCCTGTAATGGACTGGTGAGCTGTCCAGAGTGTACTCTGCCTCTTGTCCAGTGAGAGCTGGGACAGACTCCAGTCCACCACAACCCTCTACAGATAAAGTAGGTGTAGCTAATGGACGGACCTATTAATTGTTAAAGCCATTAATTGTCAGTCAGGTCAACTCAATCTCCTGTATTCCAAAACTCCCAAGATGTTCAATTCAAAATGATATCGGAATGTGACGCTTGCAACCCAGCATTAACCGACCCGACAAAAGCTCTACTGCGAAATGTACATCAGCAACACGGAGCACATGGTTAATTAACACGTTATAATACTATTTCTTAACCTATATTTATACACATGCTGTTTTCACTGACATATAATGTGCCCTCACTAAAAAGTGGTGAAAAAGATGCTTATCTAAACTGCATTTCACCACACAGTTGAACTAACATACCGGTGGCATCTCTGCAATGAAGCAATCCCTCAGCACCATATTTTCAAATACCAACCAAATAATGGAAAGCTGCTCATACAGTCTCTGGCTACTTCTGCTACTTTCCCTCTCCATTTAGATGCATCCTTAAATGCTAATAAGATTAATGTTATTATACTGGAACTACAGTGTGTGGCAGGACACACACCACTGTCACTGTAGATGGAAACATGATGCTGGGCTCAACATCAAGAACGTCTGCCAGCCATCAGCATCATCGATCAGCCAACCCCTCATCTAACAATGTAAAAATGCTATTACGCAACAAACTCAGAAGTCAAACATTACATTACCAGCATCTAACAGCCAAATTAACACCACCATAATCAATCATGAAGCTGGTTATCGTGTGTTTACTATGAACCAGCTACTGATTCGTAGGTTCACACACTGCAGCCATACATCACTAGTAACAAGCTATTTTGCACTCAGTGGGGCCAGAAAATAAAAGAACAGTAGAATCCTGAACAGAGAACAGCAACGATGAAAAAACTTGCTGGCACGCTACAATTTAATGTAAAGTATGGGGGGAAAGCAGAGAGTGAAAGTAAAGAGGAATGCTGGAATATTCCACAAGGCAGCAGGAATGCAGAGAAACCAGGAGACCTTGTGGCAAATCGCTTCATCATCCAATCATAACCCAGAGCTCCAGCTAACAAGTGCCTTCCTGTGTGGCGTGTTCAGCCTGATTTCAGATTACAAATATGTTTCCAGTGAGCCATAAATCCACTTGGTAGAGCAAACAAAATCTTCATCTGAAACTTGTAATATGTACTGGATCCATCGAGTAAAACTAGGGCATTTTGCAGATGTGTGTCTCAATCCTGTAGCATTTCCTTCTGCATTAACAGACACATAGGGAACTTCTGTGTTACACACTTGAACAATACACAGACATCCAGTGTGTGTCGTCATCTGCATGGCATCTCCCCAATCAAGCTTAAACATGCATGACAACAGACAGCATATCTGCTCCACGTTAAAATGTTGTAATTTCCTTGAGTTTCAATGCAACAAGAAAAAAGTAATTTCCAAAAACACAAAAGCAGCTGTAAATATCATAAGAAATTTTAAACTGCTGTGTGTTAAGTAGCTGTGCAGACACCTGGCTTGAATGCTACAGTCAGAGGAGGAGCATTATATTTTGCACAGAGCCAAACAAATTACATTGCTGCCCTCTGCTCTACTTTCAGATTTGAACTAGAATAGGTGTGATCATGTGGAGGAAATGTTTCAGCATAAAATGCTGCTCGAAGGCTGGACTACGCTTTAGAGGTTCAGAGATAACGAGTCAAAACTTGCTTTGCCTTTGGTATGAACATTCCTCCAGCTGAGAATGGAGACTGATGAGGTCTTCATCAATGAGACAAATGCAGAATCAGAGTTATAATATATTCATACACTCAATGTCCATACAAAGTGCAACACATTCAAAGTTTAAATGATGGGCTAATGAATGGATCATTCGGTCAACATGAAAAACATATTCCACAGTATTTTTAGGGCCTTCTCTGCCCTTTACGAGCATGTTAGACTAGAAACATGTGAAGGGGGAATTATGATCAGTGGTGTGAATCCCTCAGCCCCAAGGAGGAACAATACATACACACATTCTGTAACTGATCACCAGCCAAGCACATTTTGGTTGTTGTTGTTGTTTTCACTATTTTCTGACTTCTAAATGGACTAAACAATTATTCAGTTGGAAAAAATAGTAATTTTTCAACTGAACATAACTTGCATCATTAGTTTCATCCCAATAAAGTGAGAAATAGATCAATAAAATCAATCCCTGAATTTATTCATAGGGACTGAACTTCTCCTTAATCCTTTAAGTAAATGAATTTGTAAAGGGTACTTGTTGCTCCTGTTTTATGTTTTTAAAAATAAACAAAATAGATCATTTCTTTAAATTAAATCAACAAGTAAAATAATCATTAGTAAAATAAGTTTACTTGTACTAGAGCAGCTGTAACTGAGAGTTAATAAAACATGTGCTATGTCTCCTGTTAAACAGTCATGTAGTGGCTCTAGAGAAAAGAAAACAGCAAACACCCAGAGCTTAACAAATATAAAGTGGACATTATGCAGCAAGCACACATTATGCTGTGTGCTTGTAGGAGTGATGCTTGTACCTGCTCTACGTCCAGGTGGCTCTCTGGCAGGTGGTGGTGGTCTGCTGACCTGCTGAGAAGATGGAGATGCTGAAGGAGGTGGTGGTGGAGCATGGCTACGTCCTTGGCTGCCGCCTCCTGATGTGTGTTTTTTGTGCAGGGAGTTGTGCCTCTGGGGAAGCTCTGGAGCGCCACCACCATCAACATGGGACGGCCCATTGGAGACGCCGCCTGAAGTGTGTGGTCTGTATGGCGGGGGAGGAGGAGGACCAGAAGAGCCACCAGTTGGCGGTCTGCTGGAAGACGGAGGTGGTTTTACAGTGCTAGGAGGGGTGGGGCCTCTGTTGGGCGTCGGTGGGAGGGGTTTCTCCCTGCTGTGAGAGGAAGATGGAGCAGGTACTTTCTGGTTCGGGGTAGGAGGAGCATTGCCACGGCCACCTCTGTTAAAGGGTGGAGGAGGAGGTGGTGCAGAGGTGCTGTGCTTCATCCCGCTGCCTGCTGAAGAGATGCTGCTGTTGCTGGAGGGGCGTGAGATGTCAGGCAGTGAGGGGCGGTGGGAGCGCTGGTGCTCCGGTGGGGAGGGCTTGTTGGCTGGGGAAGGTGAGGTGGAGCGGCCTGAGGGAGGGCGAGGTGCAGAGGACCGGGACCCTGGTGGCCGCAGGGCAGATCTGCCTACCGAACCTCCTGCAGAACCATCTGGGTGAAGGACAGAAAGGTACCGTTGAGTGCATCACCTCATTATCAATCAATCTGGTAAATACATTCTTGATTAATTAACTAATTAGCCTCTTGGTTTATTAAATCCCAGAGAAATTAACCTATCACAGTTTCCCTAAGACAGCTTTGAGACATCTTCAAAATGCTTCCTTTTATCCAACAAAAATTGCAAACCCAGCAGATATTCCTTGAAGAATCACATACAACTAATAAAAGCAGCGTCAAAAAAGTACACAGAGGTAAGAAGGACAAAAATGTACTCATCAGGAAAAAAAAGTTATGCAGTACTATTTTTTTTGTACTTTCACTTAGTTACACTTTTGATGTCTGGACCTCTGTTAGGTGTGTTTATGTGTGTGCATATGGTGAGGACCAACTTGTTGAGGGGCCTTTGTACTTCTTTGTCAAAGTCAAGCTCACACTATATGTCCTTACAAAGCAAAGTGAATGAAAAACAATGATGCTACAACCACTCGTTCTCATCTCATATGAACGTGTGGCAACAAACACACACAATCCTCAAGGCTCAAAAGCCTACTGTAACTCCTATACAGAGAAGGTGCACAGATATACATGTATGTACATTTCCTTTCAACAATCAAGCTCACCGATTTGGGTAACCTATGATGGTGTACAGCTCCAAGAGGGAGTCAAAGGGACATTGTGATCTGCATTTGCACCACGCAGATTCCAACAGTTAATATTTAATAGCTGTATAAAAGTTTTAGCCTTTCATTCATAATTAATATCACTCCTTCTCCTCACTGCAGCCACATATATGTTTGCTCCATCAGAGACAAATGGACCAGGGAAAAATAGGTTCTTTAAGCTGGAAATCAGGTCTCTATCCACATCTTCTCAGCATTCATACATGTACCGCGAATTTGTGGGTGTTTAAATATTCTGTGTCAATTATTTACTGCCTACCTGCCCAGGCGCTGCACATCGAAATTGGCTGATAACTATAATACGTACAACGCATCTATTCTCCTCGCACAAAATCATAGTGAAAGAACAGATTGCTTTGAACAGATGTGAAGTACAAGCTCATTAGGAAAGAAGAAATAGCTTTCTCAGTGTATCTACTGACAGATTATCAATAACTGATGTAATTTGACTGATATATTGGCTCTCTCACTCCAGAAGTGGATTTTGACTTCAGATCCTCTCTATGGCTAATTTACTAACACTAATGGTAACATTCTGACAAAATGGTGAGACTGTTAAGGCAAACATGCAAATTTGAAGTCAACTCAAATATTCCAAATATAATTACACAGTCAAACTAAAACAAAGACATGGTAAAGCACAAGTACAAAAAAGCTTTTACCTCCAACTGGACGTAGTTTTGGCACACCTCCTTGGAAAAGGCCTCCCATTCCCATTGGTCCTCCGCCTCCAAAACCACCACCGCCACCACCACCTCCTCCACCTCCTCCTCCTCCTCCCCCTGATTCTGGTAACAAGATGAGGCAAAGTTTAACAAAAACACACTTCAGTATTCAAATATCTGGAGAGCATTTGAATTCACTGTAGTAGAATAACCAGAATAAGTGTGCACAAGAGAGCTACAATATTCAATTAAACAAGTTTTATTAGTTTGACATTTTGATCTGAGAAATCTGTGTGACTAATCAAATTATATTTTCAATTACGATTGTGGTTTCCAGCAACTATGAAAACAAGAAATAAAAGATTGTTGTGTCATGTTTCATATCACAATCATGCTCTTGTCTCATCTTGTGCTATAAATCAGTTAAAGTACAGGCCTTTTTCCCCCCTCCCTAAGAGCTCATTCTACATCTTCTGGAACCACTTCCAAGGTCAAGAAACAACTACAGCGCTCAAATTGTTGAATTGAGTTTTTCCATGTTTTCTAAATGCATGAGGACATTAGGTTACGACTGCCACTGATATGCCTGTGAGTAGTTTTTGAACAGTTTACAGGGAGTACATCAGCTGAGATTTGAGCATGTGTCTGTGTATAAAACGAACTTGTTCCAACTCACTCTCTATAACCGGAGCGCTACGGTCATTGACCGCAGTGACCTTCTTCAGCCTGGCACCTTTGCAGATGTCTGACAGCAGCGCTCCTCTGCCTTTTGCCTCAGATGAGCTCAGTTTGGGAGGAGTCGTGTTCGCCTGTAGAGGAAGTTAACAGCTATGCAATCACACCTCTGTTTCCTCTGGTCTAAACCATAGTGGAAAGCTTGTGGACACTTAAAAGAGAGCTGGGGCTTGTAAACAAAAGTCACATGACTCGGTTGTTGGTTTACTGGACAACTTTTGGGAACTCGTCACCAGGCCGCTTTGGGATTTTAGCCGATTTTGAGTACAGTTTCTGAAACTGCGTATTTTGCTATAATTGACCATCTCTGATGTTCATGCCAGGAACGAACACAAACACAGGAACATGATCATTTGCACTGACTTCAGAATGGACGAATCTTCTTACCCTCAGTTTTCCAAGAATAAGAAACAACATTACAGATCTCTTAGAGGGAGTATTTGACTTCCCCTCTGGCTAAATAAATCCAACATGTTTCTGTAAGTGACTTGTTAGTGATGTGCACTATTGTCCCCTTTGTAGTTTTGCTGTCCTTATACAACGTGTTAACACTCAGTGCTTAACTTAGACCAGTGTAACCCCCCAAAATTTCATTAGAATTTGAAGAACTGTGTACCAAAATTATGAAGAAACCATATTCAGATTAGTTGAAAGAATGAAGAAAATAAAAGCCCCAAAAATTCAAATCATTCCAATTCAACAGCATCAAAAACAACAGCCTCAACAGTTACAACAGCATTAACTAAACTAATACAAACTGAATATTTGAATTTTTATTTATTATTGCAAGATTTCATGAAGAGATTTTGCATTAGATGAATACAATAAAAGCCAGTGCATATTTGCAGTAAACTGTCTGGGATAAATGAGTTTATGATTCTGGAAGATAGAACCAGGCTGTCATCCTTCAGACGTTGACTTTTGACCCATCATATAATGAGAACAATCTCTTCACTGCACGTCACAGACTAACCCTACTGGAAATGCCATAAATTGTCCTATACAAACAAGATTGTCTACTTCCAAGTTCTGCTACACTGAACTAACTGATCGGTGAATATGATTTGGTCACTAACCTCATTAAAGGTCGGGGGAGGCGGGGGTCCTGGAGGAGGAGGGGGAGGGGGAGGAATAGGCATCCTGTCCCGCTGTTGGCACCTCTCTGTGTGGGGTAAAGGCTGGTGAACTCACTGTCTCCACTGGGACGACACACACTGACTCCTGAAAAAACAAGAGACATATTTAAACTGATGACGCTGCCAATGACTGTTTCAAGGTTCTTTCATCCCTGAAACATCTTGGCCTGCGCAGCCTCACTGGTAGCAGCTGTGCTTTGGAAGTCAGGTGTGAAAATCATCTAAAGGCCGAAGCAGTCACGGGTGAATTATGAAATGTACAGGCTGCTGTGGCCAGCAAACAAATACTGCCTTTCTAGGGAAGAATGAAACCTTTAGTGCAAATCAACTCTAAACATGAATTATTTTTTGCAACAACATCTCCATATGTAGGTCATTCTGTTTCCATTACAAGAACTTTCCCTAAGAGGACAGAATCTTTCGAGGAAATTCATTTTGTTGTACGTACTCCTGCATATTACAGCCTCTAAAACCGTAAGCTTAAAATGGTCATCACAATTATTTTTTCAGTTTGGCCAGTGGTGACAAATGTCATCATCTGCCCAATTGATAACCTAGAAATGATCAATTAACTATCATAAGACAGAACTAAAAATCCTCATAAAGACTATTTTGAAAAAGAAGATTCCTTTTAAACATTCAAAGACATCATTAGAACAATCAATCAACCATCTGTACAGTCAGCGATTGTTCTTCTGCTGATCAAATAGTTGTTTCAAGCCTACAATAAAGCACACAGCATAACACATAATACTGATCCTACTACTAGCAAATAAATGACTTTGAATTTAAGCAGCTACCAGGAGGGAGGTTGGTCTTTTCTCTTTATTACTGCCTTAGGAGTAGACAGGACATCAGCTGTTGTATTACAGAGGCAGAATATAAGTGCTTTATTGTGAATTGCATGATGTTTAAGGGCTTTCATTTTGTACCGTTGGCCAGAAGCATGCAATAGGAGTTTGTCCCTCTGTGTGTCTGTTAAACTGGCTCCGTCCAAGATGACTCATAAGGGAATCAGGAGAGTTCTGAATTAAAGTTGACAAGACTGATACAAATGACGACTCATAAGAGTAAAGGATCTGAGTGCAAACTATTGAGTTGATTGAAAAAATCTTCCTCTGTGGTCGTCCGTCTTTGCAAACAGTAATCATAATTCTTCATTCCAATTCATATTGTGATTTTTGGATTTTCATATTCCATGCCTTGCCTCTTGTGAATTTCAGTCAACTCCTAACTGCTGGGATGTGTCCCAACATGATGATTACTCATTTTTAAAACATCGTCAAGGTTTTAAAAGGCACAAGGTGAAGAGATGGACTCCACCTATTTGTAGGACAGAAGTGAACAAACATGAACGCTCCAGGATTAGTACACCTGCGCGATTTTCTACTCCTTTCCTGCTGTGTTAAAGAGAAAACAAGGCGACGAGATAAACGACTTTCATTCTGCTCCCTCACAGTAAAAACATACCAGCTCCTACTTAGCTGTCTGGAGGACATTCTTGGTAGAAAGAAGCAGTTGCTGAAGCTGCTCCAGGGATACATTAGGGTAGTGCACAGAGAGAAAGAACATTCAGACAAGAATCTCAGTAAAACAGCAAGGACCAAGACAAAGAATGAGTGCCTGAAGTGTTTTAAATCTCAGCTTTAAACCCATTTGTAGCCACATTAGCAACATGGTTCTAGGGGGGTGTGGCAGTCTGTTGGTCCAGAATTAAATACCTTGGCAACTATTGGACTTATTGACAAACTCTATGGTACAGAACTTCATGGAGTTTGGATAATCTAAAAACACCAAACAACAAACATCACACCCACAAGAAAGACAACAGACAGGAAACAACAAATTAAATATCAGACAGTGATTAAATTATCAATGTATTTAGCCATAGTATTCATATTTTGCACAGAATAAGGGGAGATAAAGGTTTTTATGTCTGTTTATTTGTCCAAACCACTCAAACAGTCCCCAAATTATGTTGAACTTCTCACGAGATTGAGTTCTAATGAAATGGAGCCTTTCTGAAACAACTGCACGTACCTCTACAACCCATGACCTGCTCACAACTTAAGGGCTGTCCAGCAGAAAAGACGATAACTTGCTGTCCCTCAGCGAGTACTTTAAACGTCGTAGTAGTACCACAAAACATACACGGCACAGTTGTCATAGCCCTTGTTGCATATTTTGTCAGTTTAGTCAAACTTGAATGATGTCAAATTGTGATTGTATTTCTACAGCATGGCCCAAGCCCCGGGATGCTTAAACAAACTAGCTCTTGATGTACCAAAAGCACAAGCCTCAAACTGTTTTTGAAATGTTGTCATTTGAACTCCTGGACCCACTACTGGTTCTACCAGCAGTGCAACATGTTTCCAGTCGCAGAGTAGAAACACGGGTCAGCCATAACATTAACATAACCTGCCTAGTATGGTATAAATCTCCCTTGTGCTTCAAGACAGTTTTGACCCACTTAAGCATGCATGGCCACAAGACGTCCTGTCTATTAAACACAAAAATGTTAGCTGCAGATCCTTCAAGGCCTGGAAGTTGTGAGATGGGGCCTCCATGGATCAGACCTGTTTTTTCCCACAAATCCATCAGATGCTCAATTGGATTGAGATCTGGGGAATTTGGAGACAACACCTTGAATTTTTTGTTATATTTCTCAAACCATTTCTGATTATTATTCATAGAGAGGCAGGGGGCAATATCCTGCCGAAAGAGACCACTGCTATGAGGGAATATGACTGTCATGTAGGGATGAGTGGTGTCTCTAACAATATTCAGGTAGGTGGTACGTGTCATGATTTATCAGACCAAGCCACCATCGTCCACTGCTCCAATCCACTTAAGGGACTTTTAGGGGCCAAAATAATCTGTTTAGTTTGCATGGTGGAAATGCAGGTAGGGAACATACCATTGCATTAAGATGCATCTTGGGTGATCCAATCACAAGTGGCCAGCTAGGTACAAGTGTCAAAGCACCCATGACAGACCAATCAGACCACATTTAAAGGTAATCTTGGCATATGGCCACATCATTTTAGCAGTGTATACACAAATGTGCCCCAGCCCACAACGATGGATCACCCACTAAACTGATTTCCTCTGCAGAAGCAGAACTACGTATTAATCCGTGCACAATCTGCATCATAGTAAAGTGTGACAATAGACAACGCCAAAATATGCTCTTTTTAAAAAAACTGTTGGCAGACTTGACACAGGAACTGCACTGCTCCCTCACATTGGTTAAACTAACACATCTGGTCAAAGCAAATGGAAATGATGTACATTTTTATTTGTGTGTAGAGCAGGGAAATGAGAGCCGATCACATATGGTCACTCAAGATGCAGGTGAAAATAGATTTTAATCACCAGGAGGGAACGGGACTAGAGTTCCTCAAACGCACCTGTTGCCTGTGGAAAAGTTCCTGCAGTGGAAATATACCTCATTATGTTTTGATCTGTATAATTCTATACTTATTTTACTTTGGGTAATGATACAGATACTTTATTGTTCTTTCCTTCTTGTATTATCATTGATTTAAATCACCTGCATTTTTTTTTTGTTTAAACATGTTCAGATATGATCATTTCCCCACTTTGTATTAAACTGCTCTAAACACATACCAAAATCCGTACCCCTAACATTTATTAATAAAATACTAATGCTATGCCAAGCACGCTGTTTTATACTGCACATGCTTCCAGGGACATTTTTATGGTACAAAGCAATGTAAAGAAGACTGGATTTTTACTTGGGGGGGGGGAAACAAAAACAACCTAAACACCTGCTAATCCAAAAACACCTAAATGTGATACACCTATACCTGAAATGCTCTAAATGTGTCAGCTCTGCACACAATGTGTGTCTGAGGTGACTGGATCTTCCCAAACCAGTTAGCTGCCCGGCCCCATTGTTGGCTCATGCAGGCAGCGTTGGATCCTCACCCCACCCTCACCCTCCACTGCTCCATTCCTCAGGCAGCCTGGTTGAGTGCTAGGGCAGGTTTTCAGAGGGAAACCAAAGGAATCTCACCGAGCAAGCTCGCCAGTCAGTCAGTGACGTAGTTTAAACAGAAACGCACAAAGCACAGAGACAAAAACTGAGAGTGGGGGATTAAAGAATTGTTTCAAGATCTGACCAATGCAAGCCTGTTACTATGCCACTGACAATGAGAATAATTATTGCAACACAGCAAGATAAATGGTCTCATTTCAAAATAAATTTCCATTCTGTTTGAAATTAAATCTTATAAGTATTTAAATCGACATTTGACAGATACAGATGCATATTGTACATGTTTTAGCTTTTATTACTAAAACAATAATACATATCAATGTTAGCCTTTCTAGTGTGTATTTAACCACTCTGCTTCCAGATTAGAGCTGTAACTGTCATTCAGTGTAAGCTGTTGAGTCCATCAGCTGAAAGTTATTAAAAGACAATACTGTCAATCATTTCCTTGTGAGTAAAAATACTCCCAAGACTTGCTCTGGTAACATTTTCAATATCACTGAACATTGAACACAGTTTGGTTTTCTACATTACCAGCTATTATTTGGACTTTAGTTTGGACTTTGTAGTGTCTGATGAGAATTTTCCATCACAATGACATCTTCAAGACTAAATGGATTAGTAGATTTTAAAAATGGCGGCTTGCTACAGCTGACATGGCTTTCTATGTTTGGAACAACTGCACTCTTCTATTCTGAATTACAACTGATACCAAACAAATACTGGTTTTCGCTCACACAAGCATTTAGCAAAGCAATAACAGATGTAGGAATTGTTGAGCTGACAAAGCAAAAGCACAATCAACGTGACTTGAGACAAAAGAGAGTTATGTTTGTTCTGTTCTTTAGGAAATGTAATTTTTTTTTTTTTTTAAATTGTAACAAAACTGTTACTTCAGTGAACCAGTCATGGTGCCAAACTTTGCTTTGTGGTGAAGTGCTGCATACAGAAGATGATTCATCCAGTAGACTTAGTCATTAAGTGCTTCAGCTCCACTTCCATTTAATGAAAAAATTGTTAGGCCTGAGATTAAATGATTTTCATATACTGAGCTACAAATCACTTTATAAGTCAAAAACAAATAAGCGGAGTAAGTCCTACAAACATAAACAGACCTAATTTTTGACTATAATGCACAGCATATTGGCCTCGCTAATGTGACGACTAAGAGCTGAAACTGACAACTGTCAAGGACTGAAAGCTGAAACAGATCTTGTCCATTATATAGCATATAAATTTTAGGCACATGGCTAAATGTTATGGTTTTAAAGTCCCTCTCTGGTCACTGATTAAATCCCTGAAAACTCACCTCTGTGTGTCAAAGTTACATATTTAAAGGTTTTTCCAATAAAATAATCTCCCCCTGTCGTAACATGGCTTAGACGTAACTACACTGTATTTCCTATAGAGTGTGCAGCTCTATGAGGTCCCTGCCTCTCCCTCTCTCTCCACCCACCCCTCCACTACTTGCAGCAGCTTCAGCACACCAGCTCACCTCAGATCAGCTCAAACACTGTAAAAGTAATCTACGCTACACAATGGAAAACTGGAGTATTGGAGTAATTTAGCCATACATGTTCAAATTGGACACAGGTTCTAAAAATGAATCATACACAAAGCCCCAACCTGCAAGCTGAAAGGATTGGTTCCTTATGTTTGTTATGTGTGAAACCCAAGAAATCTGAATCTATACTTGAGAGACTGTCATCAGTACACTGCAGCTTCAGGGTGGGAAAACCTAGTAATAGTGTTGACTGCTCATTTTGCTAATGATATGTTTTGTAGTATATAAAATCACCATATAGACGTGTTAACAAGGTGACAGGTTTTCAGAGCAACATTGATGAACATAAAAAGTTTGACGCATTTACTTTAAACCTAAAAAGAGTCTTTGGAGAAAGCTTTCTTGTAATTTTAAAACATACCCACTACCACTGCTATGCATTTTAGGGCCACACATGTGAAACCTGCCATGTCTCTCAGTAGGATTTAAGGAAGTTAAAGAAAGCTAGGATAAGATAGGATGAATAAATAGATGACTAAGAAAGCAACTAACAGTCATTTACACCATCAATCAATGTGTCAGTTATCCTCTCAATCACTCCATTATGTGTTCATTCCATACAACGGTAGAAAATATCAGAAAACTGTCTGTTGGCAGTTCCAACAGCCCACAGATCCAAGGTAGTAGCATTATTAGACCGTGCATTGCATGTCTATATATAAATATATGTGTGTGTCTGTGTGTGGGTATGTGTGAAGGCAGTTGTTATACAAATTCTGAGTAAATACAGTATTGCAGAAATATATTTTTTTTTTACAATCAACATTATCAGTTTCTTATATATGGATCTGTCTTTTATAAAAGTTGACTGAAGCATTTTTCCTATCCTCTGATGTTCATTTGTTACCTCTGCAGCATATATCTATCTACAAAAACACACATTCAATTGCCTGCCTTACCCTGAAAAAAAAGGTCCCGGCCTTTGACCCCTATAATCTAACTTAGTAATCCTGCCATTGAAGATCAAAGTAAAGTGAGGGCTAAAGTAGGCCATGATCGCTGGTTTGCTCTCCATTAAGCTGTTAACCCAAACAGTCGGTAAACAGCTATTCAATGGGAAAAAATAGTTTCCCCACATCAACAGTGGGCCGCTGCACAGAGAAATACAGTCGGGGAGGGAGAGCTGTATGAGGAAGTTGGATGCTTTTGTGGTCAAGGAAATACACAGAGATAGAGGCCTGTAGCTCTGTGTGTGTCTTTCTAGGCTTTGGGGGGCACTGAGAGCCTAAGACGGCCAAAACAGGGCCAGAACACTTCCAGGACAGATTCTGTAATAAAAGCATCCTCATTAAAGCTCGACTGAAACGAATTTAATCATGTTGAACAGAGCTTCAACAACTAGCCAATTACTCGTCAAGTACTTTGGGATTAAAATGATCACTTTAACAGCAGAAGCCGTTTCTACTTTCTCAAATATGACGATTTAATGTTTTTCTTTGTCCTATATTAACAGAAAGTTCAAAATCTTTGGGATTTGGGACTTTTGCTCAGACATCAGGCATAAACGTATAACACGTACAGGACCATTCCTCTGCAATAAGTACTTACAGTATCGATACTTAAAGTGCATTTTCTTGACATAGCTTGCTTACTTTCTTTTACCCAAAAACAAAAAACAACCGCAGTACTTGTTCTTACACTGGTATATTTACATGGTGCCGTAGTGGTGCTTCTACTTAAGTAAATAATCTGGGACTTCGTACACAGCTTCATAAATTATACATCTTGTTGGACAAATTCAGGAGTTTCTAGCTAGCAGAAACAAAAAACTGTGTCACAAAGCTCAGTAAAACAGGACTGATCAGGCCTGGGCAGGTTGTATAGCCTCTCCCAGGTACAGGAACAAACATACCTGGCAGCAGCTAGCTTAAACTTAGGTGGAGTTAAGTTAGCTTCCACATCCTCGGAATTTACTCACCCTGGCTCGAACAACAGGAGGTTTGGCAGCGTCGTACTTCCAAACAACATGAATGGAAAGTGTCGTTGTGGCAATCCGTCGTCGGAGCAGTTTAACAAAAAATTAGGATGGGAGGGAGCTGGCAAGTCGTGGTGATGTAACTTAACGCCACCAAAGATACCCGCAGGTTAGCCGGCTAACGTTAGCTGGCTGTCGACGGTTTACCAGCTCGGCTAGCGGCGGTCACAGTGGAGCTAGCCGCAGTTAGCTGGTTAGCATCAGGCTGTTTACTTTCCTGCTGTCAGTGTCAACGCAGTCCGACTGCCTGCAAACTCTGTCCGCCACAGCTGTTTGAGATAACGTAGCACATAAATCGAACTGTTGAACACGTTTAAGAGCCACTTTTTTAGCTGTTTCTGGTTGCTACGGAAAACTTTACCCGCACTCCTGACCTGCGAGCAGAGCCATACTCCCCGCTGACACCGTTTTATCGGTCCCTTCTCGGAAACCCGGAAACGGGCAGACCGACACAAAATGGAGGCACATCAGCGCTGCGTTAGAGTGCTGCCGGAAATTCAACTTTCAGCGAGCAACGTCGTGATGACATACTAATATACTATAAATGTGTCAACATCCTCAACGCGTACCAAATCCTATAGGACTTGTGTTTTCTCCAAATTGTTTTTACATCTGGGATAATAGGAACATTCCTCGTACAACAATAAATCTTTATTTGAGTAAAATAGTTTCACAGTGGTATCAGCTGTTGCTATGTTATTAAGGTTCCACAGCTTTTTGCAGCAGATGCTTACTTGTTAAAATATAATTAGTGTATTTATAATTTGAATGTATAAGTCACAGCAAAAGAATTTACAGTGATGTCAAGTATTTGTAGAGATGTGCATTCACATTTATAAAAGCTCCAAAAACGATAGTTTGTAGCTCATAACAGAGTAGGAGAGGTTTGTACATAGCATAACAGCGGTTCTAGGGGGTTAGACTTTAGATGTCAAATTTTTGTGAATTTTGTGATATTATGGAGGTACACTGACTCTTCAGTGTTCTGACTCAAAATCAACTTTTGTACACTATTTAGAAATGATCCGATCAGGACACAGCAGCTGGATATAATGTGAAAACACAGATTCTTATTGTGAAATATTTTATACACACATAGCATATTTGCTCATCTTATCATTTTGTTTCATTACTTTCATCAGAACAATTTTGAATTTTTAATGAGGCAAAAATTTGTTGTTGGGCCCCTCCACTGTTTACGGTAGTTCCATTATTCCTTCTTGCGGCTATAAGCCACCAAGTAGACCAGAACTTAAATGATTGTTCATTGTTTAAATACACAAACAAATACATTAAAGTAAACAAGCAAACAAAACAAAATAAATAAATGGTGAATACTGATTATTGCCAGTTTTGAAGAATGTTTTCGAAAGCAAAAAAATCAGGTGACTGAAAGGTGGCACATGCACAGTGACAACTAAAACATTTTTTTAAAACATGAGAACAGAGAAAGAACTCCTGAGTTATTGGAAGACTGGAAACATAAAGTGTGTGTCTAGAAGCTTGGTGGGAGGGGAACATGTAATCATATTACTTTGTCATTTGGAGTCTTTCACACACAGACTATGGTGGTGTCACACTCCAGCCGGTAGGGGGCGGTCCCACATGTAAGAGCCGGGTGCCCGCAGACTGTGAGCCCCTCTAACAGGAAGAAGAAGAAGAAGTTTCCTCGCTGTGAAGATGGCGGTGAGCAGAGGGCTTTCGGGACTATGGAGGACATGCAGCTTGTTGTCACACAGACAGCCCTTTCTCTTCCCCGGTGCCACCCGAACACAAAGCTCTGTTAGTGGGGACCTGCTGCCGCGGACCTCGCTGTCCAGGCCTCCGTGGGCGGAGCAGACGAGCCTGGTCCCGGCGGAGGAGGAGCGGAGCCGACACGCCGCGGTGGTGAGCACCGTGAACCAGCGGATCAGCCGGCAGGACTTCGGCCGGCTGTTCGCGGTGGTGCAGTTCGCCGGGCATCAGTGGAAAGTCACCGACGAAGACCTGATCCTGATCGAGAACCACATCGAGGCAGAGTGCGGGGATCGGATCCGGATGGAGAAGGTGCTGCTGGTCGGGGCGGAGGACTTCACCCTGGTCGGCAGGCCTCTACTAGGGAAGGAGCTGGTCAGGGTCGAGGCCACCGTGATCGAAAAGACCGAGTCCTGGCCCAAAGTCCACATGCGGTTCTGGAAGAGACACCGGTTCCAGCGCAAGAAGATCATCCTCCAGCCGCAGACGGTGCTGCGGATCAACAGCATCGAGCTGGCCCCCAGACTCACATGATGATGAACACCGTGACTGCGGGTCTGTTTGTCCTTGGAGACGGTCGGTGTGTCTCTTCAAGACGTCCGGAGACGCTTTAAACAGAAACGGACCTGAACTACTCTGGAGTAGAGAGAACCTTCTCAGCTGTTGACTGGCTTTTCTCCTGTAAATACACTTACACACTGCAGAGATGTGGATCAGATGTATTAAAGCTTGTGTTTTCAATATGTACTGAGGGATCTGGTCTCATTTTGAATTAAAAACTGAAATAATATCAATTTAGGAAAGGTTTTAAGTGGCATGGCTGGATTATCCACTTACAGGACAGCAGGTCAAACAATTGGGGATGGACCCTGATGAACTTTACTGTACAAGCTGTTTCATTTTTTCAACAAATGTGTTCAGACTACACCATGGCTTTCCTGGGATCTCACTATTTTTCACTTTTTCACGGTCAGAAACAACAGATCCAATGTCTATGAATCACTTGAGTAGGCTTTTACTGAAAAGGATTCCTATTGAGGATGAATACTGGTGAAAAATGTCCTTATGTTTTATTTTACATCAGCTGACATCAAGAAAGTTTTATTTGTAGATCTTTGCATTAAAGTAAGTGAAGATATTGTGCCACACAAGCGATGGCAAGAGCTGCATGCATGCTGGTGGAGGTGAGTTAATGATAAATTAAAGGCAGGAGGGCTTGTAGCGCACACGTGCCAAAAACTACAACCAGGAACCAGCTGTTCTTCAGTTCAAACTTAGCCTGCCTGTACTGTAACTCAATTAAAGTGGCTTGCAACACAAACTAGTTTTTTCCTGATCGGGGACTCCTTGAGCCCCGGAGCCTGCAGCCTTCAGGCCTACTCAGTATTAGACATGTGGTTGAATGGTGGTTTAACAGGCCAAAAACCATCATCTCTGATGTTAAATCTAATTTATGGAATATTTAAGGCTGGGTTCAGGTCACACAGCATCTTCTACTGAGGAAACACATGGACAAAGATTAGGCTGATTCACACTGTGTAATCATGATTTATTCCAGGGATACTTTAAAAATAAATTACTGCTAACTAAATTGCATTTCTGCAAGAATAATTTATGAGTTGAGCTGAAAATGATTTCTATTTATAATGTACTCCAGTGTGATAGATGCCAACTGGACACAGCTGACTCGATACAGTATATGAAGGTAATGCTTTTCTTCCCATGGTGCCCAGCTACACAGTTGAGTGCGTATTAAGGAAGTGAAGCGCATTCAGCTACTCTCTAATCAAGTTGTTAGAAATCTGGTTCAGTCATGACCAACAACAGAGTTATGGCATCTTATATGGTCAGTGTTGAACTAAAACACTGGCAGTATGAATTGGTTGGTTGTTGGAGCGTTGCTGTAAAAAACACCTCACCCCCACCCCACAGGTTTGTTTGGAGGCACAAAATCATTTCTGGTAAGATCATAGTAGATTTAAAGTCATGCTGAGGTTTTGATGCAAACTATAACAGAAAACTGGGTTTAAGTGGTCTATGTCACTTCGGAACAAAAGATTCACAACACAAAAGCTGCAAAACAATATTTTGCTTTATTTCGAAACCTGAATAAATCGTCTCTGGAAACAGGAAAGCTGCTTGGCTGTTCCGAGGACCGATCTGAAGGCACTGTTGAACATTTCTGCTCAGTGGTAACAAGTTTACTCATAACCGTACTCCAGCACTGGAGGTGATGTTAAAATCAGGAGCGTGTCCAACAGGCAAAAGCAAATCAAATAAAATGCTGCTACTCGGGCTAACCAGTTGTTAGCAATCTCTTAACAAACCAGATGTTCCCATTTGGAGTCTAAATGAAAGAAACGTCTCATAGACAGCAAATGAAAGAAGAAAAAGTAACTGAATAATCTGCTTTGGTGAAAATCATCCTTGTACTTCTAAAACCTGTTAAGGTCTTCCTTTATATCCAACAATCAGCCCACCCTGTAGGAACCTCATATCTCAAAACGACTAACAATAACTGTATTGCTGAGTTTGTTTGGACATTTAAACCCACACAGATCCTACGTGGTGTGGATAAGCAGTGTTAAGACAGACAGGTGGTTTCATTCATTCACAGGCTGGGGACAGACTCAGCCACATTGCTAACCTGTTTGAAGGTTTGAGATTTATCAAACGTTTAAGGATAGGTTCAGATTTTTAAGTCTGTCTTAATTTGGTAATGACACAACAAATGAATGCTGACAGTTTTTCATCACTGTGGTATTTCTTCCTCTCGGTACCAGCTGCTACCTCAAAGCATGAATACACTGTCAAAGATCAGCAGCTGCAGTCCTCATTCTGTGAAAAAATGTATTCTCAATTTCAGCTGAAGCTACTGAGACGCTCCGACAAGCCCTCCGTGTCTTAATGCTGGCATACAACGGGATGCATCCCTGCATCGTGGCTCAAATTTGCAACAACCAGACAGCTTCGGAAGATACCCACAGTTTGGCTGCAGGCCTCCGTATGCTTCAAATGAAACCCCAAACCAAGTTTCTCTTCACCTGGAGGAAAACCAGCTTTTACATGTGCCTCCTTCTTTGAGGCCAGGGTGAGACTGGCCTGCAGGAAAACTTGCATATAGTTGAAATACAGCATTTTAGGTTCACAAGCTTCACAACTAATTTGTTTCAGAATGTGTTTGACATTGCATGGAGAAGTCTCTATGGGAGAGAGGCCACTGTCAGGAGAAGTCACTCCAGCTGCTGATGATCTGACAACAAATGAGCACACAAAAATGACACATCTAGAAGTTACAAACTGACAGGAGATAAAGTCAAACTGACAACAGCAGAGCTACACAGACCTACTGCTGGGAAGGCATCAGATTTAAATGCCTCCTTAAGAATTTCTTTTATAATTTTTTTTTGTAATGTTGCAAAAGTTAATAGCTGTCAGTTCAATCCTACAGTATACGGGGTGTGATGCGACAGTTTTACACCAATGTCCTCACCATTTACTGCTTGAGTACCGGTAATAACTCAACCGATTCATAAAGGCTGAGACCAAACTGCAAACATCTGCTGGGTAAAGTACTAGCCCTCGCACTGAGTTACAAGATTTGCTACAAAAAAACTAAAGTTCTGAGTAAAGTAGATCTTTGATCAGAGCAGATTCTACAAATTGTAAATAGATAGAAGCCAAAGTGTCAACTGCAATCTGCTGATGAGTTAGCTCAGCTCATAGACTCCCTCCAGGAGTCCTGCACAGTGCAACGTGGAACATCAGCAGAACAGCCTCTTTTTTGTTTTTACCCGATTATTGCTTAATGTGTCTGGAGCCCTCTGACAGCTGAATCCATGATGCTGCATCCCACAAGCAGAAATTCCAAAGACAAGCATGCCTACTTTCACATGAGGACGGGTCAGGAGTGCAGAGGCAGCGTTTGAAATTCTCTCTCAAGCTCATTTTTAAACGCAATTCATCTGCTTTAGTTCTTTTTTGAGTACACAACTCAAACATAAAAGCATAAAGGTCTGATGGTCTTCTAAAACTGTGCTACATCAACACACCTTAATCTTGTGTGAGCGTTCATTCAGACAGAGATATTACTGTCTGACCTACTAAGATTGCCGTTGTGATTCACTGAAACGTGAGCAGGGTGACTGTTTACACTAAATCGCTGTCAGGGTAACCGAAGGGGTGCATGTCTGAGGAGAGTCTGACAGTACAAATCGGTTATTATTACCTTTGCCTTGTGATGTTGTTCATTTGAAGGATACGGAAACCTTTTCTTGAATCCTGAGGCCTAAAATGAACTTCAGCTGAAATGTAAAACGTATTCGTACCCAGAACATGGACTGCAGATTCTTACTGCCAACCTTTCCACATTATGGAGTTACTTCATGACAGGACAAGGAATGGTTACAGTGACTAACATGTGCATGAGAGCGTTGCATTAAGAGAAACTTTAAAATCCAGATCTATCTTTTTAGACTTCAAAAATAGTCCCTTCTTGCAGTTTTGTTTGAACGGGTGTCAATAACACCCTAATTCAGACCCTGAGCTTCACCTTAATCCATTTCCTTCTCTCTTGAGAGGACAACAGAGCAAAGCAGCACCCTCTTCAATCTAGCAGGGTAATAATCATTAGCTTGTCACCAAACATATGAGTTTGTGAAACATTCTTTGATTGGTCAGCGGTGATTGGTACATCAAGTGTTCCATCAAGCTTTAGAATCTAATTTGTACTGTTGTTTATCAAGTATGTATGTTTGATGGTAAGTAGGCATTGTTTACATGCCACAATTCCTTCAGGGTTAGGTACAATTTCTTATCCTTTAAGAATGGAAGGCAGACTGAGCCAAGAACAGAATCTCCTCTTGCTGTCACAGCAGCTAAAAAGGAAACTATCTTTATACCAGAATCTCAAGTATAATCTTCAAAATACCAATCAGTATAGTCCAAATGATTGACTCTTCCTCCTCAAAGTCCTCTGCTGTCTGAGTGGATTTCTTTCCCTTGAGTTCATCTTCTGAAGAGTATGAGCCCTTATCAAACGGGTCCTGAGGCACCGTCTGATCATAAAAAACTCGCATTTCAAACTCGCTCTCTTGATGAGATGGGTGGCCATAAATGCCGATGCCCACAGGTCTCGTGAAGTCTCCCGGCACCACCACCACGTCATGGCCACAGGTGGCAGACTGCAGCTTGTACGTGTCGAAGCTCGGATGTAAGGTTTTATCTGACACATAGAGGTCTGCGTCTCCTTTGAGGCTTTGCATGTGCAAGATGATTCTCCCATCGTGGTTGAGGCGCAGGTAGCTGTAGTTTCCAGCCCCGATGTGGCCCTGAACCACATGAAGCAGCACCCACTCTTCAGGGACACTGTCGTCCTCCGAGGGGTTCAGGAAGCTTCTGGCCTGGGACAGCAAGAGGGCGACGACCAGCGCGCTGCAGCTCAGCATCATGGTAAATGCATCTGTCAGTCAGTCAACAGACAGCCTGAAAAACAGGACGAGCACAGATCAGAAAGACGGATTCACCTGCCACACCCAAACAGAGAAGGAAGCTAAGGATGTAACTCACTGGGAATCCACTTTACAAGTGAGAATGCTGCATACGTGCTACTGAAATTAAATCTGTTCAATCCACATCAAGTCTGCGCTGCTGTTGTCTCTGTTGTCACAACCAGCTGTTTGTCTGTCAGCTGCACAGAGGAGCTGAAAGGAGGATGGCTAAACAAACTGTCTTCCACAGATGGACAGCAGAAGCTTACTGGACAAATGCTGTCTTCATGTAGGCTCAGCAGGCAGAAATCAGTTTTTATGGTTGTGTTCACCGATTAACCCACTTGGAAAAAAGGGTGGGAATGTAAAACTAGGAAGCTAATACCAAGAGCCTGATCACTTATTACTGATACTGTGACAAAAATTACAAACATGTTGTTTATTTTTGAGAGATAAACAGCTTTCTATGACGAATACACTTCAATCAAAGCACACAAGACAAAAAAAAGAAAAAAGACTCAAGGCATAAAGAATCATGTGGGATCCCAGGGTTTTAAGTGTCAATGTGGACTGACACATTCAATAGAATCAAAGTGTTGGTTCTGTAAAACCGCTTCAGTAAAGATTCTAAAACGGCATTATATGTAGATCAGCCTTAACAAGTATTTTAACCATCCACTCCTGATTGGCATTATTTTTGATGAATCAACTAAGATACTAGTGTATAACATGACACTCAAAAATGCAATTCTAATCTTTCCAAAGAGAGGGGTTCTGTTGCAATGACTAGATTTAAAAAGAAAGAAAAAAATCTTAAAATTCACAGGAACCAGTAAATGTTTTTTTTTTTTTTTTGCTTAATTGAGGACTAAAATTGTTGTTGGTCAACTAATGGATCCAGCATTCATTTATTGTCAGAACTGTAAATAATATTATCTCAAACCATTTTGTGGCTAAATAACTTAACAGGAAAACAACTATTGAGCCTTGAAGATGACTGATACTGTCTATTGTTATTTAGTTGTTAACTTGACAACAAATATTTATCCTTGGATTCATTTGTAGGATCTAATTTGGGGGTTTTCATACCCACTGCACAGCATGAAAACCACTACCACCCAGGTAAAAACTGACACCACAGAGCCACAAATGCACTTTCCCAGTCTGACTGAATCCTTCAGCTCTTAATGGTAATAATGAAAACCAGTGATCATCTTGCAATGGGATCTCACCAGCTGTGACGTGCTGACTTTCCTATTTAGCGAATACTTGGGTGACACATATCTTTGAACTCGGGCTTCACTTCAATCTCAGCTACACACCTGTAGACCTTTGTACAGTTGTAACACTATCATGCTGACAAAATCTATCCTCAAACTGCCTTTCTGGCTCCCTCTACATTGCGCACATGTTGCCATGACACACCAACCGACAGACAGACAGACTCACACAGTGAAAACAATACTAGCTACACTATCACAGCTGGTACTGAAGTCCATCAGCTGTCTTATTTGTACCCTTTTAAATGTTCACGTTGTGTTCGAACAAATTAGGTTACTGTGATATTATGCTTCCTGAATTACTGATCTGAGCAACCCTGATGATACAAATAATGTTTAATATGTGACGATCACTGACTAAATAGTGGAGCAAAGTGCGTTAGTGAAGTGAATCATTTCCCAGGAAACGTATTAGTTCATGTTAATTTATCAGCATGAGGTTAGCTCGTGTTTCTCAGTCATCCCCATCCTGATGGACAGATTAACCTGTTATTCACCTGAAATTTCTTTGTGGGTCCCTACTAAGACTCCACCTCCCATCTGCTGTGAGACCTTTTCTTGTCCCATTCAACACTGAAGTTCACAAAGATGACCTAATAATGCAAAATCCTCTTCAGCTGATATTGAACAAAGGTGACACCAACTCTCCACATAATTTGCAATTAATAAATCACCAAAACGCCTGAAATGCAGAACAACTGTGGGCTTTGTTGATGCGGCTCTGCTGGTTAAAGGATACATTTGGGGATTTTTAAAATATTTTTCTTGAAGTGAACAAATCCAATGAAAAGCCCGAAACCAACAGTGACTATATCCAAGTATAACCAGTTTTGTCTGTGCATCCAAGGTTTGATATATCTCATTGTTCTATGTCTCTTTAAAACTGCAATCATAAATTCAAATATACCATTGTATACAGGGCTATACAATATATATTTTCAGCCTTGATACTGAGATGTGATGACACCAATAGTTACATTACAGGAAGTGTAATGTAAAGCAAGGCCAAAAAAAACCCCTCAAACACAGCATGCAACAGCTTTTTTTTGCTGCTTGATACAAAAACCCCGAAGCAAGACGAAACACGGTTCTCATTTTCCATGACAAAGAAGTCTGATAGAGCATCATTTACTCTGATATAAGGGTTCTTGGCTACAACAAACTTTAGTTTTAGCTTTGTTGAAGAGACACCTGTTGACCTGCAGGATCTATATGTGCTACATGTGCACTGCAAAATGAGCGAGGGACAGGAAAGAGAGACTGAAAAGGAGGATTCAGTTACAAAATGAAAAACAACATCAGTTGTAAAGTTTCAGCAGCAGGAAGGATGAAGATGACCAAAGTCAGGTACTCGGTCTGCAGTATCTGGAATTGTAGTCACCAATATGACTATAATCTGGTTGACCACTGAGCATCAACAACACAAAGCATCTACAAATGGAATTATTCAGGGCATCTGGTGAAGATTCCTGATTTTATTTTCTTTTAAGAATATTGCAATATATATAGAAATTAAACACATTGCATTGTCAGTTTTTCTCCTCAACACCTTGCAGCGCTAATCCTAGATGTCTGTATGTCAACCTACAAGAGGCAACAGGTATAAAATAATAAATAACAAAATTAAATAAGTTTACAAAAATGAAAATGACGACGCAACGAAAATCCTGTTTTTACAGAATATAAAGGACACCTGTAGAGAAAAGATATCCACCGGTAGACTGTCAGTCTTCTAGTCTCAGCTCAGTGAAAGCTGACTCTAAAAGAAACGACTGAGAGCCTTCAGCAGAGTTAAAAATAAACTTCTGGTCTGATCTCTACCGCTGAGTCTGACCTTTGATACGAAGGGAAGCAGGAGGTAGTGGTTAACGTTTCACTAATGAAAGCTAACTGAAACACCTGGCTTTTGCTTTAACGTTCATTTAAATATCGTATCATTTACTGCTTTCGAACCAGGGAACAGTGACAAATTACAACATTTAACCATTACATTAAGAGCAATTAAACCGAAAGTCTCGATAACCTGACGGTGTTTGGGAGTTCATGCTAACACAGCACCTGTTCCTGTGTGCAACCTGGTGGTAAAATAAGAATAATAATAATGAATACTGATACATGTTCTGCCAAATAAGTGTTCGCGAATATACCTGTTAGCTCACATGGTGCCAGTTAGAAACAGCCTGAGCTAACAGTTAGCTACTTACTTAGCTAACTGATTAGCTTCGTAAAACTGTTGGTTAGCTACCACGCAGCTAACGTTGCTGCTAGCTTGTTGCGTCTGCGCTAAATCCTTTTTACAGAACATGGAGGCTGTGGGATGAGTTCGAACTTTAGAACTAAGTTGTGTTAAAGAAAATAACAAGCAATTTAATACTGCACTGAGTTTACTTACACAGCTGTCATTTCCTAAGCAGCATCCTCGACTAAACACAGCAGCGACCAAGTTCACTTCTTCACTGTCTTTTCCTTCGACTGACCACCAACTGAAAGGCGCACTGTCGCCACCTACCGACCAACCTGCAAATCACAGCATCAAGTCCTGCTCCACCAAATCTGCTCGTTTTAGGAAACATGATGGATTCAATGCTGAATACCAAATCGATTTATTTCAGATTCAGTCCTCTTCCACATCAAGTATACCTAATTTCTGGGGTGAGGTTCTGCCATTTAGAATTTCTCTGTGTTGGAGTATTTGTGTTGCTCTGCTTGTCTCTTTAAAATACCCCAACAGACGTTCTAATGGATTCAAGTCAGGCAACATACTTGTCCAGGTCTTCTTTTTGTCTTTTCCCTTCTTTTGAAACTCTTGAGGGATTTTGGCTGTTTAGTTTGGATCATTATCATGCTATCACGCCGGAGTATTCTGGCAAGCTCCCCAACAACTTTTGCTCTCATGCAGCCTCATATCACCAGACTCCCAACTCTGCGCTTCACTGTCAGGACTATGCATTCACCACCGTGGTAGTCCTGGCCAGGTTCATGCCAAACATGCTGGACCCCATGTGAGCCCAGCAAATTTAAATGGGTCTCATCGAATCAGTAAATCTGCTCTCAATATTTATCAGGTTTCTATTTCACGTTATTGAGCAAAAATCTCGCAGTGCTGTGCCGAAGGACAAGCAAGAGGTTTTCTGCTGGACAATGTGGGAAATGTTATGCTTGAATGGGGTTAAGATTACTCTATGCAGGATTATTACACAATCTAACGGATATTCAACCAGTGAAATATTTAGATAAGATAAATATAATAATGCAGCATAGGAAAGGCCTTTTGCTGCAGACTAGTAGAGCTTCAGAAAGGATCAGGGAATGATTTGAATTAATGGTTATTTATAAAAGCTGGGTAGCTGGAACCAAAAAAAACCCCTAGGATAGGGAGGGGAAAAAAACCTCTGACAGAACCAGGCTCAGGGAGGGCGGCCATCTGCCTCGACCGGTTGGGTTGGGAATAGGGATGAGGGGGGAGGGGATAGCAGGAGAGGTCGGGGTGTGGATGGCAGGACAGCAGGTGGTGAGGCCAGCGACTGCAGATCAACTAACACAATAACAACTATCAACTCTAACTCCAAGAGGAAGGGATTAAGAGACCACACCTGAAAACAACAGTAACTTTTGGTTCCACGCTAATTTGAAGACACTCAAGAATGGACTTTGACAATCGAGGAAGTTACACCAAGTTTCCAGTGATTGAAAGTTACTTGCGTGCCTGTGGTGATGCTGCGGCGGTGGATGATTGAGTCGACCTGTGGATGAACAGCAGTGGACAGAGTGGTGCCTCTGAGTCGGTCTCAGGATGACTCACGATGGATGGTAAGTAGGACTCTAGGGAAGGAGAACTCAAGGTGGTGCTTTCAGGTATGGTCTTTAAAAAGGGACTTTCACAATATATTCACAATATAAACAATCTACGTACAAGCTCAGCTGGAGTCTTTGTGTTTGTTTTCTACTTTGATTTTGTCTTCAGCCTGATCTTCAGCTTCACTGCTATTTATTTGTATCAATCAGTTTGTACTTTGTGCACATTTTTGTAAAAATATCGGATAAGAAGTTTAAATGTGGATCAGAGAGCAACTGTTACAGTTACAGACCTTTATAGGTTACAGTTAACTGTACAAAAGCCTGTTGCACACAAACAAACTCATCCTCAGCTCCACCAAAAATCATTTCACATGGATTTCATCCTAAAACAGTCACTGAACATCACTTATGAGCACATATTTAACATATTTCAACATTTACACATGAATCAAAGTCTCTTCACAATGACTGAGATCATGTTGGTGTTTTAGTGTTTGTCACCTGTTTGACTTGAGAGTCCTGACAAGTGCAGAGTTTGGTTGTTGAGGATTGAAACAGACATGTTCAAATGTCAAGTTAGTTCAAATCAAAGCACTTGAAGAGCAGATGAAGTGTGCTTTTCTTGTGTGTGCTGTGAACAGATGAAAGTGAAATGAGTTGTGACTGAGGTCTCTGCTTATACACTTGTTGTAGCATCATTCCATTGAGTGACATCACAAAGAAGGATTGTGGAATCTGGACCAGTAATGTGGAATCATAGGAGTGACACAATTAAAAGTAAATAAAGACAAAATGGACAAATATTTGATTATTTCGTGTCATTGATCTTTTTATTGATTCTCTTTATATTTCCACATTTATTTCCTTTTAATTAAGACACTCCTCTTGTTGCATACAGTAACAGTGTTGTACAGCAAATAGCACAATTTAACCTGAGAGCAATGAGAGAAATGAATTCAGACTTTGACAGATACTGTAGACAGACAGACAAACACATCCATTTCGGTTTCAGGATGATAATAAACTCAGATAAACACTTTAATAAAGGACTAAAGTCTCTGTCATTCACAGTTGGCTGGAAGAAAAGTCACTCCCTTCTTTCCTCTCTTGTAGAAATAAATGGCTCATTCCATTTGTTTTTGACAACATGCAGGTTTATCATTTTGTCATCATTTGTCAAGTGGTGCTTTTATCTAATTTGGGATCCATCATTTAATAATCAGTGCAGAATTTCAGTGTTACATTCCATTGCTCCTTCAGAAAACTACCATGAGACATGTCAAAGAGTCTCTGAGGTCCCACTGATCAGAGCACTGAGGGAACATATTCTGGCTGCACCACATGTTGTTTAAGCGTCGACATCATGATGTGTTTATGTGCAGTAGTCACATCTCACAAAGTGTGATGTACTGTGAGGCAAATGAATCATCACCTGACACAAGGCTTTTGGGGGGGGGAAATTGCAAACATGAAAACAAATGCAACAAATCTCAATTCATGAAGCATAAAATATCACCATGTTGAACACACTTTCCTAAAAAACACATACTTAAGATAAAATAATATATTATCATATATTATCTTGAGGATCATATGTCACAGAACATCAAATATGATTTGCAGGCCTTGTAAAACCTGTAAAACTGGGTTCCCAGTGAGTTTTTGACATGGAAGGTGGTGTAGAGAAGTTTGTGACTGCAGAAGAAGCTTCACACACCAAAGAGAGGAGTGGAATCATTGACAAACTTCATAACTGACACACACAAACACAAACACCCAGGATTTCACCCAACTCACAAGCAGGTGTAAAAGGAAAGTACATATGTGGAATGGCTCACGTCAAAACCCTAAAATAGGGAAAATAATCTGAACTGCTTCTACTCCTAAACCACTACCTCTGTACTTCTCCAACTATTCTCCTGCTACCTCTATTTTTTAATCTGACTCACTCACTAAATCGCTAACTCACTATCTCACAAACCACCTGACAACTATCTACAAACGCCGACACAACCCACAGTGTGCTGCAAGATTTGAAGCTCTTATATTGATCTTTGCATTGTTTTCTTCACACCACTGTGTGGAGCAATGTTTGAAGTGCCAGAACCTGAGAAATATTGGAGCCAGAATCCTGAGATGTTGTCGGCTCATTGAGATCTACATATGACCTGATTGTTTCCTCTGATTGGCACCAATAGGAGCTTTGAAAATGTAGAGTATGGTACCAGCCAGAGGCATACTTTATGAGAAAAAATCTATTAAAATGAAATGTTCCACATCTATTACCAATATTAGGGCAATCATTGAGCAGACATGATGCTGAAACCACTCCAATAGTGGTAACTGGAAGAATTATATAATATTGTTACTGGGCTAAAAGAAAAATCCTGGTTTTCACTCATAGTGCTTCAAATCATTTTATGAATAGTGGAACTAAAAGCAGTCATGTCCATGTTTATTATCGATGTCAGATATATACATGTCTTTACTCGTCTTTATCAGGATCTGTTTTAATTCATTACAACCGTGTTAACAAAAAGTTAGTCACATAGAAACATTGTGTTTGGAGGGTCGGTAGCAATAACACATGGTGTAATGATGTCAGCATTAAATCCCTGTTTTAAAGGAGTTCATGTCCAGTTATTTGTAGAAAATGGTTTCCCAGTTTGTTGCCTCTTTACACAGCATTGATGCCCATGTTGTTACCACATGGATGGATTTTCCTTGTTATTCTAACAGATGCTGATGTCATACAGTTTGGGTGTTTACTTTGTGAATATCTGTCACTTGGTAAAATGGTTTCAGCAGAGGAAGTTCTAAGAACATGATCTGTTGGGGATGAACTTAGTAGTCACAAACTGGATTCCACCAAAGAAGTGAAACGGTGATACCAACTGTTCACATCAAAGACACACCCTGAGCATTGTTTATTCTACATGTGTACAGTATGATGGAGATTGTGAAGCACTATTTCATTCATGCTGGGTGTTGGATCAAGGAATGTTTCACTGGATTTTACATGCATGAAATAAATCTAATTGAACATGGAGGTGATTGCTTATGTTAGTGTGGCGGGGTTACAGATGGGGGTTTAGGGGTGGCTGGGGATGGGCGTTGGGTGGTAGGTGGACCCTCGCGCCCCACTCTCCCTGGGCTTGTCTTCGACACCCTGGGGATGCTGATTGCTGCCCCCTCTTGGTCTATGGACCTGCGTGGTTCTCTGTGGCCCTGGTGGCTCTCTGGGTGATGCCTCCTGGGTGCTCCTGCGGCCCGGTTGAGGGGGTGGGGGGTTGGCCGGCCTGGCCCTTCTGGGTTGTAGTAGCTGCTCTGGGCTTAGGTGTTCATCATACATGCATGTTGGGTCAGGGTTTTTTCAGTTCCTGTCGAGTCCCAGTGTTGAGAACCGATGGGACCTGTCAGAATGTGTTGAATCACTCAACAGGCTTTACACTAAACTCACGCTCAATATGTATTCTTGCATAATGAGCAAAGAATCAATAATGAGAAATAATCAAATGTATGAAATATTCTTTGTCCATTTTGTCTTTGTTTACTTTTAATTGTGTCACTCCTATGATTCCACATTACTGGTCCAGATTCCAGAATCTTTCTTTGTGATGTCACTCAATGGAATGATGCTACAACAAGTGTATAAGCAGAGACCTCAGTCACAACTCATTTCACTTTCATCTGTTCACACCTGAGACAAGAAAAGCACACTTCATCTGCTCTTCAAGTGCTTTGATTTGAACTAACTTGACATTTAAACATGTCTGTTTCAATCCTCAACAACCAAACTCTGCACTTGTCAGGACTCTCAAGTCAAACAGGTGACAAACACTAAAACACCAACATGATCTCAGTCATTGTGAAGAGACTTTGATTCATGTGTAAATGTAGAAATATGTTAAATATGGGCTCATAAGTTATGTTCAGTGACTGTTTTAGGATGAAATCAATGTGAAATGATTTTTGGTGGAGCTGAGGATGAGTTTGTTTGTGTCCAACAGGCTTTTGTACAGTTAACTGTAACCTATAAAGGAGCAGCCTGTGCTCTCTGATCCACATTTAACCTTATTATCCTCTATTTTTACAAAAATGTGAACAAAGTACAAACTGATTGACACAAATAAATAGCAGTGAAGCTGAAGATCAGGCTGAACACAAAATCAAAGTAGAAAACAAACACAAAGACTCCAGCTGAGCTTCAACTCAGTCAGGCTACATTCACTTTTAAATGACAGACCTGAGACTATGTTGGATTCAAACTGATCATAAATCAGTGATGTACATTGAATCTATTGTTTAGAATAGAATAGAATGATTTTTATTGTCATCATACACAATGTACAACGAAATTGAAAAGACAACTCTGGTGGTGCAAAAAATACAAGTATAGAAGATAAATAAAAATAAATTAGGAGTAAATTATATAAATGTATTTACAAGGGAGCCAATAAGAATATGAATGTGCAGTAGAGAGCACGTTAGCAGCAGTGGAATAAATATATTGCACAGTGGGAGATGACTGAAACACTTAAACAGCATGTTGGCAGTTCTTGTGTGTTCAGTACTCTGATTGCACTGGGGTATAATGTCTTAATAAATCCAGAAGTGCACGTCTTGATGGACCTGTACCTCTTCCCTGAGGGCAGCAGTGAGAACAGGCTGTGGCCAGAGTGTGAACTGTCACAGGTGATAACTGGATACTGGATAACTGACACAACTTGCACATTAGTCTGAGCGAAGACACACAGATCTCAAAACAGTTGCATGCCTTTTGGGAGGTGGAATCACTGGGCATTGTGAACAAGCCAGTTCAGAGTTGAGAAGAAGCAGATGCTCTTCAGAGCTTTGAAAAGACTACAACATTCAAAGATGGCCGCTATCAAGTTGAGTTGCCATGGCGATCAGACAGGTCAAATCTGTCTGTTTGAAGGCCTCAAGAGGAGGATAAAGATGGATGCAACTTTATACACAAGGTACAATGATGTCATACAGGATTACCTACAGCAAGGCTTATGTGAGGATGTACCAAAGAACACTTCAGTGGCAGAGCAGCCTGAGTCTGTTACATACTACATGCCACACCATGCTGTTCTTCGAGAGGACAAAGTAACTACAAGGCTGAGAGTCGTCTTTGACGCAACATCACACGAGGAGGGTTGCCCATCCCTAAATGACTGTTTACTGAGAGGGCCAAACCTTAATCCAAATCTGCTAGATGTGCTAATCAAAGTCAGACTCCACCAGATAGCATTCACTGCTGATATCACCAAGGCTTTCCTGCAGATTGCTTTGAAAGAAAGGGACAAAGATGCTGTTAGGTTCTTGTGGCTGCATGTACCTCCCACTAAAGACTGTGAAGATGAGCTGCACATCATGAGAATGAGTAGAGTGGTGTTTGGAGTCTCACCTAGTCCACTCCTGTTAGCTGCAACAATAAGAAAACATATCAAGCAGTATGAGACGGCACATCCAAAGACAGTGGAGACACTGAGAGAGTCTCTCTATGTTGATGAATTTATCTCCAGCTCAGGCAATGTGGATGAGGCTTTTGCAGCCATCATGACAGCAAGGGAGATTGTGTCCCATGCAGCCATGAACTTTTGTAAATGGGTGATAAATTCACCAGAACTGAGAGCAAGGTGGACAAAACATGGAGTGGAGCAGGCAGTTGACCCGGACTCTGTTGGGAATGTGCTCAGAGTGTTAGGGCTGGTGTGGAGACCAGAAAAGGATGACTTTGTGTTTGACTTGAAAGGATTGTTAGCCATTTTAAAGGGCAAAGAAAACACAAAGAGAAATGTGTTGCAGACATCAGCTCGTATCTTTGATCTGATTGGTTTCCTGACTCCATTCACCATACGAGTTAAGATTCTATTTCAAGAGCTTTGGGAGAGGGGAATTATTTGGGATGAGCAGCTCCCTCCAGATTTGGCTGAAAAATGGGACCAGTGGTGTGCAGAGCTGCCGAAGCTCCACCTAGTGGTCATTCTGAGATGGTACCAAATTGACATTCAGCCAGACTCACTGACAGTCAAACTGCATACAGCGCCGTTGCCTACTTGCAAGGACAGAATAAAGAAGGAGAAGTTGTGACAAGTTTTGTGGTCTCCAAGTCAAAGGTGGCTCCTCTAAAGAAAATGACCTTACCCCGCTTGGAGCTGATGGGTGCACAGATTGGAGCGAGGTTAGGCAACAATCTCCTGGTGCCACTGAATCTGGAAAGAAATCAACTTAAGATGTGGACAGATTCCATGATTGCTCTTCAATGGATACACAGCACAGCACAAAGGTGGAAGCCATTTGTGGCAAACAGAGTGACTGAGATACAAGGGCTCACAAATCCAGAACTGTGGTCTCATTGCAGTGGCAAAACCAGTCCTGCTGATTTACCCACCACAGGTCAGAATGTGGACACTCTCATCCAGAACCAGTTGTGGTGGAGTGGACCTCCGTCACTGTCACCAGCTTATGATGCAGAGAATGTTGGTGAGGACTGTGTTGCAGATGAGATGAATACTGAGCTTAGGTCTAAGTTTCAGGCTGTAGTACAGTGAACCAGTGCTGAACAAGCTGAGCCGCTACTAGACCTAGAGAAGTACAGCAAGTTGAGAACTGTGTTGAGAATAAGTGCATGGGTGAAAAGATTCATAGCGAATACCTGCTCTGGTCAAAGGTATCAGGGAGAGCGAACTACAGAAGAGCTCAGTGCAGCAGAAATGTACTGGGTTAAAGTGACCCAGGAGCATAGTTTCAGCCAAGAAGTTGGTCAGCTGAAATCAGGACAAGATGTACGGAGAGAGTCAAAAATCAAAGACTTGAAACCATTTCTGGATGAGAATAGCATTATCAGTGTAGGAGGCAGGCTACACAACTCAGATCTTAGTTTCTGGGAACAACACCCATGGGTGCTACCATGATACTCTGAGTTACTAGCCCAACACTGTCAGGAGAGAGTGATGCATTCTGGGGTTAGAGATACTCTAGTGAAGATGAGGGAAAGATACTGGGTGTTAAAGGGGAGACAGCTAGTAAAAACAACAGTTTCTCTACAGTCGACTGGGACAGGCTCCAGTCGACCCTACAGAGGATTCAGCGGTGTGTAGATCATGGATGGATTGTGCAGGTCGTGTACTGTACTGTGATTTAAGCAGGATGACCACTGCAGCTGATTAGTGGCACTGGGCCTCCTTCTATACCTCATGATTATTGTCATAACTTACTTCTGTTGTATACTGTACATTCTTGTTTTTACTGAAAAAAGGACCACGACAGATTCTGACCCATTTCCTCTCTGTATTATCTAGAATATGAAGCGCAGCCCTCTTTAGTATAGCAAAGAGCAACTTAAAAGGGGCCACCTAACCAGTATTCCCTCAGTAGAACACAATTTTCCCATGGTTTAATTTACACCAGCTGTCTCATGATTTATTAATATAGTGCTAAGGATATAAATATTCAAGGTGCTCATTATAATAATTTCAGTTTGAACGGTTAGATTTGCAACTTTCCAAGTGCATTCTAAGCCAGTTGTCAGGTGATCACATGAAAATGTCAAATTATTGCTGCTCTGATCAGTCCTCCTGTTCATACTGGACCCTCATGCTGCTAATATAAGGTCTCAGCAGTCTATCACATCAGTAGAGCTGGTATTCTACCAATTGCAGTGCTGGTATCTTGCAGTGTTTATTGTAAATCGTGAGGCTTGGTGCATTCAGATATGTAGTTTGTGAAATAGGATTAAAAATAGTCTGAGAATGTGGTAAGATGTATCCACCACAGAGCACCTTAAAAGAAGCGATGCCAACATTCCCAGTTTGTGTTGCTTCACTTGTTTTTCTTCGTTCATTTCCAATACCTCAATGACTGGCTACCCAAAAATTATTAAAAATGAAGCTGCCATCACAGAGTCCTCACCAGTTTGGCTTTTGCAGCACTTTAGTGGTACATATTAGCAAACAAATGTGTACTTCACTGAATTTCACCGCATTTTAAAGGCTCTGAAGACAACCTGTGGCCCCACGCTGCCACTTCGCTCACCAAGTTTTGTTCTCGGTTGATAAAAATGCTGAAAGACTTCATCTGCTGACATGACTACGCCACTAACTACAGTATCAAAACAGCGTCACTGCAGCAGGAAAGACTGGTTTGATACACCTGAGAAATGCCCTGTTGGGACAGGTGCTGTATCGTCAAGTGTTACTTTATTGGACTGCATATTTACATTTGCCTTGGCAACACTAAAGACAAAGCTGTCCTGGCTGACAGCTTTTCCTCTTCTTAAAGTCAGAACCACAAAGACATTCCACATGTTGAACTAAAATCAGATTCATCTGAAAAAGACAAGGAGACATTAAACGTATCAGCACAGTCGACAAACTCAAAGCAAACACTGCCTCAACATTTTCTACAGACACTTTATGAAACCAAGATGTGTTTCAACTTCCCCTGTGTGATAGGATGGAAATCTGCAACCAATTTTACTCTCCTTGGGTATAATTTAACTGTTACATATACACATTATCCACCTGCTGCTATAACCACGTTTAATTCCATATTATCTCCTCCGTACCTCTTAAAGTGTGAGACAATTTAAAATAAATTACATATCTGCTTCCAGGCATGCGCACTCACACCTCAGTCATAAAAATCAACATGTACTGATTTCACATCATTTGTTTTTATAAGCCTTTTTCACTTTAATGAACACCAACTGTAATTTTTAACAAAAAAAAAAGAAAAGAAATAAAACAAAAAGAAAAGAAAACAACAACAAATGTTCCAGGGGGGAAAGTGTCTCGACAACAGGTTGGATGACTTGGTCGGTATGTTTCCAAAAAACCACATCAAATTGTAAATTCTATATAGATATACTCGTTAAACAAGTCTGCATAATCTGTCACATTAGATACATTTGATGTTATGTGGAAGTCACCTACTATCACCACTTCAGTGTTTAATATTTACTGCAAACCAGTCGACCATGTTAAGGCTTCCAAGTTCGACAGCGGAGTCAAAGTCGATCTGTCACGTCCGCAAAGTCCAGACCGGGCCTCGGTGGACTCTCAACCCTATGAAGAGGCGTTTCCTGATGTTACTTCAGTATGAAAAGGCCCCGATAAGTAGTGTTGTGATCTTTTTCTTTCCCTCTCCTCAATATATAAGATTATCTCAACATTTAAATAAATCACTGCATCTGATGTCTTATAAAAACACGCCTGTATCTTCATTTCATTGTGGGCGGCGAATAAAGAAACTGGGTTAAATATGCTCGTGGATGATTCAAACTATACAAACTCTGACTGAGCAGAGTTCGAGAGATTTTTTTGGGTTTGAGTCGGGGGGTGGAAACAGGTATCCATGAACTTTTCCATTAATTCTTTTAAAGGAACATCCGCAAAAAATGCTTGCATTATACAGTTTACAAATGTAGTACCATGCTAGCGCTGCTCGCCTCGTCCTAACCGTTAATTAGCAATGGAGAATCAGTGCCGTTGGAAACTACAACACACACTACTGTTATTAACCCCATTCTGCCCAGGCGCCTTCTGCTTTCACCCAATCACAACGCCTAAAAGAGAGAGAGGAGGGGGAAGGAGTGAGGACGAACTGAGAGAGGGAGATGAAGTGATAAAACAAGGTCTAACTGTTTGTCCAGAGAAGTAACTGAAGTCAACAGAGCAGCAAATGTAGAAAATCACACTTCATGCGTTCCAAATGAGTGGCAGCAGGAAAAAGGGGAGGAAGAGGGAGGGCTTCACAGTTTCTTCAGCTACAACGCAGAGGTGGATTAAAGTGTGCATACTGGGGCATGTGATGCAGTTTACATTAGCAGGGTTACCAATCATTTCAAGGGTGATTCTGCCACTTGGCCGAGCACTGGTTCAATAACGTTACGTGCCGACTGGCTGACGTGTCGTCTGCCCGTGGACAGAATGGGGCTAAATCTACATTCCTGGTCTGACTATAATGGATTTGCTTGTTAACGTAGAAAGAGTCTCTTTGTGTTTCCAACACTTTGTTAAATTCTTGGCTTTGTCTTCTTGTGTCATACAGTTTCTTTCGAGAAATGAAGCCTGCTGTAAGTACGCTCTGGTCTCCCGCTCTGGTCTGTAGTGAGGGGGGCCGAGGCAGCTATGATGCTGGGAGGTCCGCGCTGGAGGGAAGGGGGAGGGGACTGGAGGAGGCGGCGAGGTTGGCTCAGACGGGAGGCGCTTTGCGCTGCAGTAGATACTGGTGGATGTCGTCAGCGTCGCGCTTCAGCCAGGCGGCATTGAGGAGGATGTTCTCACAGCACTGCTGCACCGTACGCTCTGCTGCCGGCGCCGGGTGACTCTCAAAGAAACTCTGCAGGGACAGAAAGAGGGAGAGATGCTCAACCTTCTATTACACATCTCATGCTCTGAAGCTTTTGACTGAATCCCACAGCCTTCCTCAGCACATGGAGCTTGCTGTGTTGTCATGAAATTGCCAGAAAGTGCTGAAAGTCTCTTTTCCATCATTGGTTAAATCCATAGAAAAAGTCAGTTCTGTATTTCAAAATGACATATTTTCATTTTTTCCCATGAAAACATTTTCTTCATGGCTTAGATGTGACTCTACACTGTTGTTTCTTATACATTAAGGATCCTGCCCGTCTCTCCATCCACCCCTCCGCTACATGCTGCAGCTCTGGTGAACCAGCTGACCTACAACTCTGCTGAAACATAGTAAGAGTTGTGACACTGGAGTAATTCCGCCACACATGTTGAAGGTAGAAATGATCCAGAAAGCCACAAACTGCAATCAACTGTCATCAATACACTGCAGTTTTAAAGTGGAAACGCTCAGCCATGGTGTTGACTGCTGGTTTTGCTTATGATGTGTCTTAGAGCACATAAAAAACACTACCTTGTTAAAGCATTTAACAAGGTTAGCTTTAACAAGGACAAACACTTGATATTCAGCAGACAAGGGTCTTTAAAGTGCTCAGGAAATCTTCCACTTTATGACAACAGGGAACACTCCAGAAGAAAATCATGTGATGTGGACGAAGGCTCTGATACCAAATTGCCCTTGTGGTGGAAAGTTTTGCCCACTACTCTTTCCAAGATCATGAATTAACTGTTATCGATTAAATAGCTGTACATTAACCCCAAAACAGTCCAATACATCTGTTGGTAAAGAATCAGATATTTATGATCTGAGTGTAGCTGTTAGTCCCTCAAAGTTCAAAGTTCTGCTGTGACTGAACCACATCTATTTCCATCCAGGGCCTTCTTCTGTATGTCATGACCCCTACATTACCTGTTTGTCTCTACTACAGACTAAAGTGCCTAAAAATATAATGACACACTTTTGCATTTGATGTTAATGCTGCTGTGTTTGCCAGATGAGTAAACAGGCAGTTGTTTGCTAAACTGTAAACTTCATGTGCACTCGGTTTATGACTGTGAGTTTGTGGTTATTCTGTCCTCTAGAGGTCAAAGTCCAAAGTTGTGCTAAAAGCAGGTTGAGGACAAAGTAATTGTTCTTCCTGTCAATAAATACTCTTGATTCAATTTACCTTTTCATTTCACATTACATATGATGTTATAGCAATTCTCCTTTTGAAAAGTAACGTAGTATGGGAAGAAAATGCTTAAATGACAACTACTAAGGAGTGTTGTGCCACGTTCTCACCTTCACTTCAGCAGCCATTTTATCAATTGCGAATCCATCGACTGTGAGCTGCAAAGACACAAGAACAAGACAAAAGTGACCCACCACTTGTATCTTTAATGTGACTGAAAGTAAACACCCTATTATGAAATTAAAATAAAATCAAACACTGACAGGCTGAGCAAAAGAAGCTTCTGCTCACTTCTAAGATGTTTTCATTGTGTTAGCGTCAGTGGTAAACAAGTTCAACATTCACTGACATAGCAAGACGTCACCTCATGCCATCATAAATCAGAAGCCTTCATACCTTTATAAGCCGTGATATGAGGAAACCTCCCTGGTAGCGGCTGTAAAGCTCCTCCCAGTTATCCTTCACAAACTTCCATGCAGCTTTCCGACCATGTTTACTGCTTCCTGCCACTCCTCCGATTACTGACACTGTGTCCTGCGGACGAACCTCTTCCTGTCAGGGACAAGATCCACGAGAAAGACAAGTTAGCTGCAGTGTTTGATGGGAGACACTCTAGTCAGGGACATTCACTGCAGAGAGCTCTCTAAAGCTCTTAACTCTTTGTTACTGATGAAGTTGATGTGACCAGAATGCACATCAGACTAGGTCCACCTGACTATGACCGTCATTCATTTTCCAGTTTCTATTAAAAGCTATTTAAGTTTTTTAGTTAAGACTCATTTTATGCCAGAAACAGAAAATTCAGCAGAAATCATTATTTTAAAAACCACAATGCAAAATTTTCCAAAGCTCAAGATCTTAAAAACGTACTTAAAGAAAATAAAAACAGAACCCACTGGTTCTTGTTTGCTTCACCAACACATGATTAGAAGTGTACTGGTTAAAAATAGCCCTTTTAAAATAAACAAGATCTGTTTCATTTCCTCCATCTCCCTGAGAAAGAACACAGAACTTGCAGACATGCAATAAACAAGGCCGTGTGTACCGAGAGGGCGAAGTTGAGGACTTTCTGGATGAGGTCGGGGGCAGAGATGGCGCCAAGCACTCGCTCAATGCGATTCTTCTCCTCCTGCATGTCTGCTTGCTTGTGGAGCTAAAGGCCAAAAATAGACACCATTAATGTAAGAGCAAGATTGAAGCTCAGTGTTTAACATTCATTTGGAATAAGTCGAATCAATCTTGTGGCAATGATCACACATTGAGGAACATTTTGAGTTTTCTCCAAGCAAAGGGGTAACGGTTATTAATCTGATCAATACTGAGATCACTGTTACTCACTGATCTTATGGATAAAATACTTCTGCTAATGCACATGTCTCAAACAAGACTAAAAGAAGATTCTTCCCATAATGCCTCACTTGCTGAACATCTGCGCATCAACAGATCTACAATTTACTGATGTTTCCTGAATGTCTCACATGCAAGCTACAGTAAATACTAGCTTGTCTGTTGTTGTAGTCTCCACTCGGTTACTGCAGCGCAAGTGAAAAGAGTGAAATTAAGCATTTTAATGTCAGACTGACCCAAGTTAAAACCAAGTTATTGTATCTGCATGGGTTGTCTTCTATGAGTGGAGCAATTCAAATGTCAATAACGCAGTCAATAATGTTTATATAATTGTAGGAAGCCAAAATCATGATCATGATTATTTTTCCAATTAATTTTGCAGCTCTATTTATGGTCAAGAACAGCTGATTTGCATAAAGATGGAAATGGTTAAAATGCAGTCTTAAAGAGTTTCGATATTCATCAGTCCACAGTTAGGAGACGGAGACAGTTAGGTGCTGTAGCCACTCTCGTAGCTAAGATGACTGCACACGCTTAACACTTACAGGAATTATTGCTGCTGGTTACCATCAGTTCATAAGTATAACATGTGCAGATCAATAACCCAGCATGAAACTAAGGATGAGTTGTTTGACAAGAAGACACAACAGCGCATACCACCATGAAACCATCATCCCAGAGGGTGAAACACTTTGGAAGCAGTGTCAAGATCAGTTTCCCATTTAATGACCAATAAATGCAAAAAAAAAATCAGGTAATTCCTAAAAGTTCACATACTTTTGCTTGTCGCAGTCAAACATGCCATGCTGCAGTTTTACCTTCATCATTGTGTCCAGTGTGGCACTGTCTCCATGCTTCAGCACTGTTAGATACACCTGGTTAAAAAAACAACATTAGTCAGTCAAAATAATACTTTGACATCTGACACCTATCAGTGCTGGTAGTTTTCATAGTCTTGGTAGCACAACAGTTTGACTTAAACAGCCCTGTCTAGGAAGTCAGTGTCACAAGAAGGAGATTAAGCCAAATGGTAGAGGAGCTATATTCTGACTCTGACATTATCTGTCACTTTGGTACTTGATATAGTTTACATACTGTATCTTGTAATTCAAAATATATAGGTCAGAAATCTAAAACATTAAATTTGACAGTTCATTTGTATTACGGATGGGCAGTATGACCATTACAGATAACGCATCAGTAGAGAGAACAGCAGCAGCGTTTACCACAACCAGTGCATTTCCATGTATATTAGCAACCCAGCTATGAGGTTTCTCCTGGTTTTGATCACACACAGAACACAAAAATTCTAGTATATTAGTATCCTAGTTGCTTATTATAACAGTGTTTGTGAAAGACTACAAGTTAATTTAAACACAAGACACTTGTGCTCAAAAAGAAAGGATTCACACTCAATGAAGGACCTAGGATCCCTAATCTGCCTCTATACCTACCAGTGAGCAGCAATTCCTAACACGTCTCTGGGGGTCATCAGGTGGAAACCTCCCTTCAACAGTGTTTCTCATACTTAGTACCACGACACCTACAGGAGGCTAGGAAGTAAAACTCTGGTGTCCCAGAGTCACCCCCCCTTAGTGCCAGTTCACATCGCTCCTACACAATCCAAACAGCACTGCCACATTCAACTAACCCAGGCCTGTTTAGGAGATGCTCCAGGTAGTGACCAGTACCGATGCTACCATTTAGCTAGCTGCTAAATGCTAATCAACTAGCACTGCTATGTTCAACTGATTCAGGCCTGTTTAGGAGACACTCCAAGTAGAAATTAGTCATTTTTTAAATAGCTAATTTCACATACCTGTAAGCAGCAATTTAACGCTTTGAATTTTCAAGCATGCTTGAGGCTTTTGTGAACAAAACAAATGACTGCATTTTTAAATCTACATTTTAAGTACTCTGACCTGCAATACAAACCATTTCTTTTATCACCTCTAAATGACACCTGCTTGCCAGTATAAGGAGCATGGTCTACTTACTGGGCTCCTTAGGTCTGCAGGCAGGACCTGCTTTCCCTCCATGTGGTCCTTGAATCTCCGTCGGGCCTCCTCCAATGTGGGTTTGTGTCCTGCCTTGCCCAACTTCCCAAGAACCAAACCTCTCAACAGGGCGTCCAAGTGACCTGCAGGACACAAACATCCCCTTCAGGATTTTGTCTTTGTCTTTCTTATGGATTGCGATCTTCTACAGACAAATGAAGGTCAGTCAGTCACACTACGCTTGTCTCCAAAAGGAAGGAGGACAGCGGAAACAAAGTAAAACCTACAACTGCTGCAAGGTCAGTTCCCAGTCAGTACGTTCAGCAATGGGAAGACTGATCACATGTCTGGGCAAAACTATACTTAATGACAGGGTAGAGTGCCCACAAGTCTTAATGGAAATAAAAAACTGTTAGAGTATAATAACCCTGGACTACATGATAGTAAGGTGTAATGAAAGACTACAGACATCCTTTGATAGCTGCATGAACCATTGTAGGGAAAATTACAGTGCAAAAACAGATTTTTCATTTCTTTGCAACTTAACAAGAAGCTGAAAAAAATAAAGTTAATAAATCATGACAGAGACAAACACATGTAGAAATATCTTACTTTGCAAAGGCATAAACATAATAAATAACGATAAATAATAATAAATTATCTTTGGTTAAATCTTAAAGGCAAAAGGAATCTACTTGGATATAACCAGGAGGATTTAAACCCCACGATCCCTGTCCAGCTCCTCCTCACCTTCCCCTGGTTTGCTGTCCCAGCCCAGCTCAAGGCCAATGGGGGTGAAGAGGTCTCGAATGAACTCCTGGATCTCCTCGTGGAAGTCGGTATGGGACAGCAGCGAAGACAGCACTCCCAGGTTGCAGCTGAGGTCACTCCACACTGTGTAGTTGGGCTCGTTGACGAACGCCTCCATCAGCTTCAGCACCTCCACCGTGCTGATCATCCCTGCACGAGACTGTAGAAAAAAAAAGAAAAAAAAACGTTTGAAACAAGAAATTAAATTTGGTGACTTTTGAGGATTCTGATGCACTAGTTCACTTCCTGTAAATTTACAGGAAAAGTCTGTCAGCAAAAGTTTGACACATCAAGTAAGGTCATAACTGTTAGTTTAGAAAAAAAAACACTTGGTACATGATGATGTACTGTATTTCTATTTTACCTTCGGAGAAAAAGCCCAGAAAACAAAGAAAGTAAACAACCCATAGATATATTACATATTGCAGAGGATTAGTGGTGTGGAATTAGGCAGCTCTGCTAGTTGAACCATTTTAATGACAGCGCTCACGTCACTGTGTGCAAATCTTCCTGCAAAACAATCCGCTCCCTTAGCATTTTGCAGAAACACCGTCACTGCATCCTTTGCTTAGCAACCAATACAATTGTGTTTGGTTCAAATAAATACAAACAAGACAGAATACTGTTGTCATAAAGCAGAGTGATAACGAGGAGCAGCCAGCCTTCTCTGCAGAATGGTCTGGCTCAGCAAGACTATCCACCAATAAACATTAACATGAGAACAGATATGATAAAAACTATGAAGTTGCTGTTTAATGTGGTGACAGTAATTCAGTCCTACTGTTAGTTTAGAAACAGCCATAAATTCTATCTGATCCTCTAAACCAGGGGTGTCAAACTCATTCTCATCGCAGGCCACATAACCATTATAGTTGTCCTCAAAGGGCCGGTTGTATTGTAAGAGTGTATAGATGTAACTATTCCTGAACATATTGTTAAATAGTCGTTTCTGCATTCAATGTACAAATAATGTGAATTGGTTTATATAAAACTAAATGTAGGCACAATGCTACGTTGTTATAACACAAATATTATAATATATTACGTTATACCATACATTAGAACAGGGCTCCAGACTAACTTTTCCACTGGCAGAAATCAGCAAATGATTTGGTCGCCCCACCTCCTTGTTTTGGTTCAGCATTGCTACAGCTATTAATCCACCATGCCTGCTGTTGAACAGCTGTTTTTGCATAACCTAGCTATGGTGCAACGACTGTCAGTGATACAAGACATGATATCTGTAAAATGTTTTAATCTGAAAATATATTGTGTCACCAGTCCTCTTCTGTTATCAGTCATGAACGAAGCATAGGCTAAACATCTGCTGATCATCTGCGTATTGGTACATATTACATTTTACCGATGGTCCCTAAACACCTCACTTGATGGCTTTGGTAGACCCTGGTAGGCGGCTTCAGTGCAGCACCAGTTCTACACAGATGTACCCAGCTTGAAACAGAGTGATTTTTATTGACATGCACTGTTTTCTGTTAGCAGATTTTTCTGTGAGCAGATTGCATTTTAAATGTCAATACCAGTGGATCATGTTTTTACAGTAAAAACTGTGATCGCTGTTAAAATCTGAGCCATCAATACTGAATGTGGAGGCTGCTTTTTCTTCTTAACTGACTCAGTGGAGATCTCTCTGCTGCACCTGAACACTTTTATCACCAGGTGTGTCAGACCTCTCCCTCTCCTCCTCTCTCCTCACTGGGTTATTTAACATAATCAGCTGTAGATCGTTTCGTCATTGAATCACGGTAACAGTGAAACTGACCATTTTACACGTCAGGCAGATAGAGACTGATGGAAGAAATAGTACTATTTCCAGCCACAACAACTTGCGCAGTAGCTACCTGTGGCAATGGAAGGGCCACCAGATCAGCTAACGATCAGCATACACTCACAAAATGCAACTACGTCAAATTTTAAGTCACACGCTCTTAAAAAAGGTCGCATATGCAACCATATTGATCGCAGTCTGGAGCCCTGTTATAATAACATAAATCCGATTCATTTACCAGATTAAGAAATACACATCTCTCGTGGGTCTTCAGTTTGACTCGTGCTCTAAACATAACTCTTATTTGACATAGCTAATTTGACCGTACAAAATCTCCAGGAAAATTCCCATCCACTGCTATTGCTAAGTATTGTATAAGAGTTACAGGAAAGTGTAAAGGTAGGACATAATGTCAAAACTTGCTTCTATTGAGTCACAACAACGGCTACCAGGGAGGAAAAAACCAGAGGATGAATAAAGAGTCAGTCATTGTGTTTCATCTGTTACAACGCGATCAAGTCAGGTTTCAAATTCACATTTATCTTCAGCTTTTAGTTCCAAATCACACAATTTCCACAGATCCAATGAGTATGGAGTGTTTTTGACCATGAACACCAGTGTTTCCTGCAGGTGACATTTTTTAAAAACATATCCTTAGATTTAAAAAGGAAATACCAGACTTGCCCTCTTTAACTCTGCATCATGTGCTTGTCTAGAAGGGAGGGGACTTCCTTTCTAAACCAACAAGCTTTTTAGAGGTGTCCAACTACTACTAGCTGATTACATTTTACCAAAAAGAAATAAAACATAAAGGGCTGTTTTTTACTTCCCAGGCGTAGGGTTCTCTCTATGCCCTTTGTGTGTGTGCGAGCGTAAATGAGCCTTACAAGAGAGAAGAGGTCATTCTGCAGGCCGAGTCGGTCCACAGGCTGCAGGCTGAGGTCTCTGATGCCTGGTAGCAGACTCTCCAGCATGGATGAGCTGTACTGGATGCGATAGAAACCCACGGTGCCAGGGTTGATCTATAAGCAGAGGAAAGACAACTGGGTCAGACTGTGGGAAAAATGTAGTTTTACCATTAACACCTCTGAGACTGAGAGCCCAGCGTGGTTCAAAGAGAGTGAAACAGGATCTTAACTAATGCTAATGCTCAGCGGTTAAGTAAACAATAACCTTTTGTGGTGGGTGTATTTTCAGCAAATACGTGTAATTCTGGCTTTTAACTGAACAAACACAAGAGAGAGAGAGAACATTATTCTTTCAAAAAAAAAATCTAATCTGTGACTTCACATTTGCAAGTCACACCCATGAGATATCAAACAAGTCCATCCATGCTCTTGCTAATTTACACTCTGAAATGACCAAAATAAAAAAATAAAAAAACAGAACTGATGAAGCTGTCCCTTTCTGAGTAACCTCAGGGCCTGCAGAAACTCTAGTTGACAGAAATGTGTGGGTGAGATTCTGCTGACCACATCCTCTTCATCCTCACTGCTGTTTTCTTCTAGCCGACAACAAGGAAGTCCAGTCAGTGAACTTTGATGTTTTTCTTTTGATGATAACAGGACAGACTGAGGCGTCTTCCCCTATGAGTCATTAGTTCAGCCAAATCCACAGCTGCCACATCACCAGTACAGGAAGGTGGAAAGCTCACACCATTCTGTTTGTGTGTAAAAAATAATTCTTGCATGGTTAAGAACATGTTTTACCTGTGTGTATGTAAATGACTCTTTCTACAAATCTGATCACAGCCACATGTGGAGACAGATTTTTAAAGCCGTATTATGAAGATGGTGACAATGTTTTTTTTAAATTGCATGTTTCAAAGATAATGAATACTTTAAAGCATATTTCATGTAAAAAAAAACTACTGACAGCTTAGTCCACTTTGTACAGATACTGCCCCTGTTGAAGTTACTGCAAGACACAACATCTAACCTTAATTTTCACCAATTAAAAAAAGGAACTCAGGCTTACTTGTCATGCATGGACTTAACGTGACCACCAAATTGGTATAGACAATATATAAAGCAAAAATGGAACCTTAGGTTTTTTACAATCATGCACTTTCATTCCATCGTGATGAGCCACAAACTTCATTTTTAGGGTAATGACACTCGTTGCTTCATAAAATGGCTTCAATCCTCACTGTATACCAGTTATTGGATCGGCACTCTGCAGATAACAAGACAGTTGGCCCTGGAATGCATCTCTACCTTCAGTCCAAATGTTTGCCAGAGACTATTGTGTGACGACCCTCCACCTGGACACTAGGTGTCCTTGTGTTTCATCTTGCAGAGGCTGGATGAGGGTCGTCTGTTGATTGAGCCACACCTCGGCCTCCCTCACTGTCACAGTCTCTCTCTCTCTCTCTCTCTCTCTCTGACAGCAGCTGTTTTCTCCAGGAGCACCAGCAGCATAGTTTTTGGGTTTCTGTTTGGGTCTTTAATGCACAGTTTCGGTTGTTTTTTTATTCAAATGAACATTTTTTAGTCACCACACAGCTTGTTGCTCCCTGTTCTGTTGCACTTTGAGCCAAGCTGTAACAATTGCGGATTTAAAAACTAGGATCACCTCCGATAATGGACTCAGATATTTCAGGTAAACAGACACATTAAGTGGTGGTGTTAGAGGAACTGCAGCTGGGCCTTACCTTGACCCACTGGTCTGGGCTGACGCTGTTCAGAGTGATGGTGGTCTCTGGTCTGTCCAGCAGAACCTTGAGTTTGGTGCATTTGGGGTCCTCGCTGGTACAAATACTAATGGGGACCATCCAGTTGGGGCATTCCTCACCTGTATGACAGACAAGCGAGGGAGCCAATGAGAAGCCAAAAAGCAGCCATGTTCTCTCATTTCCTTGCCAAATGCAGCATTTATCCTGTTTGCCTAACCAGTGTCTGCAATAAACACTCACCATTGTGTGGTCCACTGGCACAGAACTTCTTCTGAGATATCTTGAGGACCCGGTCATCACCTTGCTATAAATAACATTATGGTTTGATATGTATGAGTATCAACAGAGCAGAAAATGAGACCTAGTTACCAGACAAACACAGTATGCAGGTGTAGAATGAATACTTGTCATTTCTGCTGGTTAATGTCACAGTTAACGCTCTGAACCCCAAGATGTTGCTGGTGTTTTTTTGGGCTCATTTTCATTGCAATATAAAGTCCTGCATCTCTATGGAAACAGCACAAAAATGGCTACAAGTACAGAGATCACAAAACATTGTCTGTGCATTCAACCAAAATTTAGAATATCCCTCCAACAAAATCAGAAAAAGGAAAACATTTCTTTGATTATTTTACAAAAACTGAAAAAACATAGACCAGTGGCCACGGGGTAATTTGTTTCCACATTTGTCTTTTCTCTATTCTGTGTACACACGGCCTGCAGTTCAGCTAAGGCGTCCATGAAATTGGTAGGGCTAGTCCTGAATATTTGATCGTTGTCGTGGTATTCGAATAATAATTTTGATAATCCAATGAAGTTTATAGTGTCCAAAGTTTCCATAATGTTTAAATCTTTTTGTGATCAGACACGTCTTGTCAAAAACATACCTGACATGTTTGGACGGTAACTTCCGTCTTCATCAGAGGTGTCACTAGGTGGTGTGTGACGTACTTAAAACCAGCTGATGTTTGACAGGTCGGCACCGCCCCAAAGAACATCAGCTGGTTTTAAGTACGTCACACACCACCTAGTGACACCTCTGATGAAGACGGAAGTTACCGTCCAAACATGTCAGGTATGTTTTTGACAAGACGTGTCTGATCACAAAAAGATTTAAACAATAATTTTGATATTCAAATATTCGTGGGCGCCACTGAGTGTTGCCGAGCACTGCTGAGCATTGCCGAGCGTTGCCGAGGCTGTAGTACGCCGCCGGGTGCCGCTGAGCGTCGCTGAACACTGCTGAGGCTCTAGTACACGGACCTGCCAACTCTGGTGTGACGCTACGGCGTCACACGTCCCTCCTCCGGCCGACACCGCGGCACAAACCAAATATTCGGCGAATATTGGATCTGACTAGCCGGAGCACAGATATTGCTATTTGGACCATCCCTAGAAATCAGTTACATGATGTCACAGTCGAGTCACGAATGGGGACAGAATTTTTATTATTTTTCTTCCACAGGACCTGGTGCAAACAACTAGTTTTTTGGCAAATTTTAAATTGGGAGACATGCAGAACAAATTTATTCTAAAAAAAAATACCACAATTTTAAGCTTTGGTTTGGTTGTTATTTCCAGCATCACAACCTGTGTCAGATGAGTAGTTCAAGGACTAACAGAAAGTTGAAAATCAGATGATGGGATCCAGAGGGTTAATCACTTTTTCAAAAGTAAGGAAAAAACACTGTTTATCCGATGTAGTTGGTTGAGTAAGTTTGGAAATCCACCAGCCACTGTGGTTTCAGAAGTACTTTGTTTGCTTTATGACCACAAGGAGTGCTATAATTGAACAAACTGTGTGATGCTGAGTAAAGCACTCAGTCTTATTGGAGATTAAACAGCTTGTGTCCAGTGAAGCTCACCTGTTCCTGGTCGACTACTATTATTGGGAAGCCCATCTGCTTGGTCCACGAGCCCATCACTGCAGCAATGGGTTTCCCACTGGCCTGTTCCAGACAGTCCCATAGGTCCTCTGTGCAAAGCAGCCATGAGTCAGAGTAGTAGGAATCCATGAAATCAATTCACACGACAGCTTCATTTCAACAGAAACATTTCCTGCATGTTCTTACCTGTTGATGCATTTTTATGTTGGAACTTTAAAAGATAGGCGTTCATTCCTTTCCTAAAGTCCTACAAAGAAAAAGTGAACTTTAATGAACAAAACAGACAAATGAGAACAACACTAGGGTGTCAGTGAGACGACCAACCTCATCTCCTATGTAGTTGTGCAACATGCGGATCACAGATGCTCCTTTGCTGTAGGAGATGGCGTCAAAGATTTCATCTACCTCTGACGGATGGCCCACATTCACCTGGACCACAAAATACAAAGCTGATAAAGTGGTAAAAGTCTGACAAAACTGTTTATAGGATTATCATACCTCATGACAATATATACCTTGCAAATATTCGCCTTCACACACAAAATATATCAAATTCATCATGACATTAACTCCTGCTTTGTGAACTACAGCTGTAAAGGTGAGACTGTGTGTCCTAGTGGAGCGGCATAAACAAAACAGCTTGTTGCCACAAATTCAAACACTCCTCCGAACAGATGACTTGACTTTTAGAAAGTGAATCCCTGCACAACGCACCTCTATGGGATGGCTACTGTCCAGTGCGTCTAGGTCCAGAGCACGGGTGTAGTCAGCTGAGACAAACTGGGTCCAGATGTCGTACTCTGGGAAGCAGTGGTCCACACACAGATACTCGATCCAGGATGCAAATCCCTCATTAAGCCACAGATGGGTCCACCATTCCTGAAGACCAAAACACACACACACACTAAAATGACAACGTGCCCTTGAGGTCCTTCAAAACTGTTCTCTAACATTACATGACAGTACAAACCCCAACACTGACTGAGTGACTGGCACACAAGCAAACTACATTTCTGAAGGATAACTGGTAACTTGTTGTCAAGGTTACAAAACATTTAAGTACTTAGTCACTGGTTTAGTTTTATTTATGAAGCCACTTTTTGACAAACCCTCCTCATATTGTTCTAACCTTTTTTAACAGAGCTCACCATCCAATTGAATCTTAGATCTGAAACACATACAGTGTCCTCTAAAAGTATGTTAACAGTAGACCGATGTTTCACTGTACTGTTAACATTATTTATGTTTTGGATAGGTCCATACACATATTTACACAAGATTTGCATATAAATACTATAAAGTAAAAGCAGTCTCAACTTTTGTCTGGTTGTCATGTTTTGACCTAAAATTCAAAGTAGCAAAAGCATCAGTTTCACTCAACTGTTACCACTAGTTTGGAAGACACTGTATGTACTGTCTGTGTCGAGTCCTAGACCAAAAACAAGCCTTTGTGTTTCCTGCTTCAGACTCTTGGAATAAGTTGGAGAGGAAAATGAAATTGAAGAACTCCCCTTCTATAAGTTTAGAAGTAAAGGATTCCTTTAATTCCTCTTTTGGCTCATTTTAGAGTTCTTTATGCTGACAGTTGCTCTATAATGTATTGTTTTTAAACTTCATATCTCATCGCATGGTGTTCATGGAGGCTTCAGATGTGTAACTGATGTGTCATCCTGACTGAAATCTGTCGAAATCTGTAATCCTGCAGTCCTGGCCAGGTCTCCCCTGAAAAAGACCTTGCTAACTGGAGTGAGATCTACCTGACTACAAACAGATTAAGAAAAGAAAAAAGGAAAAAATGCTTCCTGGATCTCACGCTGATGACACACCAAACAGCTTTCAACGAAGCAATATGTTTCGATTTTCCTTATTTGTCTTTTTTATGGACATTTTCCTACACTACGTTGTCTCTATTTTGGCAATTCAGCACGTTTCACAACATGCAGTCAAGCCCGAAATTATTCATACCCCTGGCAAATTTTGACATGCCGCTTTTTGTTCAAATGTAAATAAAAGCTGAGAAATACTTTTTTTCCGCAATGATGCCTCTTGTACATCATCTTATTATTTTTTAGGAGACACCTGTGCAATTTCCAGTCAGGAAAAAACTTGCTGGTTAAATAAAAGTAACATTAGGTCAAAATTTGCCAGGGGTATGAATAATTTCGGGCTTGACTGTATATTGCATATCATTTAAGAAATCAAGCTGCCCTTCAGCATATAGATTACGACAAAAAAAAAAAGTAGGCGCTTCCTTTCCTACACTTGGAGCTGCTGACCAACTGCTTTCTCTATTTTGCTAACTGCTATCTGCAGCTCTACCAACTGAATAGCTCAGTGACTAACACCCCTGACCTTGGCATGGGAGATTGGTGGTTCAAATCCCAGTCAGGAAGTGTCCAGTGAGGATCCTGAGGCAAGGTCCTAAATGCTTCCCTACCTACCTACCTAGACCCTTGCTTGTGTTGGATCTACTATCGCGCTGTATAACAGCGTCTGCTAAATGAAATTGTGTTTGTCTTTTTTTTTTTGGACGTAGTTGATTAACTTTGAGTTCGTGCTGCAGTTTTTCATCGTGGTCATCATGAGTTCGGCTGTTATGTTACTGCTCCGAGCTTCTCACAGAGTGTATTTGTACAAGGGTGCCCGATGATATTTTCTATTACAAATAGCTGGTGAAAGGTTATGGCTGGTTACCATGGTGACCAAGTTTCCAAACCACTGGTGGGCGAGTTCGTGTCCAACCACCAGCGCCACCCACTGCCTGGAAGACGAGCAGGAGTTCTTCGGGTCGATTAGCAGTGCTGTCTCCCTGGAAAACAACAGAAATTTGAGATTAACAAGAAGAAAGCTGAAGGTCGGCAGTTTGTCTGTAACCAGCAGGTACTGAATCCCACCGTCAACCAGCCACAGCCCACATCAGCTGCTGGGCTGTTAATTAAGAAAACCTGAGGCCAGTTGGTTTATAGGACGCTTGATGGTATTCAGCTGGTACGTGACGACCACACAGCAGGTATGCTAATCACATGCCGGCTGAAAACCTAACAGGTGGCGGCACATTCAGCTAACCACAAAGCAATTAAAAAGCCATTAGTGCTGTCAGCCAAAAATACACGACTGCAATAAACCCTGTTGTTTTTCAAAGGGAAAACAAAAAAAAAAACCCTGCTAATCTTAACGAGACCCAAAGCTGCACAACAAGTTTGTTTTATACTCAGGTTATAAAATGTCAGAAAGCTGAGGTAACTCTTGATTTCCCAGAGCTCAAGGAAAGATTTTTAAATTGCTTGTTTTGTCTGGTCAACAGTCCCAAACCCAAAGATGTTTCATTTACAATAATCAAAAACAAACCGAAAGCTGAAAAGTCTCAGATTTGAGCTGCATAACATTTGAGACTTCATTAATCAGTGGATGCGAAATGCATGTTATCAACTGAGAAGCCATGTTTGACTCAGCTACAACCAACAGTCACGTGACCAGAATTCTCTGACTTCATGGGTGAACTGTAGGCTGTTCTTACACAGAGCAGACAGGGGGAAGTATGGAAACAAATTAGAGACGGAGAAAAATAAAATGTTGACCAACTAAATAACAGGCTGACTCCAAAAGGGTATTGAAAGTGCAAGTTGTTGAAGGTGCATTCAGCATGGTTAATATATTTGTGGAATTCATGTGCAGAGTAGAGATTTTTTTCTTTTGATATGATTTATGGCATTATAACTGTGTCAGACAGCACAGAAGACGAGCTAGGATCTCTCTCCTTCGAGCCATGGCTGTGTTTTTTCCACAGAGGTGCTGGACTTTGAATTGCAGGGACAAATGAGTCCACGGTGAGGAACTGACTGAGCGACAGAAGCAAAACATGCACAGAAACTGTTCGGGGTTCAAATGATGAACACTTTTTAAGATAAAAATAAAGTAGTTAAATAAGTCTTCAAATTACTGTGGTAGATCTTAAGTGTAACTGCATCAGAGATTTCTATTTTTTAGATTTTTACCTACAAATTACATCCATCCTGGGCGCTGACACATTGCATTTTCTTGTGATTTGGCTACTGTTACATGACTATTCATTATAATTACTAGAATTCACTACACACACACTCATGTTTGACACCCTGTAAATGCCAGTGTACCATTTATTTCAGATCAGTTCTTACAGACCTCAGAATATTTTCCAAAATCTGCCACAACAGTCATGTGTTTGGTCAATCAAATCTGTATCAGTGCTATAATCTATAATTAAAAATACTATGTTTTTAAGATCTATACTTCAGGGACAACTGAAGCTTACCTGTAGGTAACAAGGCCCCAGTTTTCCATGGCACCTGAAAGGAAGGAAGAAGTTTGTGTTTCACTCTGACTGAAAACATTTTCAGTCTAAATGTCACACTAACGGGTTTGGGATTTACAGCTACTCACCAGCAGCAAAATCAGCAATAGCTATGAGATCAATTTTAGGCAATGGATAAGGAACACTGAAGTAGTCTTTGTAGAAAGGTAAGGTCTTAGTTGCAACCTAGAAACATGAAAAAAACATTTTTAAAAATGACAAAGTATGAACAGATATTAGAAGGTATCAAAGAACTGAACAACAGTTTGCTCTTTTGTATTCTATCCTTTGTATTAGTGTCGGTACATCAAGACTAAAGAATAAACAATGGATTCTGCAACTTTAAGTGGAATCCATCATCAAACACATGCTGGTGAAAAAAAAGGCTCTTTTATCTACAAAGGTGAAAGCATCTAGAGAATATGCTGCTGTGGTCGGAGGGTTGTACAGTGGTTTTATTGCACTGATAATGTGTGTATTTTAACAACATGCTCACCTCCAGTGCAAATTTCCCTTGTTCTGCCTTCCCGACAGGTGTGTAGACACGTACTGTTACGCCATCTGATGACTGACTCTCCACATAATCATATTCACCAATGACAAAAGCTACAAGGTAAGTGGACATGATGGGCGTGGTGGCAAACTTTACTTCCACGAGGTTTTCGTCATCTGGGTATGGCTTTCGATCAATGACATTCTGGGGAAGGAAGATGCAGGAAAACGGTTTAATAAAGAGACACGACAGTAAAACAGATTACTGACAATAAAAGCTGAACTGTATGTCGGCACATTTAGCTAAAATACAACATTTTGCTCAAGATCAGCAGTTTTGGCTCCAGAACAAAAGTTTCTGACTTCATCCCCTTGTAAAACTGGCTGTGGGCAAACAGAGAGGTTGCATAACACAAAAAGACTAGAAGTCTAAAACCCCACCAGCAGCAGCTAGAGGCTAAAATATTCATGAGCCACCACAAGAGATGTCTGACACAACAAATGTGATGATTTTGCTGTTCTAAGTGCCTTATTAGCAGTTGGGCTAAAAGGAGACGAAAGTTTTTGGAGTCATTAAAATCTTAACCCGTCATCTTCTGAAAAGAATAAATGAGCTCAAATCAATGGAGCAGCAGGTCACCACAGTCACTAGGGAATCATCCTCTTCAATCTGAAATCATCAGTTAAAGGATACTTTCATCCATTAACATCAAAATTCCAGACCAATAATGTGTTTGTCCATATCTCAATAATTCAGCCCTTTTCAGATGTGGGACACATAACATTGCTGTTTCATACATCTGTTAAAGCGACAGCATCGTGTCATTCAGACGTACGTCACTGTTACATTAATGTACCTCACAGCTGAGAGCTGCAGGACACACAAAATGAAAAACTCTCTCGACAGCTGTGATGAGCTCTGTGTGACAGCTCACCTGTCTGAGGTGAGGAAAAGTTCACAGTATGATCTAATGTTAGATCCTGTTCGATTCTGTCTCCATGTTGGGGATGATTGACAATTATAAATAATTAATGAAGTCACTGCTGTTGTTCTAAGTGTGTCAATGTGCACAAGTCTCTCTCTGGAGACGCTCATATGGATTCTACTGCTGTCTGATTCTGCTGGTCAAGAAAAGTCAACAACGGCTGTATTTCCTGAGGAGGCTGAGGAAGTTTGGCATGCCAACCAAGACCCTCAGCAGCTTCTACAGCTGCGTTGTGGAGAGCATCCTAAAAAGCTGCATCACCGTGTGGTACGGCAGCACTACGGCTCTGGACCGCAAACGCCTGCAGAGAGTGGTCAGGACTGCTGAGAGGATCACCAGGACTCCACTGCCCTCTCTCATCTACCACCTCAGAGTCCACAGGAGAGCTGCCAGCATCATTAAGGACACCACCCACCTACAACACGGACTGTTTACACTCCTGCCCTCAGGACGGAGGTACAGTAAATCCCTCGTCTATTGAGTTTAGGTTCCAGAAACTCCCACGATAGACGAAATCCGCGAAGTAGCGACCTTATATTTATTTTATTATTCATATATATTTTAAGGCTTTATAAACCCTTGCCAAAATTGTTATTAACCTTTCCCACACTCTTATAAACACTGGCTGCAGTCACAGCCAATCAATCAGCAACCGACTAGCTCAAGCGGAAGCGGCTGTAGCTGCGTTTTCCATACGTGCGTCTGCTCATCTGCTGTACGCTACGTATTTTATATACAATGTAAAAATCCGCAATACAGTGAGATCGTGAAAAGTGAACCGCGATATGGCGAGGGATTACTGTACAGGAGTGTGAAATGCAGGACGACCTGTTTAAGGAACTCTTTTAACCCCACTGTCATCAGAATCCTTAACAGCTGACTGAATTACACTAAGGACAATTTAAAAATCTATGTACTTGAAATTTCCAGTTATATCCTGTTTACATTACTTTTGGATGTCACTTTTAAATTTTACATTTACACAGCCTATTTGTACGTACACTTTACAGCTCATGTTTACATAGTTTTACTTTATTTGTAGATACTGTTTTTATACTTTATTTCTGGTAATCTGAGCGGACAGCAAAGTAAGAATATCATTGTACAGGGTAACATGTTTCTTTACTGTGCACTTGACAATAAAACTTTGAATCTGAATCAAATAATTACAAAATCAGCAGAGAGACTTCTACAAACAGCGGCAGATAACAAACTACATTTGAGCATCTGTTAATATTTTGTCAAACCATGGATTACATTCATTATTGGTCGGTCTCACTGATATGACATGTTCTAATCTTTATCACAGTAAACTTTTATTTCTATGGGCATTACCCATTGTACTAGATTGTAGGGCAAAGTGAACAAGAAACATGTTTCATGACTTTGGCATGTGAACCCTTCTGTGTTTTTTTTGTTTTGCTGTCTGTGGTGTTGTTTTTTGTGTGGAAAAAGCCTTCCCCTAACTGCCTCACACAACTTCAACTACTGATGCTGTGTGCCTATCTGTTAACGTGACAGCGTGCAGTTCAGACTTGCATTGTGTTGAAAGTAATACAGAAATGTTACTAGGTCTGGTTTAGTAAGACTGCTGTTGCAACTTTTACAGAAAAGTAGTGTGAGTCAGACTGACTGACTCTCTGGATGTAGGATGCAGGTATAAGCAATCAATCGTTTCAGTTGGCTCTGTCCTTTCTTCTGCTATCTGTGTGTCAAAGTTTTCTTCATGATGTGAAACAACAACAACGTCTGTGCATTGTGCAGTCAGGCAGCCCTGCTAGTTTTTCTGTGGTGGATTATCCATTTTAATCACAGTGCTCATCTCCCTACATGCAAATGTTTCACCACAGTAATTCCACCCATCACTGTTATGAGGGAACACCAAAGCGGCATCCTTTCCTGAGCTGTGCCAACGACAACTGTGATTGGTTTAAAGAAACTCAAACAGTTCAGAGCGCTTTTCCTCTCTAGCAGAATGTTGGAGAGGTACAGCCAGATCATTCTGTACTACAGAGCGGTCTGGCTAAGCGAGACTAATGGAAAAGTGACCAGAGTGTTCAGTCAGACATGAAGGCAACACATTCAGTTGTCATCAGATTAATAGAAAGAAGTGCACGTCCAGACAGGGCTTTTCTGATTCCCCCATCCTGTCTGTGGCTCTAAATCAAAACCCCTGGATGTTTACTAAAGGCCTACAACTGTTAAAACAGCCTCCAACTTAGTTACATTTCTAATAAAGGCTCAGTAGGACATGCATGTAGTTTCTAAACAAACCGTAAAGGAAGAAAATTTGTTGGGGTCCATTTTTTTCCCAGAGGATCAGTCTACATTTGGTGCTTTAAACATGGGAGCATGTCTCAGAGTGCAGCAGTGTACTTCCTTGATGTGCTGTTAGCTTTTGGTCAACAACAGAGCTCTAGTAGTGTAGTATACATTTCTTGGTCAAGAAATTTGTTGAACATGAGAAAATATCTGTTTGTTGCAACCTGTGATAATCTACTCGGTGGTTGTTGTGATAGCTGTACTCAAGTGTGTGGACAGACAGACAACCCTTTATTTCCTGACTGGGTGAGCAGGAACCCAAATCTAGCACATTTAGCCACAATTTGTGACTTAATTTACTGTACAACATGCACACTGATTGAGCACATGACCTAAATACTTTTCAGGACCTATGTCAAAGAGTATATCTTTATCTTGGTATCGAGTATTCACTGAACAGCATTTGTTGTCTTACACAGTTAAGCTAAACTCAGGATTGTCTTGCCAGACTATAAAGGTCACAGTGCACTTGCAGAGAAAATAAATTGCAGCAGGTATGTGAACACAAAAGGTCAAGAGATGGACTGGCCTCAGTCTGTGAGGAGCATTTAGATCTGCATGATTTGTCTTCTACAATATTCTTAATAATAATTGATATTATTTAATATCATTACCTAGGGTTATATATATCTATAATTTAATTTGTAAGTTTAAATACATTCTTTCGCCCTATCTTTTAGAATAGCCATAAAATCACACATTACCATAGACAGACAGGCTGCTTTCATGTCATTCATATTTAGTCAGTCGTCAGAGAGACACAAATTTAGCTTCACAGTCACCGCCCAGATGAACCGCATTAGCCTGGAGGGGTGTTGTTCAAAATAATCTAAGCCAGATGATGTTAGCTGATACAATTTAGCTGCAAACACCTTCAGTTAAGATTGTTGACGAGAGTGTGTAGGATAAACAGATGACCTTTGGGAGAATTTTCCTTAAAACGACCAAGCTCATTGTACATTCACTACATTTCACATAGGGATGAACATAATATTAGCCAGAGGTAGAATACGCAGTGACTGTCTGCCCTCTGTTATGTAAGCAACGAAGAGAAAAGAGAGGGAAGGGAAAGGAGGGGAAACACACACATGAAAGAAACTTAGCAGCAGACAGTGACTCAGGCGGTGTGAAGTCTGGAGTTTCTCAGAGGGAGGAGTGAACATATGACACGTACCATATTTGACAAGGCTACCCGGTCCTTGGGAACTATCAGAGTGATGTCAAAGGTGGCTTTGATAGCTGGCTCATCCCAACAGGGGAAAGCTCTGCGAGCGTCCGTAGCCTGGAGAAGGGCAGACGGAGAAAGGACACAAAGTGAGATGCAGTGTGTTGGATCCGGATGAAGTCCGACAGTGTTTAGGTCCAGTTCAGGTGGACTGCAGGTCACAGATATCATGAATACACATCTGAAATGTGTCTCCACTGGCTGTGATCAGATTTCACTTGTCATCCTTCAATTGATTTCAGCAGGGCACTTAGACAAACAGATAAGGAAGATGGGCACATAACTACACAGAAAGAACATTAAACAGTGAAAGCAAAAATGATGACAACATGAAAATTGTATGATGGTAAAACGGATGCAGAGAGCTGGAGACATAAAAGCAACCTAACTCATTTATGGTCACTGCCATTTATTACAACTTCAGCCTGTGTTCATGTTACATTGTCTGGGTTTTGTGTAATCAGTGTCTGGTTGTTTTTCTGTCAGCAAGATTACACAAAAACTACCCAGTCGAATCTGATGAAACATCATAAAAAGGCTAGTTAGCCGCTCCGTAAAGACACCGACACCACAGTGAAGAGCCTCAGATCTGGAAGGGCAACACAGCACCCTACATGTTCACAACAACTTAGTGAAGGAGCTGTGTCTCCAGGATTGACAGCATTGTTAAGAACACATAGACTAACATATGTGGGTTAACTTGAATACGTTAGATTTGGATAAATCTGTGCAGAGGCTGGACAGACCTAGATACAGTGTTTAGAGAAAGCAACATGAGTGCTGTTTGGAAATGGAATTGAAATGAGCACAGAAAGACAAAAAGACACAAGCAACCCAAAATGCAAGCAGCACCATCAAATACATAACATTAAACCCTTCTGTTTTTTACTTGCTCGTTGTTGCCCTTTGAATGAATATGTGACAATCTCAGAGGCTTTTGAACAAGTGCACTACCTCACAAAGTTTTCATTATAATTGCTGATACTGATTCATGCGCATATTTTATCCACCTAATTGCAAAGAACATCAAGTCTCTCTGTTAGGGGAATAAACATATTATAATGGTCAGACCACTGTAGAAATAAAATGCAATGCTTTTCAAATGTAAACATTCACTGTGGGCAAATAAGAAAACGACTTCAACTTAGCATAGAAAAATTTTAAAATGATAAACTTCCTCCTACTTTAACAGGCTTAAATGATGCTCTCCAAGAAGGTAGTCCTGACAATGGCCAGACCCAGAGTAAAGCTGACCTATTTAACAGGTTGCAAAGCAAATAAATAAATGTCATCTCTGTCCACGTACTGGGGCCACAATGCTGAGCATTAGTCAGTGTCATATTTTCTTTGCCTGTCAATGTTAATTTTAAGCCGATGCCAATATTTCATTTTAATGTCTTTGTCAGACAATACAGATGACGTGTTGATGTCACTGTGCATCCCTGGTTTTATTACATTAAAAATGTACGGTAACTTACTGTCATATTATAGCCTTTCTGCTCTCAATGTGCCCATTTTCCTCATGGTAATAAAAATCAATATATCTATGGCATTACATTGTGACAAGGGTATATGAAAGAATTAGAGGAGCCGTTTTTGAACGTCACTCTTCAGCTCTCCTTTTCACTCGACACACATCTACTCATTTTTTATGTACAACACTGACACTTCAACTTAGTCACTTCAGAGCCATTTCCAAGCTGTTGATCTGCTGACTTTATAACGACACTGTTGTTTTACGAACTCAGCATACACGGTTATTAAAACAATGGCTGTGCTATGATATTTGGTGAATTGGTGATATTCCCATGTAAAATAATCACTCAGAACGAAGCAACACAGTCTCAAACACTCATTCTAGTCTATGTCAGCTGCCGTGTGGTCAACTCTGCTGCTCTGCTCTGCCAATCACTGAACAGAACAGACATAGAGTCTTCTTCCATAGGGAAGTGTGAACAGCAGCAGCTCAGCTGCACTGAAACTACAAACACTGAAGCAGCCTCTTTAGAACAGAACTAAAACCAGCAGGTAAACAGTCATCATGAAATTAACCTTCTTTGCCTTATTTGGAACAGAAAATTGAAAGACACATTCCGTGGACATGTGAGACTTTCATTAAATTTCTGGAAAAGCTGCCCACTTGTGACAGCTATTAATACAATACATATTAGTGGTTTCAATGCCCCAATTCACAAAACATTTGTTCTGAGACATTAAGAAACAAGAGTGTCAGTCCTGTCATTTCAGATAGCGTTGTTGCTCCACTGTCTCATCGTTAGTTCAGAGTTTGTTCATTTGTTATTTTGACTCGAAAAAGAAGTTCTGTAATATGTTTAGCCGAAATGTTTTCAGACAGTGAATTTTTTGTACCGGTAATTTTACCTTTAAAAAGTCTTACCTAGAAAGTCATTTTAAGGGTTCATTACCATCAGAAATACAACTCCAACAGCCAAGATATTTGGTTAGGACACTGGCAGAATTATTTAAAGCCAATGCAAATGATTCAGTGGCTCCAGCAGAGGCCACATTTGTATTTGGCAGTGAAGACTTCTGAGCATTGTTTTCTTTGTCTGTTGTTTTGTTGTTACAGCAATTATCACAATGTGTGTCAATAAACATAACATATACTGTGATGTGACTTGAATCAGTCTCTCTATTGAGTGTTCATTTTAGGTCTGGGAACATTCAGTGATGCAAAATAAGCCTCATATGTTGGCAAATTTCAACATAAACAACATGGAGGCAACTTGTAACTTTGCACATATGACAATATATAGACCCCCAAGTACACAATTTTTGTGCTCCATCAGTGAGTCTCCCTTTTGGCACGTCAAAAATAGCAACAAAAAAAGGAACTCTGGCTTTCCACACTTGACACACACCAAATTCTTCAGAGATTATTATTTTTTCAAGGGTATAAATACAAATATTTTCAGATCTGAAAATATATGTAATTCTCAAAATTCAGTTTTTGGACCCAATGACCACATTTATAAAGACTGAATAAAATCTGAGAGTGTCCAACAACATATTTCCTGAATTCTGTCTAAACTGACATGTACTAACCCTATAGTAGAAAAAACAATAGTTGTATTTTGAGTGTACACTATCTAACTTCAATCAAATCCAATTTGTGAACATGGATTCAACTAAAGGAAGGTCCTTTTTAGCTTATGGTATTCACACACTGTTATGGACAGCCTCTGCATGCATACAGCTGCTTTATACACTGCAGGTGACAGAGAGTCAGCTTCTAAGCAAAGTCTCCTGGCCAGTGGCCACACTGGACTGACCTGGTTTTGACTTAACTTACCAGGAAACAAATGTAAACACAGCAGCATTTTCAAAACACACGTATAAATAGAACAAAATGTGAAAAAGTGCCTCATCTTTAAGACAACTCTAAATACCAAAACAAGTCACATGACTGTATCACCCTGCGATGTTGCAACACAGGCAAATAGAAAGTTAAGCAAGACACTCAAGTTTCCCATAAGAAGATCTGATTTTCCTGAGGCCATCCACTCACCTCAAACTGTGTGACAGCAGCGTAGCGGATCTCTCCAGCAGAAGTTGTATATTTACTTCTATAGAATCCTTTCATTTTGTCGTTCAGTTCCCCAACAAAGTCGATCTTCAACGTACCGGAGCCTGAGGAGGCGTGCACAGAGAGAGTTGCACTGTTCGTTCAGCCACGACCAAATGGGGGAAAATCTGTTATTCTTCAACAGCAATAATGATAGAATGTTGTTACAAAAGCAGGGACAACCAGCAGCAGAGCCAAGTGAAGTCCCTTCTTACCTTTCTGTAGAGCACTGGGGAATGACAGGGTGACTTTCTCATCCTCGTTTTGATAGTTGAATCCTGTAGCATTAATCTCTAAAAAGGAAAAAAATAAAGAAAAAGAAAAGGACAGTCTGAGTACCAAAACATAACACAAGCTGTTTCCTTCAGGAAATGATACCGATAAAGGTTTTCAGTCAGATGAAAAGGAGGTGAAGTCTAACGAGATAACAAAACAAACATATTCATTCATGACAATGACACTAATAAAGAAAAAAGAGAGAGAAAAGCTGACAAAGTCTGACCCTCACCTTCTCCTCCCTGTGGTGCAAAGGAAGCTGTGATGATGTCGATGTCAGCACAGTTCATCACAATCTGATTTGTGGCTTGTGTAACCTGTAAATATTGACACAAAACAGCTCATCTTTTACTTTGATAATCTTTTCTGTGCCACATTTTCAATTCCCAATTTGTCTGGGAAAGATAAAGTTTTAGTAAAGCATAACAGTTCAATGGAACTAATTCCTGGTCTTGACAGTGAGTATGCAAAGAAGTCAGAATTTAGTGCTGAGACAAGAATGAATCCACCTATTGTGAGATACAGCTACGAAGGTTGAAGGGCAAACCTGGTCACAGATACAGAGCCAGTAGGCATAGGGAAAAAGAAAGAAAGGGAGACAAACTGCAGGCTTCCGACTTGTGATGTGAAAACAGTGGACATAACTGCCCGACTTATTGAGGATGAAACACAGTGGCACACTTGGCTGCTGTGCAGTTTTCAGAGAGGGCAGTAATAGTGACATTCACAGTTTGTGGCACTGCTGGTTGGATGCTGCTGCAGTTTGAGATACTTAGAGGCTGACAAAGCAGCAGAGAGGCAGTCATTATGAAACATGCCAGGTCAATGGCAAAGTGCCGTGCATACTGCTCAGGTTCATTCAAGTATATTAACCAGTTTGTACAAAACACAGGTAAAGGGGATATTACTTAACTAACAAACTACTGAGTCAACTTTCAGAGACAGTCAAGATACAGTTAATTGCTCAACAGGAAAATAATGTCAGTTGTGATAAGTATTTGTTATAAGATAACATTTCCAGTTCTCTGCTTTTTAAATGCAAGGATTTACAATGGCAAGAATATATATATAATTTGCCAGCTGTGTATCTTTGGGTTTGGGCTGTAAATAAAGAAAAACTTGTTGTATTAGTTTTACAGCTGTATGGCTTGCATTTTAAATCGCAAAACAATTTATGGGTTTGGTAATATGTTATTATTTTTAATTAATTTCTGTTCTTGTTCTATCTGTCCTTGACAATAAAGTACTTTGTATCCCATTAGCGAAAGGTGACCTATAAGCAACATAAAGCAACTTATGCAAATATACACATTCACACTATATAATGATGTGGCCTGTCTTGATTGCTCTGATAACGTGTGGTGAGTGACTGTTTACAACCAGGAACAGGTGTTAGCACACTCGGCTGACAGGTGTCTGTGCTCGCAACTGGCCCAATTTACACACTGAAAGCACAAACTCTGCCTAAAATAAATACAAACTGAACTGGTTTGTTTGGTTTATGTGTTAGTTATATAGTAGCAAAAACACTGGCTACAGCCATTTAGCACCAAGCCAACTGACTCGCTAGCCTGCTAGGTCAACTGAAAGCTAACTAACGCTAGCGAACGCAAATATACCCATAGACTGTTGAAAGACGAGTTTCACTTTAACTAGGGCAGATCTGATAATGAGCTAGCATGCAGGTTCAGTCAACACTTGTGATTTTACGGTCAGCACAGTTCAGGTGTATAAATAACCTGACGTAGATAACTGAATGAGTGAGAAGGCTGAGGGTGGGAGGGGGCGACACGATGTTGCCATGATTTAGCAAACATTAGTGAGCGTTAGCTAGCTGCTAGTTGGCTAGTTAACAAGTTCACTAATCACCACTAGATCAACTGCCAGTGCCTAAAAGTAATGCACTAGTGTTCAAAGGGGTTTAGGTTGTTGGCATACGCCCAGCTACTCCTGAAACACATTAAGCGCATTGCCAGGCGCTGATAGTAAGCTAATGTTCACGGTTAGAGACAGTTGGCTAGGCTAACATGAGAGTGCAAGTCTGCTGCTATATGCAGGACAGTGCGACTAGCTAGCTTCAATTAGCATGGGGCTAGTCACAGAAACACTCAGCCGTTATTTCTTCATTCATGGATCTTAGACAGGTAGTGCGAACCCATCAGAACGGTTAGCTAGTTAGCAACTTACAGCTAACATTGGCTAACGTCTGCCATCGACGACAGCAAGTGGGCTAGTGGCTAACAATTTATCAGTCGAACACAGCAAATTAGCTAGCAACTGGTAACGTTAGCTGGTCAGATTACATAACAAGATCCCCGCCATGGACAGACAAATCCATCCATGTATATAGCCAGGCGTCCTGAGACAACATACCTCCACCAGCGCCTCCAGCTTGCCTTCGAAAGTGAAGTCAATCAAGTCGGGCTTCAGACACAAGCCATAGTTGACGGGGTAAACGTCAGTTGGTAACCGTACGAAGGGCCTCCTTTCGGGCATGGTTCTTGTATTTTGGCCGGCTGCACTAACGAAGACGGTGCTATATGAAGCGCTAGTTGTCTCTCTGAGTTTTATTAGCACGGAGCTGACAAACAAGGGCCTCGACAGTGAGGATGGACAGCAGGTAGTGACTCTGTGTACGAATGACAGCGGAACCGTGCGGCCCAGGAGCAGCAACATCAAATGAAGCCCTCTCAGCACTGCCAGCTACACTTCTCTCCCCCTACAGCCCAAACAACTCCAGCTAACCAGCGTCGGCCTACAGACACACGACGTCATCACGTTCAACCTACGTCTGACTGCATGGCCGCACTGTGATGGTATACGAATCCAAATAGTTTTTTGTTTTTGTTTTTCAAGACTGGTTTTGTAGGACACTCTGTTGTCTGATATTTATTATATGTCTATAATATGTAATGCCTATTTTTTATATGATTTAAAAATAGGCATTTAAAGCGCTGAGTTGGAAAATGAATCTTATTTATGTACAGGATAAATATAAGGAGGCCCAGTATTGATCCTTGGGGAACATGTTCACCAACAAGCAGCACCAGACAGCTATCATTTGAACAAATTATGAGCAGGAACATGCAAAACCCTCAGAAAACAGCTTATTTAACTAGATGTTGTAATCAACAGTATCAAAAGTCCAGAAATGACTTACAGAGTGCAGAACAGTGTTGCTTATTATCAACTGAGTTAACTATGTCACCCATATCAGTGGTTATAACAGTTGCTATTATGACCATGTGTGGAAATGTGGAGATTTTTCATCCTCTCATTACATTTACATGCATATTAGTATCTCAGTTTTTAATGTGTTATGCTGGTTTTGATAACATTTACACAGAATTTTAAGTTACTGGTCATTGCAGTATCTAGGTTTCTAATCATGTGTGAGTTATTATGTATTGATTTCTCATCATCCCAGTCACTATGTTTTGTACCAGCAAAAAATGTCCAGAAAGATGTTTACATGTCAGAGTATCCCAGTTTTTATGAGAGTCCTACAGGTAGCATGTAGAGATCTCTTAGCCCTGGATGTTTTATGCATAATCCTGGATCTAAATTTTCTGTTTCTTTGTTTTACAAAAGTAAGGATGATAAAGAAAATAGCACTGGCACTGGTCATCAGTCAATCCAATCATGTAATAAAACCCTCAAAAGCAATATGATATAGTTGATCCCAGACTATTTAAAGACTCAATCACGCCAGTTACTATTCAATTTATGAAGTGTTGTCAGTGTATACTGTTACAGATAATTGTAGGGCTTTAGAGCATCTTAAATAATACTAATCCCAAGGCCTAAAGTTTGAGAACCATTGGTCTTGCTGCCTGTAATCACTGTAATGTGGAGCATGACTAAGCATACACAGAAAGCGAGATGACCTTACTTTGCCCAGAGCACAGTTTATATTCATTTTACTCTGTCATAATTTGAAAATACTGCAATTGTCAGGGTAGAACCTAAAAACTGCTGCACTGGGCTGAGCCCTCAATATGTACAGATACTAAAAACGCCTCTGTCCAACTTGGGCAACACATAATCGGGACACTCCAGATATCTGATCACAACCACGATCCCAGTTTTCCTGTAAACCTGCAATCTATGATGTAAGCTCACCACTAAAGCCCGGTCATGAGTTTTATTTTGAAAGTAGTCACCGAGAGTCTTTGAGGGGCATCCTGGCTAACGGTGTCAAGATGGCGGTGCCCATGAGGAGGACGTTGTTGGCCCTCCACAGAGCAACATGTAACAACTTAAAGGTGCGTTCACCTTTATTTACGCATTACTATTTAGCACATGCAGTCAGTATGTTGAAGAAGCAGTACGTTCCTTTAGTTTGTTCTTATCAACACGTTACGCTGCAAATAATCCTGACCGGGGCTAGCTGAGCTAACATGAGCTAACTGTCAGGACATGAACATCCACACAGATACAGAGAGGCCTGTTGTCACCTGCAAACATTAACTAATGATCTGGAAATACGGACAGTAAGTTCAAATTGAAAGGTAATAAGTCAAAATTAAAGTATAGTATTTGTAGGTTAAAATTCTAACTTACTCTCACTTCACATTTAAACTTGAACGTCACGTCAGGATGTTTTGACTCTCATAAGAGTTTCAGTGGGTACTGTTGCCAAACTACACTGCTTTTTGTCTGCTCTGTTTCACATGGCAGATATGTGATGTTTTGCCAAAAACTGATCATCTGCTAAAAATTGATTATTGTTCACTTTATATACGTTGCCATTTGAATTTATTTGGTCAGTCATAACGTGCAAACACACAAAGCTACATCCATTTATAAATATGCATGGTGATAGAAAAGCTGTGTCTTCGTGAAACATGTAACGTGTCTAGGTAAATAACTGAGACCAAAGTAGTGTTTGCATTTTATACTTTACTCAGGCATGATAGTTATGATCATGGGCAATATTGTAGTATTGTTCCTGATATTTTTTGTCTAATATGTCTAACATCCTGGTTTATATTTGGAAAGTACACTGTAATAAACATGATTTTCAAATGAGTTTTATGTATAAAATAATAGAAATTCTGTCATTTGCAGCTGTCTTATGGGCTATAACATTTCAAATATAACCTGCATGAATGAAATAATTTCATGATGTCATTTTGATATCATTTTAATACAGGGGCTATGAGCTCTCTTTGGCAAAAGGAAAAATGCAGTGCATGGATTACATTGGTCTTTTAAGGCTATTTCAACCAGTATAAACAACTGGAATTGTTACTATCTGGGGCTTGGAGCAGGTAAGATAATGCAGAGATGTAAGAATAATGCTTTATGCCACAACACTTAGTAACCTCATGTGAGGTCCTAAAGCAAAAATTGTTGAACGGATCCCCAATGTACATGTCAGTTCCACTGCACTCAGAAACCAAACAGCATTGCAGAGCTGAAGTGATTAGTTGGTTTATGATTGCCTGAAGCAGAGAATTTTCTTTTTTTTATAACTGAAGTTATTACGTAAAACTTTGGATTTAAAGTAGGGCTGCATAATATATATTTTCAGCACTGACAGCAGGAATTTCAGTTTGAAGTAAGGCAAATTATCTCAAACAGATCAGGCTACAACTTGCTTAGCTGCTTGACATTAAAAGAAAACTCACACAGTTCTCATTTTCCATGACTTATCTACAAGAGACGTCTGTCTGATGGAACATAGCTTGCTCATATTTAAAGGTACACTGAGTTTTTTTAAAACATTATTTACAAGACACAGAGTTTGTTGACCTGCAGGCTCCACATGTGCGCAGCAAAATGAGTGTGGGACAGGAGAGAAACACTGAAAAGGAACATTTCTTTGCAAAAATAAATCAGTTGTATGGAAATATTTCAGCTACAACAAGGATGACGTGAACAAAAACATGCAGTATGTCTGTAGTGTTTTGAAACGGTTGCCACTACATGAGGAAACATGACTACTTTGTTTAAGCCAGCACCACAAAGACTTATTTAAGACATCTGGTGAAAATTCCTGTTTGATTTCACATCAAGATATGTTTTCCAGAAAAAAAAAAAGTGAGACATTTTTTCCCTCTGATGTGAGTTTTTTTTTTAAAAAATTTTGTATGATAATTTAAAACAAAACCTTTTTCTTTACTAAAGTGTGTTATTTAATGCGTGTACTGTATTGTAATATCAGGTATTTGTAAATCAGGATCTTATATGCAAAAGATAGAAGCTGATGAAATATGACACACTCTTCTAGACATTGTGTAAGAGACAATACATCTCAACCAGCCACAGTAGTAAAAGGCTGGCATTGATTCATCTGTAGTAATAGCCTCCTAATATAGCACAGCTCACAGAGGGGCAATTTTCTGAACTCAAGAGTTAAGTATTTTAAGTACATTCTGCTGATATCCGGCAGTCATAGAGTTCCCTGATGATGGAATAATTTGAGCTGGCTTGAGGTCTGCAGTATGTTCTCTATTTGACAAACTAAAATGGAAAGCTGAAACAACTCACTTTTATGACAGGTGAGCTCAATTTAAACTAAAACAGTGGAGGTCATGAAACAAATTATGGAATTATTTCCTTCAATCAGACCAGCGCCACATATAGGTGATTACATTACGTCGACCCCAGCGACATGTAGTGAAAGTCTGGGCTGTCTCTCCTTTGCCCGGCTAGTATTCCACTCTTGTGCATGGAAAGCTGCAAGGAGGGAGGCACAGCATTAGAAACACCTGTCCATTGTACAAAAATGTGTATTAAGCACAAAACTGAATCATTGCCTTTCTGTTTAAGATTAGTCAAAGTAGAAATCATGGCCGCAGAGTGTAGATGCGTAAATTAATTTTGAAAACACCTATCTGCTTTTTTCTCAGAATGCTGACGCGTCTCTGGATGCGCGACATCCCATCCCACTTTTGCTGCCGGTACGGACCAAGAAGCGGTACTTCATTCCTCCAGCAGTGGGAATGAAGGGAAAGGGTGAAGAGAACCCAGAGGCGAAGGCCCGAGCAGCAGGCATTGTCTTCAGACAGCAGTACTTTGAGAGGCCCATCAACATCGCTTGCACTGGTAAAATGATCCTTAATTTGTGCTGATTACATAATGGTATTGTCCGTGTGTATTATTAGTTTCAAATGGTTAGACTAGACAAAACAGTATAAACAGATGCTGGTATACTCTCAGTGCTGGTAAGTTTCTCAGTATGTCTACCAGTATGACAGTAAGCAGAGCTGGATATTATCAATGATCTCCTCATTTGGTGTTCATTACATGCAAGATTGGAAACACACTTCCGACAACTGTTGTCATAACTTGATTTGCTCAAAGTGGACATTTTACACACCAGGCAGCCCTGACTAAACCGCTTACAACATGTCACCACCACAAACACGGAACATTTATCCCAGTTATTACTCATGTTCACGGAGAAAAAACAGAAATACGAAGATTGGTCCAGCATTCTAAGAGTCCATACTGGATTTATTCAAATGTAGGTTGTGAATTTGTGTGCAGCCTAGTAATAACTAAAGCGACAGTTTAGATCTGTAGTTACTTTTTGGTGGCTAAGGAGGCTGAAAGACTAGTTTTCACCAGTTGGTTCATGAATGTTTTTAACCTGTAGATACAACCTGAAAAAGAGAAGATAACATTGACGCCTTCTTACTTATGTACACCGTATGTTTTCTAATTACCCGCTTGCCCTAAACACTGGAGGTCCCACTTTAGAACTATCGAGTCGAAGGGCACTTTCATGGCATGCATATGTTTTCTAACAGGTGATTCTGACTTATTCAACCAATGTGATGGGATCAGCGAGGTCTTAACACACAAGAACACATGTCCAGTAATGATTTGCTTAGAGAGTACATAACTAGACACAGCCGAGTGTCATTTAGAGTAAATCTCAGTCAACAAAAGTCCTGGATTAGAATAACAAGCTGCTCCTTCCTTGTCTGTTCCATTTGCTCATAGCGACGACAGATAATGAGATTGCACAAAAGATTCTTTGACTTTGGAGCAACAACAAATTCAAATGTGACTTTTGGCAGGTAACCAGCCATCTGCTCCGTGTAGGGCACTCGTATGTTTGTTTGCAAATGCTAACAGAAAGAGTCTAAATTCAAGAATATAACAAACACAAAACAGAGGATTTAAGTTCTATAGGCAATATTGTGTTAGTAAAAATCATGACAACAATCTTGAAATGGCTGATGTTCAAATCGTTTCCGAACATTCCACTGAAGCTTTTGTGTGGAGCTATTCTTGGTCAGTCAGTCATCAACTGTGGATTAAACGGATTTATTTTGAAAACTGTCCCTGGTTGGAGGGTACACACTGATTGATCAGTCATGTCTGCTGTCTTTACCAGCGGGAATCTTCGACCCTTACATCCCTCCAGAGGGTGACGCTCGTCTGTCCACTCTGTCTAAGGAAGGCCTGAAACAACGAACTGAACAAATTCGACAGAGTGCCGCCTCACAATTAGCGTAAGACCTTTTCCTCTGTGTCCTCGTGTCGTTTCTGTACTGATGCTTTTCTCGGTAAGCATTTCTGAATCTTGCAGGTAAGAGCTACGCTTGCTGTGGTTGAATGTTTGAGACCGAGTGCACGCCCTTTCACACCCTAAACAGCTGTTTTATTTTATCACATCTAAAACATCTTAAGATGATCTAAATAATTTTTTTTTTTCCACTGTTGTTTCAGGATTCGTAAAATCAAAGAGCACGACTCTCAGTTCAAGACGAAGGATTTTGCAGAGCAAGCTCAAGAAATCTTTATTGAGGCTCACAACGCCCTGACACAGTAAGGAAGCAAACCCCTCTCTCAGCCTCACAGTGAGGGAGGGACTCTGTTTGTTATCGTGAGACATTTGTTACAGACGTGAGAGATGGAGTCATGCTGCCCTCGGTTCTGCCGAATAAACCAACTCGATTATTATGATGAGTAACTTCTGATAAATGTATGTATTGTATTTATGTCAGCCATCATCTTCACAATCACCCTTTGAGGCTACAGCAGCAGGGTTACATGGGTGTCGTTTTGAGTTCTTGCACTCTTTTTCTTCACGTTAGCGACACAAATTTTTAAAAATGAGTTAAAATGTGTTTGGAAATGAGCTGCTCTTCTGCCAAACAAAATAATTTTGAATCATTTGTAGCTGTAAGTAGCTAGCTGTTTCTAACTATCTGCTGTTTGTTTTACAGGTTTAACAAAGAGAAGCTGCACTCCTCGGTGACAGAGAGATGTTACCCTGTGAGTTATTTCATCGAAACACTGCTCAAGTTAATTCACTTTCATCAGCTCCTCAGTTCGTTTCACTTCCCCCATCGCTCCTCTGTACTGTGTTCAGGAGATGACGAGAGGCAACCGCTACAAGACAATCCGCTGGAGGTTCGTCGAGTCTTTGGAGCCGCCCAGGGTGGTCCATGCCCGCTGCCCCGACATGGTCACCAAAGGCAACCTGTATGGCCAGGTGACGGTCCGCATGCACTCCAAGCAGGTATGTGCTCTGAGACTGTCGCACGTAAAAGTCCAAACATAATATGACAAAGAGCTATTTGTGGTTTGCAGATTTTTAGATTAATACAGCTTCTGTCACCATGTATAGTACAGTTTTCAGTAAGTACATTTAACCTTAGTACATTTAAATACTTTGGAACTGTGTTAGAGATTTAGTGTAAATACAAAAGTCGTGGTGAAGTAGGTTTTGCAGCGTCTGTACTGCCTCCGTTTGCTCCGCAGACTCTGGCCATCTACGATCGCTTCGGGAGGCTGATGCTGGGCAGCGAGGAACACTCGAAGGACGTCTTGGAGTATCTGGTCCTAGAACGACACCTCATCAACCCCTACGGACGATGGAGGTTACACGGAAAAATAGTGCCAGCCTGGGCTCCCGCCAAGGACCCAATTATTAAGGTGACCCTCTACTCTGCACCGCTGACAACATTTATATTTTAGTAAGAAAAAGGCAGAGGTCCAAGGCTCTCTCCCTGTCAAAAGGAAATTAAAAAGCCTTTATTAACTGGCCAGTTCATACTTCACTTTAATGAGCACATGAACAAGGTTGATGGAGTGTGGAAGGTCTTTCGAGCTTTTTGATATGTTTTAAATTTTCATATACAAAAAAGTAGTTTCCCCTTTGTTACATGTGTTTACATATCCTCTCTAAAATGTCTTTACTTGTTCTCAGAAAATAGAGAAATACAATGCTTGATTGCAGTCCAAACTGTGCTTCTGCCCTCATTTACAAAACTGTCTGGAACCTTCACTGTGTTGTATTCCGGCATTTAACCTACACAGCATTACAGTAACATTTACAGTATATCTATAAACTGAACTGTACAATTGATTTAGGTACTACCATAGTTAAATTAAATAAACCAATTAGTAAAGCCAGTTAACTATACAACTGCATTAAAGAGAAAAGGCTCTGTGGGAGCTCAGAACATTAAACCCCAATTAGAAACAAATGGATGTGATCAGATCACAGACGAGTTAGCACAATACATTTTATAGGCTTATAATACTGTCTTGTTGTTAATGTATAATGAAAGTCACACGTTCCCAGAATGTGTCTTTCAACTTTCAGCTCAAAATACTGTAGAGATTGTTTAATTTTTCACTGACTGTACAAACACTGGTTTTAGTCCTGTACTAAATGGACTGCTTCAGGATCTGTGGCTTTAAATTCAACCGAGCTGTTGCTGTCCACACCTCCTTCAGGAAGAAGACTCTCTCTGCTTCTCCTCTGTTTAGTGATTGGCAGAGAGAAGCAGCACAGCTGACAACTTTTGAATGAGTGTGTGAAACCAAGGCTATCTGTCACTTCCAACTTTCTACTTGAGTGATAATTTTACATCGAAATACAGTTAAATTCACAGCAACTGTTTTTACCTTGTGTTTGGTGAGTTTGTCAGACGTTACCATGGTTATAAAAACAGTAGCTTAGTGGTGCTGAACCGCAGACTGGGAAAAGGCTCTGAAGTGACTGCTGGTCATTATGTAGTCTAATGGACTGTGTTTCAGTCACTATTTTATATTCGTTCAATTGTCTGACAACAGAAGCAGAAAATATGCAGATGATAACAGCTTTATTGCATTTCACCTGTATGGAAACATACAATTGTGAAATTAGCAAGCAAGAGGGAACTAAACAGATGTAAACTCCGGCTGAGTGTAGGGAGCACTGAAGCACAGCAGGCGACATGAAAACACAGCAACCCACCAGTTTCTTCTTTATTGGTTTCAAATTGGTTTAAAAAAAGTTTCCACCCTCTCTGAATGACATTCAACTTTACAATTTCCATTGAGTTCTGATCTGGGACCGGATCAAAGCCAATGGTAAAATGAATTAATTTAGCCGCACAGCATGCTTACGCTAATGATTTTCAGATTGTTGTGAGGATATTGCTGTTAAAAATGTAAGTCATCCACTGGATCTTCATTACCTTGGATGCTGGGAGACGCATAAAGACATTTGTGTTCACTCTTGCAGCCAACAGCAGAACATTTGCTGTGCTTTGCTTGTGGCTGAGACATTTCAGAGTTAGCAGGCGCTGCTCCAGAAAATAAACAAAGTAACTGTATTCGAAGGAGCTGCTCATCCTGAATGGCTCACCTCAGAAGGAGCGGGCAGTGATGGGCTAGAACAATGCAAATTATTAAGCTCAACAACTACTGATTACCCAGTTTCCATGTAGAAACGTACTGGCTTGTAAAGGTAGGAAGCTAGCGGAAGGCAACAGTAAACGTCTTCAAACTTTCAGAGCTTTTATTTAATCCCTTCAATTTTACAAAACATACAAAACAAAACAAAATGGATATTCATCTTTTTAATGACTAGCTCAGAAAATGAGCAACTGTTGAAACTAGGAATGTGATACAAATGTAAATATCTTTTCCAGGTTGTAAATTGAGTGTAGATTAGCTGATTACCAATTTGATTACATTGCCATGGACCTGACAGACTAAAAGGACACCTCATGTAGAAAACTTGCTGTCATTGCACTTAAATCACATTGGTTCACAAACATTAGAACAAAAACTCCAATGTGATTCTAGTGATCTCTTTAGAACACCCTCGCTTCGTTTGACTGATTACTGAGCTCTGGAGGGGTTTAGGGAACTCCTGCAGGGCTGAACCGCATTTCTCCACAGCAGCTAATTCAATTAACTAGCACATCTCCATCAAAGATAAATAATTTGGACATACAGGAATGCGATGTTTTGATTTTGAGCTTTGCACATGCAAGTGTTGCTCGGCAGTAGTGGAAGAAGTACTGCTTCAGTAAAGGTATTACTATGACAACGTGAAAACGTCTATTTAAAGTATGTGAAGAAGAAGTGTTCATGCAGATTAGTGACTTTCATGTTCATATAGGATTATTCATACTGATGCAGTTTGTTGTAGTTCGCAGAGGTGATCTCTGGTTTTATAAAGACATTACTGTCTAAACCTTTCTGCAGTGCAGTGAGAATATTTCACCAGCTTGAAATCAGCATTTCTATCTTGGCTGCCGTGTTTGAAAAAAAAAAGTGGTCCCAAAACAGGGCCAGTTTGAAATGTGCCCTTTTTTCAAAAAATAATACAATAAATCCTAAATTCCAGACTAAAAAGACCGAAAAGATGGAGATATATAAGGAATCTTGTTGTGTAAGCTACATATATCTTCTATTAAAAACAATCTGCCAAGTAAGCTGTAACGGGAACTGTACCATGCTTAAGAGCAGTATTACAGTAAATGTATTTAGTTACTTCCTGCAACCTTAGCTTGAAATTCACATGATCTCATGATCCGCTGCCTCAAACTATTTCTGCTACAAGTTGCCTCCATGCAAACAAGTTCAGAAACAAAGAAACAAATCCCTGTTACATTCAGATTACCTGAGAGAATGTGTTCACTCTGTGCACCAGTCTTCATGAAGCTGGACTGGAATAGAAGATGACTTGCATTATACGCATCACTGCAAAAACATAGAACGTAATCACCTTAAATCTGTGAGTCAGCCCCTGCTGTGTCTCAGATATTCCTGACAGATGGAGCAGTAATGATGCCTGGAAGGTGTTTCTTACTCTTTTCTGGTTAAATCTAACCGTCACCATTAGAGCTCTGAGAAATGTGTTCGCTACGCTGTCAAACAAATATGAAATTGGTGGCAGTAGTCCACAGCATGGCAAATAATGCCTCATCCTTCCTTATCATAGCTACTTTATGATGGTCACTTACTAAACATTGAGGCCTCTTTGCATTTAGAAAAAGAACACAGAGGAAATGTATGTCGTTTGTAATATGTCTCAAGTGATGTGTCAGATTTATGTCCTTGATGTTTCACACTTCATATTGTCTTAAGACTTATTTGAAACTGTAGTAGCTTACTTTACAGACAGTTCCAGTGTGATATTATTATTTTAAGTTTCTCTGTCAGCGGCTGATGAGATCTCTAAAATGAGTCTTTAGCTTCTGTTCAGTTGTGACTATGCCAATTGTCAGTCACAATCTGTCAAGACTGGACTGGAATGGAAGCGCCTTCACCAGCTGTGGTCAATGAAATTAAACAAATACCAAGAGTCAGGCATACAGCTGTGATAAACAGTTACAGCTACTCTTAGGTTCAGGGGCAGTGGGAAAACTTTGTTTTAAGTATTTAGTTTGAAACAGTTCAGAGAAATAGCATATACTTCCTAATTCTAAACTGCATCTTCTCTGCTGACTGAACAGAATAATAGAAGATCCAGTTTTTTCGGAAGAACATAAAATATGTCACAATAGGCCCCCCTTTTTAAAATTACCCACATTTCTGCTTTTTTTAATATTACAAACTGATTCACATGTTCCTCCTGAAGATTAATTAACCCTGGATCAAAACATGCAGCTTCATGGGTTGTGGATTAGATGACACTTGAGATTTGCTATGCGTATCTTATGTAATTATGTGCAGATAATATTTATTTCAGTGACATTTAAAGAAAAATTCTCATCCGCTCCTCTTCCTCTTCCAGACGGTCATCATTCCTGGTCCAGAGCTGAAACCAGGGGAAGAATTTGACGCCCTCAACTATGAAGTTCCCAAACCAGAGGCTGTACAGTGGAATAAATAGGCCACCGGGTGGCACTGCTCTGTTCATCAAACCTCAGTGCACATTTTTAGTAGTCATGGGCCAAATGCTGTTGAAAATTTGGCTGTGGCTGGTTATAGTTTGTCCACTTTGGCAGAAAACTGGGCTTCTTACTGTTTGATAAAGGATTTTGGCTGGTGAGACACTGGAAGCAGCAGGTGAGTTTAAGGATGAACAAACCGCTGTGTCCTGAAGCCAATGAAGCTGCTTCTTTCTCTACAGAAAATCACATAAGAGTCTGGAATAATAACAGCGCCTGTCATGACTACAGTTTTGTGCCGCACATTTTTATGTTTTCTTCATGAGAGTAATTTAATATGTACATGCAAGAAATAAAATGTACAGATCAACAGAAATTGAATGGTTTATTTCTGTGATGAGTAGACTGCATGTTGACCTCAGGAAATACAAAAATAAGTGTTCCAACTGCTTTTTTACACCAGCACATGTCAGTGCAAACCAAGGGACGTGTTACAACATTAGATTTTTTTCTTCTTTTTTTTTCTTTTTTTTTCGGGACAACAATTTACAGCACGCTCATTCAAAAACACACAAACATGCAACAGTGCTTACAAAACTAGGTCACTCCATTGACAAAAAAAAAAGCTTGGGCCATGTTGAACTATGAATTCACTGCATGAAACAAATCAGTGTCTGTTTGAGACACTGCAGCAGCAGATGAGCAAATAATCATCACAACTGCTCGTTTCACCAACTAATTGCTGGCTTGGATGTGAATTAATTGCACCACTACATAAAATCCTTAAGTCTGTAAAACCCTTGCAAGAATACTGCTTTTAACAGCTTGGATTAGACTCTACCTGAAACTTATCATTAATGTTTCAGAACCTCATTTAGAATTTAAATAGTATTTCAAATAATATTAACACATATCACACACTGAAATGTGGGGCCATTTCTGATGGAAATTATTAGTAAATAATGATATGTAATCATCATTAGACTGATCCATAAGTAATCAAGGACAAAAAATATCATTTCCCAGTATTCACGTAAAGGTTTCATGCAGAAGGGCCACTTATAATTTAGTCCCTATACAGAGACCGATGTGAACATTACTTTTCTCCTGCAGTGAGGTTAATATTGTCTGTATAAAGAAACTTTCAATTAATCTAAGAATCAACATCATCAACTCATATAGGAGTTGGCACCCAATTAAGTTAACGGTTATGTCCATCAATATGAACGTTCTTTTCCATTCACCAAACATTTTTGCCGTGTTTCTGATACCAATCTCATTTCTGATGTTATTCACACTGGTGTCCAGTGCACTCCATCCACAAAAAAGCTCTGATATTATTTTATAAACTCGGACATGAAAGAATTATGCAGGTTTTACTCCACATTAAGGGGCAAAATTTGTATGGTAGATTTTTTGACGTTTCTTCCTTTTCCTAAACGCTTCTTTAAGTGAGACATAGTTATGTTTCCCATTATTATGAGTGCATAAAAAGTGAAAACATGATATTAAACACTGGCATTTAGTTAGGAAATTAGTCACGCAAGCAAACAGGTATGCATAGTTTTATCAATACTTCTGAAATGTAACTTGACATCCATTATAACTCCAGTGACACTATTTGACACTTTCTTTTACTTTGAACATGTAATATTGGAACCAATCAGAATAAAAATGAATTCATCTTGTGTACGCTGTTTAAGATTTCAGTTTCATCTATAGAGTCCCTGTGTTATCTTTGCATTAGTGAATTTGTTTAGATTTTGTGAGCGATTCACCTCAGCCATGGTTCCAGCATATTTTGAGTACATGGCAAATATTTGAGCTGTCACCTAAAACCATACAAAGATACAAAAATGTTTTAATTTAGAATGAGGGGGATTGAAGCAGGCAGAAATGGGACCTCATCCAATTGCCTTTGATGCCTTTCCATCATTAATTAAATGTCTATGGTTTACTTCTGGAACAATGATGGACATAAGTATGTTATATGTGCTTCCCGAAAAATGTAATTATTTTGTCAGGTTTACACAACCTATTGTGCCCAACTCATCACCATTCTACGACTTGCTTCTTAGTTGGACGGGGTCGTGGTTCAACTGGTTAGGCAAACTGTAAAAAACACAGTCCTAAGTGTGTCTTTCCTAAGTTTTTTTAGTAATTGTCTTTGAGAAAGGGCTTCTGTCTTTCCCAGCTGCAGGGAAGCTGTTCTGTAGTTGCGCCTGGACTCCATTTGTAGCTAAGGAAATGATAACAGTTCCCCTTGACCATCAATGGGCTACCGCCAGAATGGTCTTAAAGAGTTCACATTCCCCTTGATCTAAAAGGAGGGGCCAAAAGTGAATGCTGGCTAGGTTTAGGTCACAAGTCAGGTGGGAATACTAGAGCCTCAGCAGCACATTCTGCATCGTCCTCTTCATCTTCTTCTGGAATATTCTCAGGTTCCCATGTAAAGACGTCTGAGGCATTGTCTGTGAATGAGCCAGATCTACTCCTTGCCATCTCCCAAGGACACAAAGCATCACGCCGGCCCAAGGCTAAGTTTGCTTTAGTTTCATCTGTCTGCTCTGTGCTCATGCCTGCTATCTCTTCAGCAGACAGTGGCCCTTGATATTCTGTTCCATCCCTGTCAGTGTTGGGAATGTCAGCTTTGTCTTTGTCTCCATCTGCTCCAGTGTCCTCTTGCTTGTTGACCAATTCTGTACTGTCCCATGGGCAAACTCCCTCCCGAGCATTATCTTGCTCTTTGAGAATTTTTGGGTTGTCTGTCTCCCAGGGACAAACATCTGCCCGAGCACTATCTTGTTTTTTCAGAGTTTTTGGTTCTTCTGTATCCCATGGACAAACATCTGCCCGAGCACTATCTTGTTTTTTCAGAGTTTTTGGTTCTTCTGTATCCCATGGACAAACATCTGCCCGAGCACTATCTTGCTTTTTTAGAGTTTTTGGTTCTTCTGTGTCCCATGGACAAACATCTGCCCGAGCACTATCTTGTTTTTTCAGAGTTTTTGGTTCTTCTGTGTCCCATGGACAAACATCTGTCCGAGCACTATCTTGCTTTTTTAGAGTTTTTGGTTCTTCTGTGTCCCATGGACAAACATCTGCCCGAGCACTGTCTTGCTTTTTTAGAGTTTTTGGTTCTTCTGTTTCCCATGGACAAACGTTTGCCCGAGCACTGTCTTGCTTTTTCAGAACCTTGGTGTCTTCTGTATCCCATGGACAAACATCTGCCCTACCGCTGTCTTGCTTTGGAAGAATTTTCGGTTCTCCTGTCTCCCACGGACAAACATCTGCCCTACCGCTGTCTTGCTTTGTCAGAGCTTTTGGGGCTTCTGTATCCCATGGACAAACATCTTCCCGGGAATTGTTCTGTCTTTGCAGCTTCTCTGATTGTTTTGATGCTTCGGTTTTGACTGCTCCTGTTTCCTCTGTTTCCCAAGGACAAAGATTTGCCCGAGTCGTGTCTTGTCTTACATGACTTCCTGATGTTTTGGGGGTCTGTGGTGTTCCTGGTTCTTCAGTTTCCCATGGACAAACATTAGCTGGTTTTGTCAGTCCTTGTGACACTGTTTTGACAGCTGCAGTTTTTTCAGGAATCTCAGTTTCCCAAGGGCATACATTTACTCTTGTGCTGTCTTTCCCTTCAGTTTGTACGGCAGCAGCTTTAAAGGGTGTGGAACCTTTTTCTGTGTCTTCTGGTTTGTCCTGTTGTGCACCTTCCCAGGGACAAATATCTACCTTGATTGTCATTTGTGCAGTTGATTCTGTATTTGTTGGCTCAGTGCTTCCTTCTTCAGATGGGCAAAGATCTTCCAGGATTTTTGGAGGGTCAGGAAAATCCCATGGACAACTTTCTGCTGACTTAGTCCCCCAAGCAAGGGCAGGTGACATTGCATGGAACTGAGGCTGAGTACTTAACATTTCTTTTGATGCACCAGGATAGATGGCAGCTTTCATAACTTCTTGTTGAAAGGGCACCGTCAGGGTCCCTTGTCCCTTGTGCTCCAGAGGATTTAGGTTTTCATATACAACTTCCGATTTGTCCTGAACATCCCAGGGGCAAACGTTTGCATATTCATTATCTTGTCTTATTGAAGTTTGGGGAGTTTCTGCAGTTTCCCAGGGACATACGTCTGCTGCACGTTTCAAAGATTGTTGAGTCTGTGAATTTTTATTCAAAGTATTAGAAACAACAGGAACATCTTGTGATTCCCAAGGACACACTTCACCACGACCACTTTCTTGTCTTCTCACATTACCATGTTCTTCAGATTCCCATGGACATACACTAGATCGTTCAGATACCTGTGAATCCCAAGGGCAGACATCTGTTTTCATGCTCTGCTGCTTCTTTGGTCCCCCTCCTTGCTGTGAAGAAGCAGTTCCATCCCATGGACACACATCTGCGTGAGAAACATTACGAGCTGGTGTAATTCGATTACTACCTCTTCTGTGGGTTGAAGGAGTTCTGGAGCTGCTGGAAGTCTCCCAAGAACCTATGCTACTGCATTTGCTGTTCTGCCTTGATAAAAACACATTTTCGTAGGTGCCATCTTTTTGCATGTCATCCATGTCACATGGGTAGATGGCAGATTTTACAATCACAAGCCTTCGTGGACTTCTGTCAGAGGAATCCCCAGAGGACAGTCTGATGGCATTTTGCTTCACAAGGCACGGCTTTCCGTCTGATGCTGTTGTCATACTTCTCTTCTGCAGTGACCTCTTTTCCACACTTGGACGTCTACTAGATGTTCCTGACCTTGGTGTTGTGGAAGCACTTTCCTGGCTTTTTTGTGAAACAGAATCATCTTTATTTAAGTTTCCATCCTTACTGGACTTGCTGGCAGCATCCATGGATCCCATAAATGATTTCACAGAGAGCCACTTGGTGGTGGTGGTACGGAAGGAGAAGACACGCTGATCCTTTGTGACCTTTGGTCTTGGAGAGCCTGGTGCACTTGCAGAGACAGGACTCTGAGGTTTTGGTGACTCATTTTCATCTTGTTGTCCCTTGTCCACAGAAGGAGCCTTTTCCACAGAAGGTACATGGTCCCAGGGACAGATAAGTGCCTGTGGGGATGATGGCTTTTTTTCTTCATCGTCGTCAGAGTTTGCATATGTGACGTGCTTCTGGTTCTTGTCGCTTGATTGCTCTTGCTCTACCTCCCAAGGACAGACCTCAGCCTTGTCAAATGACTCTGACTGGAGAGCACTCCTGGTCTGATCACCTATGGAGAGGCTCTGCCTTGACCGCACTGTGCTGGCTCTGGAAACTTTGGGTATGTTCTCCATGGAATGGGTGGTAGTTGAAGTTAGGCTCCAGGATTTATGAAGCCTGTTGTGATCAGGATGCAGAAGATTGGTATCAATTGTCAGATTCTGGGCACTAGCTGACTTACAGACTCCTGCTGGAATATCCAAGGAATCTGTCTCAGATCGCTGGGAGGATCTCTTAACAGAATTGACCTTTAGCATGGAGTCGCGCAAGGAAGACTCTCTTTCCCTGACATAGTGATGATCGCTTTGTGACTTGCGGATGGATGGCGATGGTGATGGTGATTTCATTGAACTTCTGTAACTGATACTGACAGTATCTGGGGTCCTCCTGAAAGAGTCAGAATGATTACCACTTCTGCTGTGGAAGGATCCGTCTTTCTCCTCGCGGCTGCACTGGCGACTCATGGTTTCTGGGATCTCAGCAATGCGTTTAATAATGGATCTCCCCAGTGCACATCTAGAACTTCGCTTCTTTGACAGATGAGGGTTATTTGCAGTCATCTTCTTCGTCTTGTGAACTTCTAACTGGGCATATAACTTCTTCAGTTCATCCTGGTGCATATGAAGAAGGGAGGGAAATGATGATGGGATGGATGAGATGGTTGAAATGACGGAGGAGAGGAAAAGACAAGGAGAGCAATAAGTCAGAGGTAAGGTAAAAGATGTTTTCATGTAAAAAGAACAGTTGGGATATGAAAGGATAAAGGGTGGAGAAAGGTCATACAACATATGTTCATTCTAATGTTGATGGTCAGTATTTGCTGTTAATTTATGATTCAAATTATAATGCATTTAAGATCTGTTTAAGTGTGTCTACATGTAATCATGACTGAAATTAAGGGACATTTATTTTCCTTGTTTAAATGTGACCTTTGGAATTTCCTCTAGATTCTGTAAATCATGTCCCAGTGCAAAGTGATAACATCGTTCTGAGGGGACAAGAGGGTTTACCCGAAAGTCATCCGGGTCCACACTGTGCTCACTCCAAGCAGAGTGAAAACTGCTGTTGAGGTACGAGCCAGAGCGCCGCAGATCCACTTCATCTTCATAAACCTCTGCTGCAATCTCCTCTCTTCCAGGCTTAGACACATAGAGGAACTGTGAAACACATACAAATACGTGTAAGAGTAACGCCTATGAGTAAGTACAAGTCACATGTAAATATTTCACATGTGAAAACAATGCATGCACAGCGTTTATTTTGTGAGCATGGGTTGGTTGATCTGCTGGGCTCTTGGACCACACTTTAACAGCACAAAATTAAAACAGCAGTTTGCATCAGTTTTTTGAATTCTGACAACTTTTCATGAAATTATATTCAACCAACAAGCTACACTGAGTTAGCGAAATTAGCTTCCCCTTTATAGTCAAAGGTGTTTTTCATGACCAGTCCTAACCATCTGAAATTGTCCAGGCATGTTAAAATGGAGGAGGGGACTTCTTAACTCAAGATGAAGAAAAATCTAGTTTTCATTACAAGAAAAAGCCCTGCATGAAAAATCCTACTTACATAAAGGTACATAAGCACTAGCAGCAAAATGTAGCTACAGTATTGAAGTAAAAGTACTGGTGTGGTCCATCTGACTGACATATGATTTTATCTGCCATCATTAGATTATTTACAGTGAGGCATCAGTGTGTCAGCATGTTGCTGTTGTAGATGCAGGAGGTTAACTTCGCTTGAACTACTTTATATCCAGTTTTATACACAGGGACAGCAAATTAATCTGAGAGCTCATCACTTGATTGATGAGTGAGAAAAAAAGAAAAAACAAAGTTCTGATACACATCTGTTTTCAGTTTTGGGGGCTTTTAGTAGGGATGGGAATTGATGAGATTTATACGATTCCAATTCTATTTTCGATTCTGCTTAGCGATTCACTTCTTTATCGATTCTCTCATCGATTCTCATTGACGTGCTAATGTTGCTGCTGCTGCTGGGTTGAGATTCACTCCGGAGTGCATTGAAAACGCGACATTCATTCAAAGTTGGGGCATGCTGTGTGTTCAAATGTTTCTGCATATTGGTAGGATCCCTTTGATGAAATATCCACAAGCTGCCCTGTTGTCATCCTTTCTCGTGAAATGTAGCCAAACTTTCGAGCGTTTGTGCCGCTTGGGCGCCATGTTTAGTGCTGGCTGCACTGGTGAATGACGTCGCCAAGCTGCCCTGTTGTCATCCTTTCTCGTGAAATGTAGCCAAACTTTCGAGCGTTTGTGCCGCTTGGGCGCCATGTTTAGTGCTGGCTGCACTGGTGAATGACGTCGCCAAGCTGCCCTGTTGTCATCCTTTCTCGTGAAATGTAGCCAAACTTTCGAGCGTTTGTGCCGCTTGGGCGCCATGTTTAGTGCTGGCTGCACTGGTGAATGACGTCGCCACGCACATTGAGTAGCGTCCGTAAGCTACAGGACGTGCGTGGTGACATCATTCGCGCTCACTGGAATCGATAAGGGAATTGTTCGCAAAATTGGCAAAACATTCCAAGGAATCGAAACACTGGAAACTGGTCCGCAACAAGAACCAGTTGTTGATTCCTATCCCGAGATTTTACTCTATTCTTTAGCGTTTGGTGAAACATATTGACACAAAGACATGCAAGGAGTTTAGGGGGTAATGTCACTATTTGGTGGAGCTGTGAACAACTCACAGACATCTGAAATATGAGTCCTACTGCACACTATACCTTGTATTTTAATTGTTTGTTATCCATTGTGTAAAACTCTTTATCTGAAAAGTAACTAAAGCTGTGAGATAAATGTAGTCCCCGTTACCCTCAGCCAAACCAGTCGAGGCAGATTGCTGCCCTGCCTGAGTCTGGTTCTGCTGGAGGTTTCTTCCTGCTGTTGCCAAAGAGATTGTTGAAGGACTTTGCTTGAATGTGTTGGATTTCTGTCTGTAATATATTGTATGGTCTTCATCTTAGCATGTGAAGTTCCCTGAGAGGACTTATGTTGTGAACCGGTGCCATATAAATAAATGATACATGCTAAGAAAGAGCTAAGTCACATGCTAACAGTAGAAGAGCGTTTAGCTAGTGAGCCTAACCCTAACCCACAAATCCTGGGAAAGACAGGAGCAAAAAAAAGTTGACAATATACTGTGGTAACATTTATTGATCAACTCTGATTCCGTCACTGTATCACTTTTCAAAATGTAAATAATAACGTTTCAATTTTCCTTTCCATTTACTTCCCTTCCACTAAGCCAAGAACAACTGATTGTGTCCCAGATACCTTCGAGACGACAGGACTAAAGGCTAAAAAAGTGGCAGCTGTAAGTGCTCGTCCAGTTATTTACACATTGATGTAATTTAAATAAACCTGGAACATGGCCAAGAACAAGTGTAAAGAGTAAGGACATCCATTTTTAGATTAGATGACCTTTTTTTCTACTCTACTGAATGCTAATTTTACTGCAACATAGGTTTACCTTGGCATTACGACAGAAAAACACTGAATACCTTGGGAATGAAGAGCAGGGCAAGAGTCACAGTGATGGTGACATGGGTGTGTGTGAAGGAGAGCAGCAGCATCCAATCAGGATGGAGAGATGGAAAGGTGAACCTGAGGGAGGCAGAACACACAAAATCAAGTGTATGCTGTGTTTGTACTGCAGAGTACGGCACACGAACACGCTGCCGAGGGCGTTTCTCAAGAAAGCGTGCTCGACTGTCCTGCATCTCAGAGGTTCAGACATATTGGTCTTGCTCGCTGTTTACCGGAACAGGTGGAACATGGAGGAGAGAAGCAGCTCGTTGTGGATGGCGATGCCCATGTAGCGAGGTTCGTGGAAGGCTGAGGGGACCGGCCTGACAGCGGTCCACAGGGAGCTGCCCCAGCACAGGAACAGAAGCTCCGCTGTGGCAGAGGAAATAAGGATAGAGTCACTTTAGGTATACTCACTTTGGCTTTTAACCCCTAAAGTAAGTCATCTAGACAATCTGATTGACTTTGTTGGAGCAATGCCGCTTTCTAAACTGATTTTAGCATTACTTTGGCATGCACAAAATTAGAATTACTGAGCGAAATGATGGTCATAAGTATCTAAACTGGACTTGAAGTTCCTCTCGTTTTCCAAATTCTTCCATGCCGACAATACAGGCTTATTAAAGGTAACAATGCTTTTAGCCTAGTACTTGTTTGAGCACTAGTTGAAATGAAAAGATGAGTAAACTGAGTTGATTTAAGTGCACTAAGAGGCTTGACAGAATCCTTATGAGAGTTCTTAGGGACTGCATTGTTTACAATTACTGTATATTTTGTGTTTTTAAAAAATGGTATTTACCCTTCCAAGCTTTTAATCAATTTTCATGCCAAAAAATTGCACATGAAAAATAACAGCATTTTGGCGTGTGGAGTGAGAAAGATGTTTTCTAATGATGTTTTTTTTTTGCTGTAACTCACCCACAGCCATCATGTAGTCCCAGCGGTCCAGGTAACACAGGTTGAAGCCCTGTCCGTCTGACGTGTTGGTGGTGACGAACACTGGAATGTTCCTGTCGCGGTTCTGCAGAACACCCACCGTCCACGCACACAGAAACCAGCTGACTGTCATCAGCATCACTCCCAGAATCCTCAGCAGGTGGAGGCTGGACATGTAGGGCACCCTCTGGGCCGTGCGTGAGAGGAACACCTTCAGCACCCTGTACAGAGGCAAGAGTCAGTCAGCGTTTGACTGCTGAAGACACATTGTATAAAGTGTACATCTGTGGATGCCAGGGGAATCTTGTCATTGAAATGTAAGGACCTTAAAGTAAGACTTTTTAACCGCTGTGGCAATTACAGGATAATGACACATTCAGTGTTCTGTTCCAAGGTCATGCTGCCAGATTACTTGTCTGCCCACAACCAAATCAGAAGGGTAAAAAAAGTGGGCTGCATTATAATTTAAAGAATGTATATAAAGTAATTAAATACAAGTGCTTTAACACAAACTAATAATTAGAGAAATAAAAAAGGCTCAAGCTTTGTTGTAATAAACTGAAATGATATTATCGTTAATTATTATTACCTCCACCAGCGTTTATCTGTCTGTCTGTCTGTCTGTTAGCAACTTTACGTGAAAAGTTCTGAACGGATTTTGATGACATTTTCAGGAAAGGTGGATAATGGGACAAGGAGCAGATGATTAGATTTTAGTGGTGATCCAGATCACTGTCTGGATCCAGGAATTTATTGCAGGATTCTTTAGCATTAGGAGATAGGGCAGTGTGCATGCATATGTGCATGTAACTCCACAATAAATGTCCAGGCTGCTTGGCAAAAAATACAGGATAAGTTCCTGCTAATTTCTACAACATACCAAAATTTGATCTGGAGCAAAATTCCAGATACTACGATCCAAAGCTTTAAAACCTAGAGGGCCTGTGGAATGGTCATCACTGTAAGGTAACAAATGAAGATCCAGACATGCAACCAACACCAACATGTAGCTGAGACTCTGCTGAATCAGGAGGATCCAACAGATCTGTTGTAGAATCAACAGCTATGGAGCTGGATCCAGAAGAAACCATCATTACCCAAAAAGAGATTTTGGTGAACAACTATTGAACTAATGATGATATCAATGTGAATCCAGATGCTAAGGGTTTGTTTTCTGGGTCAAGGAATCTAATAATGTAGATAAAACAATCCTGGGACGATTATTTCTCGATGTAAAGCCCAATATGGGGTGAAATTAGCTGCTTGGCAGAGGTCTGCGCTCTCTGAGTGCTTTTCTAGTTGGTTATTGCGTGTTGAGCTGGGCCTCCTGAATTTAGTATCATACTGCTCCGATAAAATGAGGGGCCAATTTATTAGAATGCAGCTGAAGCTTTCATTGGTGGAATCGAGACAGTGCCAAGAAGAGCCCTGATCTCAACATCATAGAGCCAGACTGAGATCACATGAAGAGCCAGATGAACCATGTACATGATAAATAACTCTCAAATGTGTGCCAGCGAACCAAAACATGGAGCTGTTTTATAGTGTGGTCATAGCAGACATTGTTTTAGTTGAGGTTTTAGTGTTTATTTGAAGGTACAGACGAGTTATAGTGTAAGAAACCAACTCAGTAATGCCCTGAGTGGATTGAACTGAGCAAATGTGTATTTTACTGATTATGAATTCAACTCTTCGTTTCAACAAACGTTACTGGTCTGGAAAAGTTTATCTTGATTGTCTTCATATAGTTTTTTTTTTATTATTTTGCCAGCATTCAGACAATATACTTTCAATATCCTGATGCACAATTTTTACTGCTGCAGGACGGTTTAGTTTTATTTTCCAGACATTTTTACATAAATAAAGATGCAGACATTAACTATTATCTGCAGCAGATGCAGGCGTCTACAGTACAGTACATGTAAAATAGTTCGCTCATTTGCCAAAAATAATTTCTGTATCATACAAATGTAGCTCTCAAAATTCAACATCTTATTAGCTCTCACAGTTTAGCACATTATAAGCTACAACTATGTAAAATTAGAAGTTCATATTTTACCACTAAGTGGACTGTGTGCGCATGGCAAGGCTGTTTGAAAGGCTTGAAAAACTCCTAGAAAGTTTGCTTTTACCACCATTAACCATCACACCCAGACATCTGCTTCCATCCTGAATACATGCCAATGAAATGTTTATCATATCATGCTTTAAATGGTTTTTTTAAATGTGCATTAATTTCAAGTCATTAACCATCATTCTACGATGTTAACATGAGGCTTCATTTAACAAAGGTCTGTAAAGTCAAGTGGAAATAGCTGCTGCAGAAAGCTGTTAAGTGACTGTATGTTCTCATTACCTGCACTCAGCGCTAACCTACCTGTACATCTTCAGGGTGACTGTGCCGTAGACGATGGAGAAACCGAGCATTCGGACCCAGCGGAGCAGGATACACCTGAAGGTGCTCGGCTTGAAGTACAGAATGAAGACCTTCAGACAGAGAGAGAGAGAGAGAGAGAGAGACGCTTACTGAGATTAAAACTACAGCAACAGTGTGGAGAACAGCTTCTGGTGGTGTGTATTTCAACTGCATAGACAGCATATATAAAATGTGCTACCTACACTGCTACAATGACTACTACTTACAAGTGGTGCTATTTCTTTGTTCGTTACCATGTTATTAATACCAATAAGGAAACTAACACTGGTTGTGCTTGCATTGTTCTTACTGGCTCCGTCATTGTCTCCTATTATCTCAGCACTGTCTGCAGAGTATGTATCACAACTGAGCAGAGGGTGGTGCAGAGTCTTTGAGGTAAGTTGCTAACTAGTTTGTTAAATACATTGCAGTAAAGTTAATACACAGTGAATCCATCCTTTTCTCTTTTTAATATAACTCCACCGTCCTGCATGGAGATGCACTATATATATATACTGTATTTATAAAGGGGCTGCACAGTGGCTCTTTTATTAACATCGTCGCCTCACAGCTAGAAGATCCCTGGTTCACTGACCAAGTTAGGACACCTCGGATCTTTCTGTGTGGAGTTTGCATGTTCTCCCTGTGCAGCGTGGTTTCTCTGGCTGCCTCCCACAGTCCAAAAACATGCTGATGTTAATTGATTATTCTAAATTGTCTGTAGGTGTGAATGTGAGTGTGCTTGGTTGTCTGTCTCTATGTGTAGCCCTGCGATAGGCTGGTGATCTGTCCAGGGTGTCACCTGTCTTCGCCCTAGTCGGCTGGGATAGACTCCAGTCCCCTGCAACCCTGCAGAGGATTAAGCCGTGTACAGATAATGGATGGATGGATGTATTTATAAAGTCTTTTGGCCAAAATATTGATATCAGAATCAGTATGAGCATCGTCCCCAAATTTCTGGTAGTTGCCAGTTTCAAATTTTCACAACATTTACTGTTATTACCACTACTGTAATTGCTGTATTTCAATCCAGTTCTAGCAGTTGTAATGATACCGTTGTTCCTGATGTTGCTACATGTAGTAATAGAACATAAATAATGAATCAATCAGGTGATTTGCAAAAACTAAAAAGAACTGATAACTTTTATTTTAGTTGGTTGCTCTTTTTCTGGTAAAACTGCTCATACAGTCAGCTGCTCATCTGTAACAATTAGCTTTTTTTCTTTGTTTTAATACGAATTGAACTGAACCAGATGTAATGACAATGCATCCTAACACTAACATTTGTCTGAACAAAATAGTTTCACAATTGTTGTCGACTCTTCCCAAAGGAGTAGTTGATCAGTTGAGAAAATAATTTGCAAACTGATAAATGATGAAACTAGTCGCCATTTTGGGGCAGTGGTGGTGCAACAGGTTCAGCCCTGGGCTGCTGATTGGAAGGTCGGTGGATCAACCGTCATGCCCCTGAGCAACACCCCCAACCCCAAAAACCAAAACATGAGTAGTGCTACCGTTGCTACCACCAATTTTACTAATACTAATTTTACACCTAATAGCACATCTAGTCAGCATTAATATACAACTTTGTTTTCAGGGCATCACATTCAACAACAGGTTGTACCTTTGCCTCTGTGCAGTACGTAACAGAAGAGTAGATGACTGTAATCCAGGAATTATAGCTTATTCTGCTGTGACCGTCAGTGTCAGTCACTCTGGATAAGAGCATCAGCTAAAGCCTAAAATGTGAATGCAACTTTACATTGTGTTCAAAGCGCTCGTAAAGGATAAACTGCTCAGAGAGAATACATAGAGAATCAAAGACAACGTGCAGTAAAACCTCTGGAGGAGGGTCGGTTTAATCAGCAGAGATGGCGGGCACTCAAAGGCAGATTGGGGTCTCGGTTATAGATGCGCCGCAGCAGCAAGTAATCTGATTGGTCCATCTAAAGCTACAGTAAGGGAGCAGAGCCCGGGAAATACCAGTGGTGAGGTGTACAGTGCTGGAAACCAACACTTCTAAAGCCAATTCCTCCTTTATTTGCTCTGAACTCAACTAAGCTCTGCAGTTCAAATAGTAAGGCTCTATACAGTAAATAAAGACATTCGTATGCTGACACCTAAGATGCTAGTGAGCATCCAACCTGTTTATATAACTCACATCCTCCTCAATATGATCAATTCCATAAGCTGATTGACTCAAAGTTTAGCTTTAGCTTGAGGAATGTCCACACAGGGCTCTAAAATAGAAAACCTCAGCTGGTTAACTTTGGTCATACCCTGACTCTTTCTCCAGCTCTACCAGCAGATGGTTTTTTTTCAATTATACTGAACCAGACATTCATGATCCCCAGAGGAGGATCCAGACTACTGGATACTTGGTTTTGAGTGAAATCTCTCCACAAATACTGGATGAAGCCATGAAATCTGGTGCAGACATTTATAGTCCGCTGTAATAAGAACTGCAATAAGACCCTCGGACTTTCCATCCTGCCAGTGAGAAGAGGGTCTCCCACTTGGGTTTTGTTTAGTTTGGACAGTTTATAAATCCAGATGAATGACGTTACCACCAGCCTCAGCAGCTTTACTTTACTTTTAGTGCTTAACAGATTATGTTAACATCCTAAAACGACCAAGATGGCAAACATGATCTATAATATACCTCCCAAATACATGTAGATGCGCCTCTGTCCCGTCACATTGCAGCAGGGTTTTGACTTAAAACAGTAGAAAATGGCATTTCTTAAAATTCAATTCAATTCAATCTCGGGGTAAAATGATTTTTTTTGTTTATTCTTTTTGGACGACAGCTGCTTGAATTCACCCCAGCTGCATTTCCACCATTGATCAATGTGTTCAGTTTGTCATGTTGACACAGAATATGACCATTTTGGACATGTTTAGCATTTTGCCCACTAATTACTTTCATCAGCACTGCAAGGAAACAACAACTGGTTGGGAAATAAGGGCACCACAAAAAAAGATGATTCTAACTGTCACACTATGATGCTTGCTGATGTCCCCCTTTATTGTCTAAGGGGCAGCCAAGACTATATGTAGAGCATGAAGCCTATGTTGGAGTCACTTTGGTGGCAAAACTAATCTGCATTAATATAAAAATCATTGTTTTTTATGGCAATAAATGATGCAACATAGATTTGTTAGTGGAAACTGCGGCTAAACAACAACTGATAAAACATTCATAAACATGGAGACAGGATTTGTTTAAGATGTGTTGTAATTTTCTTCACACTGGACAGGTGATCTGTCACAGTTTAGAAGCACCTGTCACCGCCCTCATCCTCATTTTGCAGCCATCCTCAGGTTGAGTCGTGAGCTCCATCATAAATGTCAGGATATTATTTTACTGGTAGTTTCTGATCACTCTATAGAGCCAGAATACTTGTCAGTGATATCAAGGTTTCCGGTTACATGGTCTCTCAACAGGACATTTGTGGTGGTAGCCTAATTTTTGTGCACATCAGTAAGTTCCAGTTACTACATGCAGACAGGGGTGGACTAGCCATCTGGCATACTGGGCAGTGTCCAGCACTGGGCCGGTGTCAAGTGGGGGCTGGTCAACAGGTATTTTTTTCCCCTCCACATAATTGGCCGACCAGTTACGTGACCTATTATCCAGAAGTGTGGCTGACTGGCCATTCGGCACAGCCCATCAACACATCCCATTGGTTAACTGTCAGTCAGGGCCTGTCAATCACCCAGTTACTGGATGGACGGGGGCTCCTCACCTAGTAACTCAGCTGAGTTACTAGGTGAGGAGTCTGACAGCATCATGGAAAAACAACCACCAAAAAAACACCCCGGTGGAGCTGAAAAGCAACAAATGAAAAAAATGAAAGTACAAGAAGCACCAAAATGCACCAAAATAACTGCATTACTTGGTCCAGCAGCAACAGCATCTGATAGCGGACGAAAGACCCCGAAGACCATGCCTGATCCTGGCGCTACCCAACGTCATCACCAGCAGGACCAAGAGGACCTGGTGACACAGTGGGCCAGTCTGGGCCAAAAATGCCGGGGCTGGTTTTTTGCCCCAGTCCACCTGTGTATGCAGAACATGTCCTCTGTAATCATTATAGTACCTACCAAAACTATGTTGCTTGTCAAATACCAATCTGTTAATGTGGCTTCATGTAGTTTAGATTTAAACTGAGTTGAACATGATAAGGAAATAGCACCAGGTCCAATCTAATATGACTACCATCACAGCTTCTATGGAAAAGTGACCAGCGTTCATAGGGGCCTTTGTGGAACATTTACCAGCTAAAGAGCCAGATCTTTTACCAAGGTGCTAAGGAGTGGCTACTAGAAAATCAAGTTTGTACCCACGTCTAATAGCTGTGTGATGAGTGAGTGTCTGATTGCCTGAAAAGAGGTGCATGTTTATGTACCTCATGTGTAGAAAGGATGGGATTAAATTTTAGTAATGTTAGTGTGAAATATGAATATGTTTCAGTCTAATTTAAATTAAATGCACGTAAATGATGACGTTTAAATTATAATGCAAATGTTTAAAGACATGGTCATGTATCCATCTACACTTAGAATCAGTCCAATGTAAAGGCTAACATCAACCTGTCCAGGGACTACAGGTGGAAATTAGCATTTTTGCTATAACCTGGTCCAATGTATCTTTCCTTTGTGTTGAATTGTACACTGTCTCTGTATAAAAAAACATACCTATCTCTCCATAAGGTGTTGGTAGAGACCAGAAACAGAGCTCAAAGTGTGGGACTGTTCAACCTAAATTTGCAGGTGGCCAAAACAAAAGTCCAACAAATGAAGATGTTTCTCCAAAACTGCTGGACTTCAACTTAAAACTGCAGTAAGCAGAAAGAGCTGAGGGAGACAACTGAAGAAATACTGCCTACCCCAGCTTTAAAAAGTGATATGTCAGTGTTGTGTGCATGACTGGTTTGTCCTGCCGTGAAACTGTTAAAAGACATGTGTTAAATGTCAGTACTAAAAAGGTACAGAGATGGAAAATTGCAACTACGAGACTGTTTAACTAGAAATCTAGAAATCTAATTCAGCTTCTTTTCCTCATAACAAGCTGCTGACATTAGAATTTGCTGGTAGATGGGTGGGTGAAGGTGGATTTGAGAGAGAAGCTTGTTTAGCAGAAGTCTTTGCTGAAGATGGTGTGAATGTGCACAGAAATCCTTCTTTGTTCTCCTAAAACCTTTTAATCAATGTGAATTTAACTGCAGTAAGAAGAAGCACCCCGGCATAGAACCGGTCCTGGGTGTGTTGGTGGTTTCGTCGGGTACGTGCCCTCTAGCAGGTAATCTGTTTGTAGATGAAATAGAAAGACCGACCCAGAGACACCCCGGTGAGATGAGAGACTGAACTCTGACCTTTCATCTCAGACTCTCAGAACTACAGTCGGCTACGTGGGCTGCGGTTCACCTTTGAATTTCACCGAGCAGAACTGGTCCCAAAATGATGAGAAGTCTTGGGCCATCTCTTCCAGGGCTGTCCATTTTCACATATCTGAGTTTAAAGCTTTAATTTCATAATCGCAACACAGCTTAGAGATGTATGCAAACATTAATCATAGACTGGGGCCACAGGTCAATGCATTGTTTTTGCTGGTCAGATTAATCATAGAAAAGCAACCTTCAAATGCCTCTTTGAGCATCCAGGCATCAAACTGCAGCTTCAGAAATTCTACTGGTGTCATCATTACCCATGGTTCTTAGTTGTTGTTTTTTAAAATCTACCATCTACAACAATACAACTAGCAATTATAAAGACTTGCTACATATACAGCTATTTGATGCCTTCACCATGATGGTCATTAGTTACATTACAGGACAGTATGCCACTAGTGTGCAGTTCAGTGCAGCAGAGCTCACACACAAACACACCACATTAAACTAAATCTATGATCAATAATGTGCAGCAGCGCGGCAGCAGCTCTGCACACCCTGAATCACTCTGCAGACACGAGCTCACATCGACTGACGCTTTCAGATGGATAAAAAATCACGGCCGACTTACATTAACGCCTCCTTAATTGGTAAAATGAATCCAAAGATTGATTGATAATCTATGACTGGAGCAGGAGGACGTTATGAAAACTGTCGGCCGTGTTCCCTCCCACCCCATTACACACACGCGTGCCCTCACCCCGTTCACCCTCCCACAAATCGCCCATTATGATATAATCCTGGGCGCTGTGCTGTGCAGTGATCTGTAAAGAGCTCTAATCTGCAACGCTCTCAGCCGGCCGGCTCGCTCAGAAACTCACCGGGAAGTAGAGGAGCAGGGAGCCGAACAAGATCGTCTCCAGCAGCAGGAGGCCGGACGCCCGGATCCTCTGAAGATGGAGGAGGGGGTGAAGAAAAACAACAAATATGAGACGCTGTAGCCCAAAGAAGAGCATTTTACCTATTTACAAAAAAATGCTATTCTTCACATTCACATTGGAGAGCCCCAGTCCCACCCCACTGTCACATTAGGTGCTGTACTTCTTAGGTGAGGGTTATTTGCTCCTTCTGAGAAACATAATACTGGGCTTTTCTGTCCTCTAGCTCAGTGGTTCTCAACTGGTCGAGTCTCAGGACCCACTATGTCTCTATTAATAATGGTCGTGACCCATATTTTTGAAGTTTGCTGTTTCTATTAAGAAATTAAGGTTTATTTGGGTGTAGTCTCAATGCAATTTGGAACAGCTTGGGAAAATTTGGGCTTATTTTTTGCTCATTTTAGTATATTTGGACACTTTTGCCAAGTTTTTGGGCATATTTTGGCCCATTTCGACAGAGTCTGAGCACATTTTGGTATACTTTTGGCACGTTTTAGCATAAATTTCTCCAATAAGCATGCAGAGCCAAATCTAGAGGTTAATAGTGGGCAACTACTGGTGTCACCACCACTAAATATCCTGCTATTGAAAGCAAACTGTGTCAAAAGAAACACGTCCTTTAAAATAAAAGACTTTATACAACTACTTTTTTGGGGGTGGGGGCATGCTTCTGCGATCCTCTAAAAATGGCTTCGCGACCTACTTTTGGGTCCCGACCCACCAGTTGAGAACCACTGCTCTAACTTAAATAGGTCCATAGAAGCCTTGGCAGGTCCAACAAGCCTTTAAAAAAACCCTACTCACTAAACCTAATGTACCCAAATTCATTGTTTTTAAAGAGAAGTTAGAACAGTCAGACTGTGGCCGATTCCAAAAGGCAGTTGACTCCAACAGGGAAAACACCAACACATAATGCTTTACCAAAAAGAGCAAAAGGGCAGCATTTTTTTTTCTGCGTTTAAAAATGGAACCATGAATAGTTTTGTATCTAATATCCACCACAGTACTGAGCAACAGAAAGAAACCATAATAACCATGATTATTTTCATGCTTTTTATAACCTCAGCTCAGAGTTTAGTATTACTCAGAACATGCATAGAAAACCAGTGCTCTGGGAAGTGCTCAGATCCTTTACTTAAGCACCAGTACCCACAATGTACAAACAGTCCATTACACATAAATGTCCCTGATCTAAAGACCCATTGATGTAAAAGTACAATAGTAAAAGTATTATCAGCTGGTTAAATATCAAAAGTACATGTGCAGAAAGTCAGCCCCTGTGACTGATACAACAGATTATTTTATCAATACTGGTCTTTACTTATATGTAGGCAGCATTTTACTGTTGGAGCCGCTCAAGGTGGAGTGAGTTTTAGTTACTTTACTTAGTCCAGTGGCTCCTGACCATTTGAGAATGGGCTGCTTGACAGGGTCATAAAAACTCTGAAAAGGAGTTGTGGAAGATCAACGGGAGAGGAAACAGCAACCCATAAATTCTTTTCAGGCATGCTAGAAAAGACTGGGAAGTGCAGTCTAAGAAGAAAGTACATGAAGCCGTGTTTACTCAAGTAAAGGGTTAGCACCTCAGTATTGTGTTTAGGTACAGTGGTTTGGTGAATGTACTTAGTTACAATCCACTACGGAAGAAAATCTTCCATCGTGTTTATGTTTATGTGGGGTGGGTGAGAGGAGGATGTTAGCCAAGCTGACATCCATCATGAACAACCCCTCTCATCCCCTACATGACACTGTGGTAGCAGACTGATACACCCACGATTTAGGAAGGAACGCTACTGCAGGTCCTTCATTCCAACAGCCATCAGACTGTACAACACACAACACCAGCACAACCTGAATGTGTTGTAGCTTTTTTTGCACTATTCATTTACTTGCACTATTCATCGTACTATCACCATGTGCAATATTATTTATTCAATTTTTCTTGTTAAATATTACTTTCATATTCATACTTCACTTATTGTTGTATTTTATTGTACATTTAAAGTGTTTCTTTATAGTACATTGTTTATTTTCTTTTTTCTGTATAGGGTATATTGTTTGTTTTTCTGCTTTTTCTGCTGCTGTAACGAGGAAATTTCCCCGTTATGGGATTAATAAAGTATAATCTAATCTAATCTAATCTTTAGAAAGCAATTATCCCTCTGTGAGAATATACATTGTCCACCTGACCCTGGTGCAACAAAGGCCGGCTCAGAAAAGGAGTGATTTAAGCTTTCTATTGGTTTTTGCATCTTCTTTCTCACAAGAAACCATCTAAATTGATTTTCCTCTCTGTGACATCTGTGATTCATAGATGAATTCTGACTAAAAGTCTTATGTAATGAAAAAAAGAACATTCCTGCCAAATAAACACGCCCTCATTTTTAACACAACATATCGTGGCTCAGAGCTGGGAACAGCTCTACTGTTGTTCTTCCATCGAAACTCCATCCATACGGGGGCCCTGCAGAGCCAAAGGACCTGACTCACCCGGTTCCGACGATGCCGGTAGGCCACCAGCATGCTGACAAAGATGAGGAGCATGAAGACCCCCTGGACAGCCAGCACGCCGGCCCTGAGAAGCCAGTCCTCCTGCACCCAGCAAGGGGCGCCGTCCTGACAGCTCTTGCAGCCTGGCCAGCATGGGAGACAGATGGGCATGTTCGGGAAACACGTACCGCCACTGTCACTCCTGTTCACAGGGCCTCCATCTGCATCACACACAGATACATGCATCTATCATCTGTCTATCAAAAGAAGACCTCAAGTTACCTCCACAGCCTGCAGCGCTTTCAACAGTATGCAAATTCTGGAAACAAGAGAGTGATCATAGCGTCGCTGAAGAATTATTTTTTTTCTTCGTTTTTCGAGTAATCACAGGTAGCAGATTTCTCGCAACGTTTTCTCGTTTGTTTTCAAGTTAAAAAACATGATTCCCTGTATTTGTGGGTGGGAAGCCAGTGAGGGATCCTATGCAGTCGCTTGTAAAGTTGGAGGTGAACCTGGGGTCAAGTTGCAGCATAATTTCCAACTGTGGTGTTAACTTCAGTGTGAGGTATTAATGACTAATATCAGCTCACACCATGAAAACTGTATGACTTAATAATAAATTCGTACTTAGAAGTTCAAAATGTACACATATGAAGTGCTTTTAGAATCAGTGTAGACTGTAGATATAAAAGATGGATGTAGCCTCCAGGTGACATCAACACTTGTCTTCAACTTGCTTTCTTCCTATTGGTCAGCAGGGGGCGACTCCTACGGTTGCAAAAAGAAGTCTGATTACATCTGAGTCATGAGAAACTTCTTACTGGATTTGTTACTTAACTAAACATTTTCTTAATGAATTTGTTGTCTCGATCGCATGATTAAAGACTTGTGGTGTACAGCATGACAAAGATAATGCAGGCCAAATTCCAAACCAGATGCCTCACAACAGCAGACCATAAACCAACAGATGATGTCACGCTTGCTACCTCCATCTTTTATATCCAGTCTATGTGGTTAACCCACAAGCAATTAATATTAGCATTCGCTTGCTGTCCTTTGCTGTTATTGGCATCTAAGTTACTGTTATTGTCCACAAAATGAACACTGAAATAAGTTCTACTTAACATGAGACATCCTTTTTTCTGAAGAGTCCAAAATCTATAGTCGAAGAAACACAACAACAGTAGCCAGAAGTAAACAGTTACGACAAGTTACCAATGTGAACTTAAGTTACTTGCTTGAAATAAGCAATAGTGCTGACTAACTAACCTTACGAAAACCTTTTTACTAGTATTTTCATGTTCAGTTTTGCTGTTAAATGCCCCTTTTTAGGCTTTGTCTCTTTCACCCAGATAAACAAAAGATCTTTTTAACTGGAGAGCAAATAGAGGAAGTCCTCTGTGGATCTAATCTGAGTTGAAGTTAAATTTGTTTTCACTGTTTGTGCCATGGGATTGAGAACCTGCAAACCATTAAAAAAACAGTTTGTATGGGAGGAGAGTTGGAACTTCTTGCATGTTAGAATCTCCCATACCCCTTTTCCACCAAGAAGAACCAGGAGGTAGTTCTGATGCTTAGTTGGTTCAAATCTCGTTTCTCCTAAGAACCGGTTTGTTTTTCCATTGGCAAGGAGTCAAGTTGGAGCCGCGCCATTGGGTCACCGTAAAACGACTATGCTTGCATCAGTTACATAGCAGTTAAACAAACGCACTAAGTTGATGTTAATATCTGTGTTTATCTTTATAGATGGTCCTAAGTCTGATTGCGAGGTGGAGGTCGCCTGTTGCCTGGGCACATCTGCAATCTCACTACTGGTGGGATATAATTTTACCGGATTTCAGCGCAACAGTCCTGTGTATCCCGGGAGTCATTCCAATACATCTGTGATCTGACCAGGGACATCCTTGAGAAAAGGACACAAATGACTGCTTGTGTGTCTCTTTCCACCGTTGATGGTTGGTCACGATAACCCCCAAGCCCCTGACGTACTCAATGCTTAGCTCTGTCCCAGCGAAGAGTTGGTGCTTGCTAGGCACCAGTTTTTAGCACCTGGAGCTGGTGCTTAGGTGGTGGAAACAAAAAGAACTGATGCTAAGTCAGGCACTTACTCCGAACTAGACCTGGAACCAGCTCGGTGGGAAAGGGGTATCAATGAAGCCCGTAGTTCGAGGTAAAACAAACACCTGGGGTCCGTTTCACGTAGCAGGTTTAACAACCTCTGAGTTTAATCCTCAACTGCGAGTTGATCTACCCTGAGACAGGAAATTCAGAGTTTTCGGTTTCACAACGGGTGATTTCAGTTTGTTTAATCAACACGGAGTAGTTTCACCTGGAGTTAAGCGCGTGCACCACCGCTATAAAGAGACAGCATCAATGGAGCCCCGATTCGACGAGTCACCATGGCAACGGGGAAGCGAAGAGCTACGTTTTTTACGCCCCTTGAACTGGACGTCTTAATGCGCAAATATAGCAACTATGAACACATTTTTCGGAAGAAATGCAACACAGCTGTAGCTGCAAAAGCGAGGAAGACGGCGTGGGAGAACATTGCTGCCCGGGTTAATGCGTAAGTTAAAATGTAGTCCTTTGCAATCGCAATAATATTACAGGGAAAACTGATTGAATGGTACTTATTAAGTTATTTCATTTAGGTGCAATCAGACGGGGGAGAAGCGCATGTGGCAGCAGCTTAAAATGAAATATAAAAACATTGTTCAAACAGGTAAGACCTAGGCATAATCTCATGGAGGTACCTCATGTTGATCATGTTTTACATTGAAATGTAGCCTAAATATTACGTGGTTGTTTGACTGTGCATTTCTTTTATCCACACTATAACCTAAATGTCTGCATCTACATCATGCTCTGTTAAATAATTAGCCTATTTAAACTAACACAGACTTCTACTCAGCCAACAGAAAGAAAGTCATACAAATATTTATTTCTTATTTTTCCAGATTCTGACGGTGCTATCTGCCTAGTGGAGCCCCTTCATGCCACAACAGACCTTGTAACTGTAAGTAGGCAATACTCCAAAGATTGAGCCAAATGGTATTTTAAGTTTACTGAAACATCTCATTCATCTAGGATGAAGAGGATGACACTGTGTCTGCTGCCTTTACAGAGGGGGATACAGAAAGACATACAGCAGTATGTCACTGATAGTTCTCTTCCCCATTCACATTTCTTAACATTCTGGTGGAATATAGAGTGTGACATTTAGCCTTCACTGAAGTATGGCACATTCTCATCCTTTTTAACAGAGCATGGCTGGGCAGCAGCAGGATGGTCCCTCAACTTCCACTGCACAGATTGACACAGTGAGATGGATGTTCAGTAAACACTAGAGGTTCATTCTGTGGGATTCATGTGCAATTGTATAATTTAATGTCCTCTATGTATTCCCAGTTACCAGTAAAACAAATATATAAACTACACTTACTGAAAAATATCAGAAAAACAGACAAAGAAGTGCAGTACCTGGACCGCCAGATTAGGAAGGCTGATCTGGAAATTGAAATCCTGGAGCACAAGTTAGAGGTGGGTTCATGGTCACAGGTGAATTATGTTAACTATTGGAACATGAACTAAACTAGCTCTTTCATTTGTAGGAAATAAAGAAGACCAAATGAAATGTGTATCATGTGTTTTATTTTCTGTGATGGTGATGATGATGGATTAAACTGCAAAATGATTATGGCATATGTTGTCTCTGACGGCTCTGCAAACAGTGGCCTTACTGTAATGCTCTGCGTCTCCAATGTTATACAAAAACTCCCATTTGCGAAGAACCGCAGCGCAGCACACAATATCTGCTGGGATGTTAGAGCTGAATGTGGCTGGTAATGTTCCGAATGTAAGGACGGATGAGGTTGTGGATGTAGATTATGGATTGTGAGGTGAAGCGGTACCGTTCAAAAAGATAACTGTCCGGAAAAGCCATGACATCTATGCGCGGTCTGAAAATAACCTCCCGATGAATATTCAGTTCCCTGCGCAGTAATGCTGCTCCTTCGTCTACTGGATCATTAAGAACACACGGACGCCAAAACTCTCTACTGACTGAATGAATGAATAAACGAGGAAATCAAACATCGTGTGTGGCTAAAAGAGGGCGGAGACAGAGAGAATCTCAGGTTTAGTGACATAAACCTGCTCCCGACCAGGTTAGTTTCACAGACACTGATACTGCGGTAACTGACCGAGAGCTTAAGTTATCTCTCTTCATGAAACAGGCTAGAGTTACCCCTCTGTCTCTGGTTTGAGTTACCTCCCTTTGTGAAACGGAAAACTCTGAGTTTTCCTTATTTCAGGGTTAACAGACTCAGAGTTTTCACTAAACCTGCTTCGTGAAACAGGCCCCTGGTAACACCATACCACCAGGTGAGCTGGTTAATTCTTGTTAAATTAGGTCAAGTTGTGCAGTTCCATTCTCATGTCTGTAAATATGACAGTAAGAAATATCACAGATAAATCCCACCCTGTGTTCAGTAAGAGCCATACGACACTAAAGGATAAGGCTGGTGATACTCTGTATTTGTGTTATTGTCAGCAGATCCAATGAAAACACCAAAACCAATAAAGCAGTAATCCATCTGTCAATACTCCACAAGTTCTACAGCCCTTCAGTGGCACACATCTCCAAGACCATTCATTCATACCGAAGACACAAATCTTCAACACTGAAGCATAGATGCACAGTTTTCAAAAAAGCTCAGCAATTTCATAAAACACTTGGGCAATATAGAAGTATGAGGTGCATTCTGGGGGATTCCTGTCACATGTGGATAGTAACACTTTGGTGCTGTTGAGTAATCTGTATCATCTAAGTGGTGGATACTTGGTCATATGATCAAGTGATTGCTGGTTTTGTTCTTTTTTTTGGGTATTTCTTGAGCTGAGACTGCAGAGAGAGAGAGAGTTATCGACCCTGCTGTGGACAGATGTTAGTGGGTGACTCACCTTCGTCCTCAGGGGAGATCTCAGGGTTGTAGTATCCCTCTCTACAGCGGCAGCAGTACTGACCCAGTCGGAACCCCCGGCCTGGAATTGGCATGCACTGTAAGAAACAGACAGCATTCAGTTTCTTAGTCTTCATCTTTTCTTTTGTGTTCTTGAAAGCAACAAAAAGCTTTTTGTCATCCAAAGTTTTAATAATTTAAAAATAATTTTGATGCATTGCTTGTCTTTTCTTTCTTAACTTCCTTCTCTTTGCTGCTTCAACGATCCTAAATGTATTTGTACAAAGACAGTTATCACAAAGCAGGAACACTTTTAGATGAGGCACCATTCATAAAAAGATCTGTAAGTTGTAATAAATAGGTTTATTAATTGGAAATAAATATTTCTACTAATACTTTATGAAATAGTTAAAAGTCATTAACTAAAAATTACTTTGGTTTGTCCAGTTATGGACTTTTATTCTTCTTCATGACTCTTTGCTGTCCTTTTTATCGCTTCAGTTAATCACAGTAACCCCTCAAATACCCTCTTTTCACTGGGCTGGTTCCAGTGCTAGTTCAGAGCCAGAGCCTGACTTAGCACCAGTTCTTTGTGTTTCCACCGCGAAAGCACCGCGTCCAGGTTCTAAAAACTTGAGCTTAGCAAGCACCAACCCTTTGCCGGGCCAGAGCTAAGCACCGAGTACGTCAGGGGCTGAGGAGGGAGTTATCATTACCAACCATCAACAGTGGAAAGGGACACACAAGCAGTAATTTGTGTCCTTTGTTGCCAGACATCCCTGGTCCCACTGTAAATGTATCAGAATGATTTCCGGGAGACACAAAAGTTTTGCACACAGTACTGCGCACTGAAATCCGGTACAATGGGCAACAGGCAACAAGTGATCTCTGCAGACCTTATAAACACCTTTATAAAGATGAACAACTTTATAAAGATGTTCATCTTTATAAGATAAACATAGATAATATCATCAACTTACTACGTTTGTTTAACTGCTATGTAATTAATGCAAGCGTAGTCGTTTTACAGTGACGCAATGACGTGGCTCCAACTTGACTCCTTGCCAATGGAAAAGCAAACAGGTTGTTATGAGGAACAAGATTTGAACCAATAAAGCACCAGAACTAGGACCTGGTTCTTCTTGGTGGAAAAGGGGTATAATGGACTTTTCGACCAAAAACAGTAGACTTTACAGTGTAATATATTCAAATATGCCCTACAATATGCTCTACATTGAGTTTGACTAGCTGTTTATTTGCATTCAAACCTTATACCTGTAGGTAAATGACAAATGTGCTGTTTTAACAATATTTTTAGGTTAAGAAGATAGTGTTAAAATTGTGTGGTTGGCATAAAGACTCTCTTGCATCAGTGTTCTCCACTTTGGTAACAACACAGCTGTGTGTTTCTGCTCAGCATTATGCAGTTATAAGTGTTAGTAAACCACCTATTTGGGGTTTTGAACTTTGTTATCAGGTTTGCAGCAATAAATATTTCTGAAATTGATTGTTTTCTAATGAGCCATTGGCAGACGTTAGTCATCTGCAGGTCTACATGATAACAAATTGTTAATATAAAGTTTCGGATTGTTCATACCAATGTTAATAAACAGTTTAGATCTTGATTTTAATCCAGATAACCTGCAGCCAAGTTGTCAACTGTCAACTGGAGGGGGCTCCATAATGAGTTAAAAGAAACTAGGAAAAGTTTCCTGCTGTCTGAGGATTTTTAAAAATCTAGCAACTAAAGCAGGTTCTTATTAAGGACTTATAACTGAGATATAAGGGATTAGTAAGTGATGCAAATACATCCATTAATTACAGCTGGTCAACCCTTTGTAAATGATGCAGTATCAGAAAGTGGTACCAAAGTAACTTCCTGCTTAATGACTGGCAACATCATGGAAACTGTGTCTCCTCCATCCTGAACTAAGATGGAAATTCCATTTTAGTTGTCACCAGGAAGGCTTTTTTCACACCTAGTTACACAAAGTCCCACTTAAGAACTGACCAGTAAAAGTGAATATAAACACCTTCTATCCACACACACACACACACACACACACCCACACACACACGCACGCACACACACACACACACACACACACACACACACACACACACACACCCACACACACACACACACACACACACACACACACACAGTCAACATGCTCCCTCCTATCAAGTAGCTCACAGTTTTAGCCCAACAGTTGCACAAGTTGGCTTCAGTAAACATGATACAGAACATAATAAAGTCGTATGCAAGTGCTGCAAGAAAAACACACAATTAAGTTGCTTCAAAGACACCTACATTCCAGAAAACAGCAACATCCAGTGGCAGAGCCAGATCATTTTTATAGCGGTGGCCAGACTGTGACCATCATTTTTTTGGTCACACACTTTTGTCATTTGGTTACACAGACAAGACCGCCATGTAGAGTTACATGAGGACTCATATACAGTACACTAAGCTTTTTGTGACCCTTTATTGATTAATAGCGATAACAATTGTTTGTTGTTTTGGTTAATTGTTGATAAAGTTCATAAGATAATAAGGCTTTGAATGACATAAAATAAATGTGCTACATGTCCTATGTCAAAGTGTCCTTATTCTGCTCAGGACAGCCACCTAGTTGAGACATCACGCTGTGTCCATCCAGCCTTCTGTTTCTTTGTTTGTCTGCAGGTTCTGTGTCAGTTTCCTAATGTTCAGCAGTTTGTGCCACTTTTTTCTAGCGTTCTTCAAAGTAGGCTTTATCCCTTCAGCCTTTAAAGGTCTCTGATGAGAGCTTTGACTAAATCCACAGCCAAACGTAAATCATCATATACAAACTAGTGCTGTCAATCGATTAAAATTTTTAATCGCGATTAATCGCATGAATGTCATAGTTAACTCGCGATTAATCGCAAATTAATCGCACATTTTTTATCTATTCTAAATGTCCCTTGAATTATCATTTTATACGAGGAGGAGGCGGAGAATTCGCGTCAGCTGTGTTTAGTCATCAAGTGGTATTACAGACTAGATATGCTACGATGAGAACTCAGTTCATACTGACAACATACACATAACTCTGGTCTTGTCAATCGTCATGCGTTCACCCCAGGCCGCCGTCACCTGGCGGAGCATCTGCATCAGCGGCACGCGGTTCGGCACGCGGAAAAGGAGCCGACAGAAAGGCGAGCGAGAATATTGCTGCTGTACCACCACCAGCAGGAGATCCTGTCTGACTCCGACGGCGAACACCTCGCCCTCGACCTCGCCAACCATGCCCCCGCCCCACGCACCCCCGCCCGCGTTAATCTCGCGATAAAAAAATTGACGCCGTTAAAATTGATTTGCGTTAACGCGTTAATAACGCGATATTTTTGACAGCACTAATACAAACCCATTATTTACATTCAGAAACAGATTTTTATACAGTCTATAACACAGCTGGTTGTATGTGGTTGAATAGGAGGGGTGGGTATACTGAGAAAATGCACATATATGGGATCAACGACTGTAGAGAAATGCATCCGCAAAAAAGCTCTGCTAGAAAAACAGTCTTTGCTGGATGTTACTCTGGGTGTGTGAGTGTGTGTAGCCCTCTAACAGACTTCATTATTGGTTGTGTAAAGTTGCCACGCTTTAGTTTATGATTGCTGTGGCCTCTGTTTGGCTAAACCCCGAGTAACAGTATAACAATACTTCTGTACTTATGTAATCTGGCCCCTTTCAGACAGAGATCATTAAACAGTGTTGACTCCATATGCTAAAACTCTTAAATGTGGCATGCACCTTGGTTACACAGTGCTAGTGTCTGGAGCGTTTAAGTTGTTCACTTTCATGTTCCTTGAAGTGGCAGGAGATGGAACAGGAGACGTGTTTGTTATTTATATCAACAAACACATACCAGCATCTGAACTGGTCAATGTGCCATAAAAATGTTACTCTAGAGATACACAGTTTGTTTGATTTAAGACAGCAGATAGCGACAGTGTGATTTCAGTGTTACTACTAAATGTAAAATAAATGTTACCTGGAGTCCAAATTCATGTTTTTCAGTTAACAGTGCAATTAAATAAAAATGTCTCTCTTGAGGATAGGTTATTGCGCTGTTGTTGTTAAGGTGCCTTTTCTGTAGTACACACTTGAGCGGTTATGGTTCTCCAACGAGGATGATCGCGAGCACAGATAACAATGTCTGAAGGGACTCTGTCCTTGTCAGTCTCTTAATTCTGTCAAGATATGTTGTTTGCTGTCAACCACTTGGACGTTTGCCGTCACTGCGACCTTTCAATGTAACAGACTCTAGACCAGGGGTCTCAAACTCCGGTCCTCAAGGGCCACTAACCTGCATGTTTTACATGTTTCCCTCTTCCAACACACCTCATTCAAAAGATCAGGATCGTTATCAGGCTTCTGCAGAGCTTGGCGATGAGCTGATCATCAGCAGAGGGAAACATCTGAAACATGGAGGATAGTGGCCCTCGAGGACCGGAGTTTGAGACCCCTGCTCTAGACCAACTTCCTCATCGGTCACTATGTCCACATAGGATATCCTGAGCATTCTCCTCAGGAACCACATTTCTGTTGCTTCCAGGTTCTTTTTGAGATCGTATGTCACTGTCCATGCCTTACATCCATATGTCAGGATTGACCATATGAAACATTTGAGCAGTCACATCTTCAGTTTCAAAGGAGACACATTCCTATTGACAAAGACTGAATACATGTCACGGAACCTTCCCTTTGCAATAGCGATTTGTTTCCTGACTTCTGTTTTACATATTGCATTGGTTGAAATCAATCTGCCAAGATGATTAAAACTCTCTTTTTCCTCAATGGTCTTGTTACAGATTCTCAATGTGCATAACAGTTTCTCTGCAGATTTGCTAGTGACCATTTATTTGGTTTTATCGCAGTTGATTGACATTGTTTGTAGTTCTTCTGATGTTGCTATAAAAACTGTATCATCTGCATAACAGATATTGTTGAAGTTGACACCAACCACTTTCAAACCAGTAATGTCAGCTATCACACAAATTGTAATTTCACTGTAGAGGTTAAAGAAGTTTGTTTGATTGTACACAGCCTCGTCTCAGTCCTCGCAGAATACAAATCCATGCTGACAAACCATCTCCGACTTGAACAACAGCTCCCTGATTCCAGTTGAAATGTCTGACAGATTGAATGTCCTTGCCGTCTACTCCGATATCGAAGCAGTTTCAGAAATTCCTCGTGTTGGACCTTGTCAAATGCTTTGACGTAATCAATAAAGCAAAGGTAGACCAGCTATTGGTGTTGAATAGCATATTCACAGAGCATTCATAGCGTAAAAATGGAGTTGATTGTTCCTTTATCCAGCATGAAGCCGAATTGCTCTTCCGAGATCTCAGGACGAAGTTTGCTTCGTATATGCTCTCTGAAGTTGTTAGAAGAAGTTTCACACTATGGCTCATGATGCTTAGGGTTCGATGGTCTTTGCATTCTACTTCACATGGCTTTTTAGGTAATGGGATGAATACAGATCAAAGAAAGTTGTTTGGGAGTTCTCCAGTATTATAATTGAAAATCTTGAATAGCAGAACTACTCCCTCTTCTCTTCTCCCATTGCCTTGAACATTTCAATGGCACCATCGTCGGGACCAACTGCTGTACCCTTCTTCATCTTTCTGATTCCATTCCGGATCTCATCTTTGATTATGTCTGGTTCTTCAGTGCTGACACCGATGTCAGGCGGTTCTCCTCTGTTGTTTCAATCATTTCTTAGATGCTCCCATCTTTTGCAGATTTCCTGAGATTCTGTCAACCTACTGTCTTCTGAGCGAATACAGCTGCTTTTAGAGTTGCCCTTCTTTTCCAGGTAACTTTTTAGCCTTGTTGTAAACTTCGTTAGAGGCAGTGCGGTTTCTTTCTTCTAGTTCTCGTCATTCTTTGTCAAGCCAGATTTCTTTTGCTTCATTACACTGGGAATATTGCATTTTGTCACAAGCCTTTACTTGCCTTTGTTTTGCCATCAGGGTCAGTGTTTCTTCGGTCATCCATCCTTTACCTGGTCATATTGGTTGCTTTGTTGGGATGTTGTTCACCGCTGCCTATTGAAGAGCCTCTTTAGTTACATTCCAAAGTTCCCAAGTTGAAGTGTTCACATTGATCTTTCTCAGTGCCTCTTCTTTGAAACCATTCCCAATGTTGACATTATTGGGCTGATTGTACTGAAGTCTTTTCTTCTTGACGCTCTTCTTCTTTTGTTTTAATCTTCGTTCCAAATGAATAATTACTGGGTTATGGTCACTGTAACAATGTGCCATTGCTCCTGGTTAGGTTTTTGAGCTTTTCACTGAGTTTACAAAACATTCATTGATTGTAATGTAGTCAGTTTGGTTTTGATCTGGATCACCAGGACTGATCCACATGTCCAAACACCTTGGACATTGTTTAAATTAGCTATTGGTAATTATTTGGCCGTTTCTAGTACACCAGTCTAGGAACTTGTCACCCCTTCCATTCCAATCTCCAAGACCAAAGGGACCGACAATATTTGCAACGTTCCCTTAACTGATCTTTGCGTTCAGGTCTCTCATCACAATCTTGATTTCATTTGATTTACACTGACAATAAGCCTGATCGATTGTTTCATAATAATCATCAATTTTCCCCCCCGTCTGCCAGATGTCTGTATGATGTAGGGGTGTAGATCTGTAGGACGCTGATATTGAAGGGGCTTATCTTGACTAAAATAACTTGATTGGATAGAGGCCAGTGTCCAAGCAGGCATTTTGAAACTTCCTTATCCGTGATTGCACCTACACCTTTCTCATGCTTGTTGCTGCCTGAGTGAAATGATCGTTTCGAATGGTTCCTGATCCCGGCCAGCGTACTTCGCTCATACCCGGTATGTTCAATCTTCAATCTACACATCTCCTTCAATACATTATCCAATTTTCCTGTTTGAAATAGTGTTCTCACATTCCAAGTTGATATTCGTGAGAGTTTTCTATTGCTTCTAGTAGTTGGATGACGGTCGGTCGTAACCTGAAACACATCACGAGTCTTACCGGGCGAGGGACAATTCCGATCTAAGAGGGAAGCAGCCCCATTAACGCCGCTGTCGTTCACATCTGTCTGTTTTTTTATTCATGATTGTCTTGGCAAAGATTTCCCACAGTAGGCTGCCATTACTTTCTGTGGTAGTTAAGAGTTTGATTAATGATCAGATTGGCTGGCTGCAGATCTTTTCGCCGTTCCAGGGACACCACGGGGAGGCCTCTTCACATCGTCCCCAGATAACTGCGCACAAGTGTATTTAAAAAAGGACTGTTAATCATATCATCACAGGGACAAATGATGATATTCCCCAGACGTAGTGGCAGCATTAAAGTGGACAGGAAATAAATATAAAATTAGATCATGTTTACATGAACAGAAAAAGACAAAAAAAGAGCTAAATGAATCCCAAACAAGCTCTTATTTTAGCAAACCAAAACAAGAGTGACAGTTAGTGAGCCTCTTGCTAAAATAATGTTGGACTGGGAGGACATAAAGCAGCTGTACTCTTACTTAGCACTATGAAGCTAACAGCACCTGAGGGAATAAAGGTTAAAAACAGGGTCGCATTACTCTCTCTCACTCTATTTCCCTCTGATGCTAGCTTCAATTTAGCCGGTCAGGACACAGAAACAAATACACACACACATTGCTTGGATGCTCTGTGTGTTAATCTAAGTTAAAAGCTAAATGGACACATAATGCCTCTACTGAGAGCATTATCCTTTCCTAGAGAAATCCTGTTCCCCAGCACACAGGCACACAAACACACACACTCACACACACACACACACACAGACACACACTGGCTCACATATGTATATACAAACTCACAACCCCTTATCAGATGACCAAAGACCTAATGGCACGGGCTGAACATTAATGCCATATGGATTAGAGGCAGCAGTCAACTTAATTCTCTTCATGGCCACATCTCAGTTCAACAGATAGTAAATCAGTGGATTCACTCATCTGTCATGTTTAAGTTGAAACTGTGGTTCATCCTGTCAGCCACTTTTAAAGCTTTACAGCTTCATGTGGCCTCAGTGTTTGTATTCTTACACTTGAACCATCAAAATAAAGATTATTTTATCATGTTTATGGTATTGGGTCTCATTAAATGCTTTAGCATGTTGAAAGGTACTCCGCTGTTCAGAGTTCATGTCATCACTGTTTACTTGTTGAAGAAATTCTGCACGTTTGCAGGTGGTGGTAGTGGCAGTGGTGGCCTAGTGGCTTGTGAAGCGTACTTGTAATTGGAGGGTTGCGGGTTCGTGTACCCAGATTGTCAAGAGGCTCAGTCACCACCAGTGTGGGCCCCTGAGCAAGGCCCTCAACCCCTGACCACTCCATAGGTGCTGCCACAGCCCCCATTATGGATGGATCAAATGCAGAGAAGGAATAAAGTACAGATTATTATTATTATGTTAAAATAACAGCAGCATGATGTTAATTATTGATATATATGTATATTATGCACACAGTCTTCCATGTTCTGTAAGGGCGATGTTGGAAATCAAAAGCATTTACAGTCATTTCGAAGGGTAACCATGAAAGAGAGGCAGCAGGGTATCATTTTAAAACAGGAGTAATGGTGCACATTGTCTAACAATCTTTTCAAAATAACATTGAAAGCATTGCATTGGGTTGTACTCATGGAAAGTGTCACAAATAGTTGGGTAACAATTGTAAGAAGACAGCTAGAAAAACACGTACAGGGTGTGATCGAACAGTTTATATACTACTGCTTACAAAATCAAAAAACACTTGTAATTTAAATTTGGCCGCCATCTCTGTTAAAGTGGTGTCCTTGTGCAGCAATCCACCGCTCCCAGCGCTCCTGCAACGCTTATATTGCTCACTGCAGGTTTGGTTATGTAAACATGTCAAGCTCTACCTGCGAAGAGCCCTGAATCTCTTAAACTGTGTCCAAATGGTGACTCTTCAACATGAAGTCTACTTTGGGTAACAGTAAAAAACAGTCAGAGGGAGCCAAGTAGCAGGATGGGCAGACAGTGGTGATTGTGCTGTTGTGGCCAAAGAAGCTGTGTTACCTGTGTGGCCAGGCACACAGCTCATTGGAGTACTCCCTTGCCATCACACCAATGTTCAGGTCTTTGGTGCCAAATGTTCCCCCTCAGACTCCTCAGGAAGCGACAGTAGAGCTCTGCTTCAACAGTCTGACTTTGGAGGGTTCACTCCAAATGCATAACAAACTTGCTTCTGGTGCGCTCCTGATCTGATGCCCCTTGTCCGGTCTATGAAATTGTGGGCGGCTCCACTGTCAAAACTGTTGTTTCCTCTCTCAGTGGTGGCTGCAGATCCACTTCTCACCACAGTGATAATGATCCTTCACATAAAAATGTTCTCCTTCCAGTTGCTGATTGATAAAGAATTTAAAATTTTCTTCTCTTCTTCAGTTTCAGGTCCATGGGGAAATCGACAATCTACCAGTGGTCACAAAAAAAGTGTGTAACAAAGGTCCTGCTGTTGACAGCAAGGTGTCATGGCAGTTACTGTTTACACATGTTGCAAATGCATGACCGTGACATGCTCTTTGCACGTGCACTGTAAGCATTTCAAGGATTTTTTGATCAACCCAATATCGTGGTCCTCCTTCACCTTCACACAGCGTGAAATGGGTGTAAATGCGTGTCATCACTTCCATAAAGTTACAGAAAATGGTCAACACAAGCACCCTGTATCTCACATTGGAGGGGTGTTGGCACAAAGCAAAAATGCTGCTTTATCTGTTACTGTTTTGAAACTGACAGTGTTTAATCCTCTGTCTAGCTCTTTTTTTATTAGTTACTTAACTATTTGTGACACTTTTCCTGTCTACAACCCAACACAACACTATCGTTGTCCCCCTAGAGAGACTGAGTGACAATGTGTGCCATTATAACCAATTGTACAGGATATCACGTCTCCCTCCTCTTTGCAACAGCTACATATTTCATATCTGGTTTGACCAGGCAGTATGTCCAAAGAAGTAGTTCTGGCAGACCACAACCTGACCCTAATCTAACATTGGAAAGATCTGAGGGGAGGGTGTTGCCAAAGCTTTCAGAGCGGATAGAAAATTCTGGCACCTTAAAACTGCATTCAGACCTCCATTAGTACGGAGACAAAAAAACACCATGTCAGGCCACTGTTGGTCAGAACTGGTATCATCAAGCTATACATTATTGTATGACAGAGTAAGGCATGACAAGTTCATATGAGATGAGATGGCATGTGAGAAGACATGGCAGGACAGGAAAAAATGAGTCAGACAGACGGAAGACTACATGCTAATGAGATGAAAGGAGACCAGATGAAACAAGGTATGACAGGATCAGACAGGATATACATAGATGGGATGACGATGGTGAGAAGACAACAACAGGACAGGACAAGAAGAGTTAGAAATGGCACGACAAGTCTACACAAATTGAGGTGAGACGTGATGAGATTTCGGGTGGGATAAGACATGACGAGACAAGAAACAAGACATGTTAAGAAATGAGGAGGGACAAACAGGATGGCAGATATGGGTGACCCAGTACATGCTCTGCTCAGCCAAAGGGTTTGAATCCTCTAAGCCAGGTGAGGCAGGATGGGACAATGGGTGCCATGTGGATTTGGGGATTTTTGGGAGTGTTCTTCTCCCGTGTTTCAGACCTCTATGAGTGTGGTGCATAAGAGAAGTATGTCAGCGGGCTGGATTATCGCCATAATCCATCAGATCATCCTGCAACCCGCCACCCAGCACAGCCATCTTTAAATAGACAGCTGAGATGAGAGGTGGAGGATTGGGTCTGAACAGACAAGCTGGCAGGGAAAAGGGAAACTGAAGCTGGGGTCGATGGGGGAGCAGACAGAAGAATGGAAGTGTGAATGGATGAAAGCATGAGCAAAGGATAAAAGGCTGATGTGAAGTAATGAGCACAGACGGACAGAGCTTAAAACATTCTGAGAGGTTGTTTAGAGTGTGTTTCTGTGACGTAACTAAAATAACCTGGAGTTAGACCGTTTAAACAGCTTGCCTGTTGTTTAGTTAGTCAAAATTATCTGGGTTGTGGCATTTCAATGTAATGATGCTTAAGCACGTTACATTGTGCTGAGATAACTCTTGACCTTGGATGCAGGAGTTAGCACCAAAGTAGCTCTTCCAGGACTTTAACCACATGATCTTCTCCAGCAGATGCCCATTGATCTACAAAGTGAAGGCATTCAAATCTCAATTTCTGCACTTTAAGGACTTCTTGTCCATGTTAGCTTTAAAAGTCCAGGCAGACACTTCCTTCTTGGCCTGAGAAACAGCAGTTGACAAAATGATCAGAGCAGAGGTTTTAGTAGCTACAGCCAACATGGATGAGAGATCAGTAAAGACAAAAATAGAAACCTATCCAAATTCATAAGAAGTGAGCAACTCCATCTGCTGAGGGACAGCTCCTGAGCAGACCTTGATTGTCTTGCCAACATGATGACTGCAGCCGAAGTCACTGTTTGCTACATGCTGTCACCAGTTTGGTACACCTTCTATCCAGTTTCACTGTAAAACACCAAGCAGGAAATTAATGGAGTCAGCCGCTCCTTTAAAATCCCTCTCAAGTCATTGATTAAACTCATGCAAACTCATTTCTTTAGAGTTTTTGTCAGAGAAAATAACCCCCCTCCTATCTTGAAATGACTTTGATGTAACTCTGAATGCTTGCACTCTCTAGATCGTGTAGATCTGTTGAGTCCCCACTGCACACACTCCTCCACTTGCTGCAGCTCAGCACACCAGCTCGCCTTCGACTCTGCTCAAACACTGTAAAACTGCTCTGTGCTACACAAGTTCAGAGGAGATCGTTAAAGGAACAAACTGTAATGGCCTACATCTGTAATTTAACAAAGCAAAGCAAATCTAACTGTTGCACCTGAACAATCTTCAGGTTTAATAAAGAACTATGGGCCATTTTATAACAGGAAAATGAGCAAATACAAACTGACCTCACATGAACTTTTAAGCTAATCGACTTAAATTTTTGTATACGTTCAAACAACTTCCAAATGATCTCAATCAATGAACCAATCTGAATCCAATAACGAAGACACTGGTTTACACAACAGCCCATTTTAACAAAGCTGAAATAGATTGTTATTTCAAACAACTATCTAAGCAGTTCAACAGATCAATCTAAATCAGTCAAACTAAATCAAGGGTTTACACAACGTGCCGTATTTCATCAAAGTAGTATTTCATTGCATTGGAGGGATTATTTGTAGTTTTTGACTTTACTTTTCACAGATTGTTACATTCTACATTGCACGTTTTCTTCAATGGTGCATTCATTTTGTTTTGTTTTGCCCAAACCAGCAAGACGTTAGCATTGTACAACCTAGCAACTTCATTTTCAGTTAGCATCAGAGGTGCTGTAGTAGCTGCTGGCAGTACTTAAAGTTTGATTCAGGACCTGCTATTTCTATAAGTTCACTTTCAACCACAGCTGTGTTGATCTTCTCCATGCTTGCTGCCATATTTTTGCCCATTTTTCTTTCACTGTTCCTCATGGACATAGCTGTAGGACTTAGCCGCAAAAGGAGGTGACATAATCGTCCGTTTCTCCACCTAGAATTCTGCCGGTCACTGGTTTCTCAAACCTGCAGAAATAACTGTCAAGGATCAGGACACCAGCCATACAGCATCTGAATCACTGAACAAATCTGAGATGTGGGTGGTGATTCAGAGATCAGGACTAAACTAGGTCAGATCTTTCACTCATTCAAAATTCAACATTCAAACACCAAACTGTTGCTTTCCTATCAAAGAGAAACTGCTGCAAAGAAATCAGATGGGAACATGGTCCACCAGTCCCAGGCTTTTTAAACCTAAAATCTCACCTGTCTGCATCACAGGGAGCATAAATATTTTATCCAAATATGATTGAGTGGCAACACTGACAGGCTGGAGGTGACACGGCATTTCACAGAAAGGAGGCATCGTAATGACTCAATATGGTGATGGAAATTCTTGTCAACTGGTGGAAGCAGGGAGATGAAATTGACTTGTGTCAGGAAAACTCAGGAGACTCAGAGACCCATGGAATGTATTAAAAATATGAGTTTACTGGTTAGTTTGATTGAGGAGAATCAGAGATGCCATGATACAAGTAAACAGCATCCTTGTCATCCCAACTCTGTATCACTTCCAGTCAACAGAGTATCAGCAGTATGTTCCTGCTCACAGAGCTCATCTCGTGCCTGATCCACAATCTAGATGTGTGGTCTTTGTAAATACTGTTCTGACAACATTGATGGAGTCACAGTGAACCTTTGGCCCTCTGTCCACAGCAGTGGTGGCAGAAATACACTCACTATTACTACAGTGAGTACTCTGCTGTAGGTTCAGTACAGTACGTACCAAACAGTGCTGCCCTGCTTGTCTAGTAAGCATTCTATGCTTAATCCTCAAAAGTGAAAACTCAGAAAATTAGACACCACATGCGTAACAATGAGTAAAGTGGAAGCCTATTTCAATAATACTGACCATTCTGATGCTTACAGCCCACTTTGATGCATCATGAGTAAGGTTCACTTCACTGCTACGTTGGACTAGATTTTTGTTCTGTCTGGTGTCTTACATGCTAGAGGACTGACCTTATCACTGGAGGACAGTTGATGCCAACTTTCAAACCAACCTGTAAGAAATCTGACCTCACATTTTGCAGTACAGTTTAGAGTTGACATGCCCATGCGTTATCTTAATATGGCTGCATCAAGCATACAGTTTGTCACACCTACAAGAACTTGGCAACACAAACAGCATGCTATGAATACCTAATTTCATAAGGACTGAATGATGCTTGTAAAAGAAGCGGCACAGAAATGGTTTCACAAGCTCATAAAGGACAGTGGTGGCCTAGTGGTTTGTGAAGCAAACTTGTAACCGGTGGGTCGTCGGTTACAAGGAAAGCAAAGTGGGAAAGAGAGAGCAACCACTTGTCCCAATCACCACCACTGTGGGCCCTTGAGCAAGGCCCTTAACCCCTGACTGCTCCCCAGGTGCTGCACTGCGACAGCCCACTGCTCCTACTATGTATAGTTAAGGTTAACTATGAATAGGATGGGTCAAATACAGAGAAGGAATTTCCCCAAGGGGATCAATAAAGGTTAGATTAGATGAATGGTGGAGAATCTGTGGCAATTTAAGTGGTCTGTACTGATTGATTAATGAAGAACAGAAAGCGACTTTGCTTTTTGCCTTGTGGTCCAGATACTATAAGCAATTAAGAGGCCATGCTAGGAGCTCTGTGAAGCTGCAGCTATTCACAGCTAACACCGGCAAGCTAACATGTTCACAATGACAATGCTATCATTCCAATGTTTAGAAGAGAATGTTTACCAGGATCGCCATCTTTGTTTACTGTGGTAGCATGCTGACAAATGCTAACTGGCCCTGAAGTAAGGTTTGGAGAAATATGCAGCGTAATTACAATTCAGCCTTCAGGGAACAGGTATGTCTTTTATGGTAATCCTTATAGTGCTTTTCTAGACATTTTACGAACTTCAATGTCCATGCCAGATTTTGTCCAAATCCATTAAATACAAACTTGGGCGATCAACAAATCATTTGCAGGGGACCTTTAATGTCTCCAATTCTCATGGTAATTTATCAAATAGAAGAAATTTTAATCCTGCCCAAAATGGTGACTGGACAGAAAGACGAATCAAAGCTGCCATCCCAAAAGCCCCAACTGCAAGTGTGCCTAAAAATGTAAAGTTTTTTGGAAACGTCTATTTGTTGACGATTGGAATCCATACATGCACTATAAAATACTTACTTGGTCTGTGGCCTGTTGGCTTTTTTCTTTTTTAACAAATTTTATATAAATCCACTGGACAGATTTTAAGATCTAGATTTTAACAAACACCTGAAGACATAACTTAAAAAGTGAAATATAAATAAAATAATTGTTGCGTTCCAAGTAATTTTAGCTGTTTGATTCTTGTTATAGTGAAAACAAAAGGACAAGAAGTCGACTGTTCAACTTGAGCTCACAGCTAGTTGCTGTCACTGGCCTTCGTTGTCTTTACCTCCATGCTGGTGCGATTGCACTGGTGAGTATCAGCAAACCAGCCGTCCCCTGTTGCACACTGGTCCAAGTCGATGTTCTGAATGTTGACATCCACGCGGACCACACCTCTAACACAGAACACACGCACAGGATGAGGGAGGGTCGCAGATGTGAGTCAGGGTAAAGAAACAAGAGCAGTTCCAAATATCATCAGACTCATTAGAATAATCCTTTTTCTTCTCCTCCAGCTCCACGTACTGCCTGGCCTTTAAGTGGATTCCCTTTCAAATGTCAGAATTTATCCAAGCCTGTTAATTCAAACACACTTTTTTATTCCAAATGCTTATCAAGCTTTTCTCCAGAGTGCTGAAAGAAAGGTCAGAGGGTCCAACACAGAGCTGGAGAGGCAGGTAAAACACAAGTACTGCTGTTTTATCCCTTTTAGTGAGTTAGAAAAAAATGCAGACTCTCAACCAAATTTCTGAAACCATATCTTGCTTGAATACGGTTTGCAGAGTGTTTTCAACTAAATGGAGTGGAGAGATGTTTCTCTAACACTACCTACTCGCAGGTACCAATAGATCACTTTGGTCCTTACGTGAAACAAGAAGGGTTTTGTATAATCAAGAGCTCCGAAGCTTCGTTTTGTTTAAATACTCTCCGGAAAGTACGAGAACTGTTTACTGTTACTGAAAAAGTTTAAAGCCCTTGTCAAGACCCAGCTGCACCTTTCACCAGAATGGGCAACACCTACAAGTCTTGAGTTGAAAGTAACAAGTATTCAAAATAACCATTGCTCCTTTAATGTTATGTAACTTTTTAGCAGCATTCCATGATTGGTTTCCATAATTTACACCATACATTAGAAGATGCCATTGATTCAGCTTATTTGTGGCTAATCACACACACATAAACTTCAGGAGACACCAGTGACCAATACCAGAAACCAGTGATTAAAACTTTCCACTTTCTCAACTGTAAGTCTGCATTTACTGACATTATCAGAACAAGTCTTTATATCGTTTCTGCAAAAATGAATGTCTGACTGTATCAATTCACCTCAGCACCTCAGCACCTTGCAGTGTGTGTGTGTGTGTGTGTGTGTGTGTGTGCAGGCCCTAACCTGAACTCTGGTGTCAGGTCAGGTTTGAGGCCATAGAAGGAGGTGGACAGGGTGAGCATCCAGTCAGGCACAAAGCGTCCATCCTTACAGTCCAAAAAGGGAGCACTGGCCCAGCGTACCCCGCTGCGATTAGTCACGTAGCTGTCGCCCTGCCCCCACTTAGGCGTGTCCAAGGTGTTGAGATCGTTGAGGAGCACCCGCTTGGACAGGGCCATCGTGGGCTGGTTGGACTCTGGGAATTTAAATCTCGTGAACCAGCTGTCGTCAGGGGCCGGGGCCGGCGGGTGCAGGCTCTCCCATGCCTTGGACAGATCCTGTAGGATGATTGTCTGCACCTTGGCCCTTGGGTTACGGGTGGCACAAAGGACCAGTTGCGGCACCGGGGAAGCCGGGTCAGCGTCGAAGGTGAACAGGGCCCGCTGGATGAGCACGTCGGCCTCCAGAAGGGCGCGGACCAGGGCGTGGTACCATTCCATGTCCTCCTGCACTGTGCTCTCCCGCAGGTCACTGGCCTGGAAGATCATGTTGAGGAAATTGGCAGTATTGGCCAGTGCATCCAGAGCTGGGCGTAAGGGGTCACTAAAGCTGAAGGGCAGAGCTCCGGTCTGCCCAGAGGAGCTGTACGCCCGTGAACAGCGGGCCATCTCCAGAGTGGAAGGGTCCCCGGTGTACAGGAAGGTCTCTGCTGGTGACCAGTCGTCCTCCTCTTCTGTGGGAGCTTCTGAAGACATCACTGCAAACTCAGAAGGCTCTGTGGGGATGGTGGAACCTGAGGGGCTGGTGGCACCTGAGGGGCTGGTTGCACCTGAGGGGCTGGCGCTGATTTCTGGATTACTTGTAGTGTTCGTTAAAGAGTCGGTGCTGTTGGCTGTCTTCAACATAACTTCTGATGGGAAGTCTGGAGTCACCTGCGCTCTGAGGAGGGATGGAAGCAGGAGAAGAAGCCAAACAGGACCCATCCTGGATTCACGCTGGAGGAGAAAACCAGGAGGAATGGAGAGGGTCACGCACCAACAACACTTCTTGGCCCCTTTGGAATTTCTTTTGAAGAGATAAAATCGTCACATGTTGGCGGAGGTTTGGACTTCCCGCGGGGATTTCTTCATCTTCATCTTCATATCAGCGAGGCACTGCAGCAGCAGCAGCAGCAGGTGTTCGGGAGAAGCGCTGCCACTCGGTCTGCGGCGCGCTCACACTCTGAGCGCACAGCTCCATCTGTGCGCCACACGGACACATGCGCTGCACGAAGATATGATGAAACTTGCGTGTCCTCGGTGTTGGTGGTGGGAAGAGATGACTGACGAGGGGAGCAATCCCCGCATCCCTGCAGTCCGTCCGGTGCCGCTCAGTCTCCGTTTTCGGAGCAAAGCAAACGCAGAGTGCGCAAAAGGGGGAGGAGGAGGAGGAGGAGGAGGAGGGAAAAGCCTTAAAGTTGGGGGATCCCCGTGTCAGGTGGGAGGAGGGGGAGAGAGCGTGTTGTTGAGATGGAGGGATGAAGAGAGAAGAGCAGATTTCTCTCGTTTCTCTCCACTTCTCTCTTCGGTCTCCCGCTCTGCTATCTGTTGCTCCGAAGAGCTTTCAGTCCATCTGACGGCGGCTTGGATGCTCGTCCACCTCTCCCCTCCCCTCCCCTCCCACCCCTCTCTCCCATCCTTCCCTCGCCCCCTCCCATCCCTTCATTCACCCCGTGACACCCTCCTCCGTATCGACGGGGACGCACACCAGCGCTGAAGGGTGATGAGAGTGGTACATCTGTTGTGTGTGTGTGTGTGTGTGTGTGTGTGTGTGTTCACAGAGCAGAGGATGATGCAGGCAGTCAGAGATGAGGGTTAAGCTCTGCTGCATTTGGGCATCCATCAAGCATCTCCCCGCTAGGATGGATGGATTAACCCCTCCTTCACAGGGAGAGTGGATGGAGAAGAGGATGCTCTTTTACTGCACACACACGCACGTACACAAACGCACGCACACTGGGAAAGATTACACATGTGAGAACAGCAAGAGGAGATTTGAATGTTATCATTGTTTCCAGGTTTTTGCAACATCAGGGAATTCCCCGCTCGTGTGTGTGTGCGCGTGTGTGCGCGCGTGTGTGTGCAGAGGTGTACAAGACCAAAACTGGTGTAGTGATTCTCTCTGTCTCTTTCTCTCTATCTCTGTGTGTTTCTTGGTTTGTTTGTGTGTGTATATGTGTGTGTGTGTGTGTGTGTGTGTGTGTATGTGTGTGCTTGTGCATGTGCACCAAAGTCTGGATGAGTGAGAGATGCTGCATGAGAAGCGTGAGAAAAAAAAAAGGGAAGAAAGCGAGACGCATGCTGGGAGGAGTGATGCAGGCAAGAATCCTTGTTTTGGTGGCCATGGCAACCGGTTTCTGAGAATCTCCCCCACCCAACCCCTCCATACACACACACACACACACACACTCATGCACACATGTACTCACAAACACCACACCCACCCTGGGACTTCACTGCAGAGCAGCGAAGGTGCTGCAGTCGAGCCTGAGGAAGACAATAAGGCAGAGAGTGTGTGACCTGTGCATGCATGTAGTGTTGCAGTGTAGCCATGTTTCTGTCTGATCTCCTGGAACTAAAGAAAAACAAGTGCAAAGGATGAAAACGTGCTGTTCGTAAAATACACCACGTGTCACATTCTGCTCCTTCACATGCCTTCTCTCGCTCTCTCTCTACTCATGTTATTGATCGTGTCATATACCTACAAGTGCACAGGTCATAAGACACCAAATGTAGCACTGCAGCGGTGCTCAGACTTCAGCATAATTTCTTACATTGCAAACAAAGAACTTTATCAACAGCCTTCAAAAAAAAATCTCTTCCAACACACAACCAGAGTACCAATAAAGCCCCTTTCAAACAATGCCCTGCAAAACACAGCGCTGACCTGCTGCAAATGTAATTCTGAAGATGGGATATAAAGTACATGTGTTGTATCTGGATGTCACCAAACAGCTCCGTGACATTTTAAATGAAAAACCAACATAAAGAGTCTTAGTAAAGCGTTGGGCCATCATGTGCTGCCAGAACCGCTTCGGTGCACCCTGCCATTGATTCTTCAAGTCTCTGGACTCTACTGGAGGGATGAACACTGTTCTTTCAAAAGATATTCCCTCATTTGGTGTTTTTATGATGATGGGGGAATGTGCTGTCTAACACATCGGTTCAAAATCTCCCATGGGTGTCCGCCTGGGTCGGGATCTGGTGACTGTGAAAGTCACAGCATATGATTCACTTCATTTTCATCGAACTATCCAGTGACCCCTCGTGCCCTATGAATGGGGATGTTGTCAGCCTGGAAGAGACCACTGCCATCAGGATAGAAATGGTTTTTTTGGGGTTCTTTTAGATTTATTTTTGGCCTTTTGTGCCTTTATTAGATAGGACAGTGGATAGAATCGGAAACGGGAGACAGTAGGGAAGGACATGCGGTAAACGCCCGAGGTCGGGGTCGAACCCACGACTGCCTCTGCACTTGGGTCACGCGACATAACCATTAGGCTATCAGGGCGCCCCAGATAGAAATGTTTCATCATAGCACAAAGGGGATCACTCTTTGTATTGATTTGCAGTGGCTCTTCCCTCTGATGAAACAAGTACATCCAAACCATGCAGGCAAAATGCCTCTGAAAGCATAACAGAGCCATTGGATCTCTGCTACAAGGGTCAAGGGTTCAGGTTTTCCTTCCATTTATTACTCATCTGCATATCTTTACTTTGTCTTATTTCATTTTTATTTTATTTATCCTTTATTTAACCAGGTGAATCAACTGAGAACCAATTCTCATTTACAATGACGACCTGGCCAAGAGGCAGCACAAAGCAGAGAAAACAACAAAAGGGATAAAAATCAATACAAAAAAAAGCATAACAACAAGAGACGCAAAGATGAAAGAAGCTAAAAGCAGCTGCAACAGTCGGTAACTGATGCCTTCACCAAATTATTAAAAGACGAGTGGAATGAAGGAGGTGAGTTTCAGTGTTTGTTGCAATTGATTCTAATTGTGAGCTGCAGAAAATGGAAATCAACAACGGCCAAAAACGGTGCAGACTTTAGCATTGAGGAGGTTAATGAGGTAGCTGGAGCGAAGGGAACGGCTGGTGTTACGGGTGATGAGTAGTGAGAGAAGATATGACAGACTTTTACCTAGCTTTACCTGTCTCTTCAAAAGAACACTGGGGAACAAAGAGCGTCCTCTTTGACCCCTTATCTTCTTACTGGACTCACTGGATGTAGACTGCAGGGTGAAGTCTGACACTGGCTGCAGATTTCATGTGACCTGCATGCATGTCTAGGTACCCATCGTGTGCTGTTCACATAACAGACTACACATGGCACCGTCATATTTTGCGTGGAACTTCAGACACGGGACTGAGCTTGTTTCACGAAGATGTCTGTAGACCAAGATGCTCATAAAGAGCCTCGTTAAGGCATTCTTAATCTAAAGAGGTTTTTCTTAATTGTAACCTAAAGGCCAATCCATGGTTTTGCCCATGGGCAGCTTCTAACATGAGCTTTACCTCCCTTCTACACCATAGCCAGTTCATAAAAGATGGACATAGCACCTAAATGTAGCTATATAACCATTTTGAAGTATTGACTTTGGCATTTTGCCGTCGCTATCTTGGCCCTTTAGAAACCAGACGTAACAAGTGAGGGGAGGATCTGACTGAAAGCTCAAGTACATTATGCATGGCGACAGAGTGGCTACCTTCCAATTTCAAAGTCACCACCCCCTTAAGCATATCCTGCATTATCGTTTCTTTTGTCCAAAATGGGAGTGTAAGCTGCTAAATTAATATAATGTTGTCCTGACTGAGACATCAAACTAACAATCGAGTCCATGAACTCACTGGGAAGATGTTTCCTGAAGTAACAAATCAAGTGAGAAATAGGATCATTTTCTCATAGACCATACAGACAAACTTGTTTTTTCAGCCAGAGTTGGGTCTCGCTGCTGCCCATTACAAAGAATGCAGGTTTAAAGCTCTTCTGCATTTGGCTTCACTCTTTAGTCCCAGAAATAAAGTCCATCTTCTATTCAGTCTATGATCCAAACACACAACAGTCTGAGGTTTATGTGCACTGACAAGTCCTGACTCAAAGACAAATAATAACAGTAATAATGCATTGGTTTTATATAGCGCTTTTATAGGCACTCAAACACGCTTTACATTGCATTATTCATTCACTCCATACTCAATGGTGGTGAACTACATATGTAGCCACAGCTGCCCTGGGGTAGAGTGACAGAGACGAGGCTGCCAGTCAACAACATCAGCCCCTCCAACCACCACCAACCACTCACTCTCACACTGCATCCACCCAGGCTTCCTGGTGTTCCCTCATGGTCTCCCATCCAGGTACTGACCAGACCCAACCCTGCTTAGCTTCCAAGATCTGACAGGATCAGGCATCCACAAGGCAGTATGGTTGTGCTCAATACATGTAAGAAAAAAAACTGTTCAGTGGATACTAAATTGGGAAACAAACTTTTGAAATCTGTGTCCACTGTGTTCTACCAGAAAGACTCTGACAGATGTGGTAGAGTTGTCATGGAAAATCAGTACTGTACAAGTCATTTTGGAAGCTCCAAAACACGATAGCATGACGTAGTAAAGTTCATTAGCTTCACAGTACATCACACTTTGTGATATGTGACTACTGCACATAAACACATCATGATGTCGATGCTCAAACAACATGTGGTGCAGCCAGAATATGTTCCCTCAGTGCTCTGATCAGTGGGACCTCAGAGACTCTTTCACATGTCTCATGGTAGTTTTCTGAAGGAGCAATGAAATGTAACACTGAAATTCTGCACTGATTATTAAATGATGGATCCCAAATTAGAAAAAAGCACCACTTGACAAATGATGACAAAATGATAAACCTGCGTGCCATCAAAAACAAATGGAATGAGCCATTTATTTCTACAAGAGAGGAAAGAAGGGAGTGACTTTTCTTCCAGCCAACTGTGAATGAAAGAGACTTTAGTCCTTTATTAAAGTGTTCATCTGAGTTTATTATCATCCTGAAACAAAAATGGATCTGTTTGTCTGTCTGTCTACAGTATCTGTCAAAGTCTAAATTCATTTCTCTCATTGCTCTCAGGTTAAATTGTGCTATTTGCTGTACAACACTGTTACTGTATGCAACAAGAGGAGTGTCTTCATTAAAAGGAAATAAATGTGGAAATATAAAGAGAATCAATAAAAGAACCAATAATAAGAAATAATCAAATGTAGGAATATTCTTTGTCCATTTTGTCTTTGTTTACTTTTAATTGTGTCACTCCTATGATTCCACATTACTGGTCCAGATTCCACAATCCTTCTTTGTGATGTCACTCAATGGAATGATGCTACAACAAGTGTATAAGCAGAGACCTCAGTCACAACTCATTTCACTTTCATCTGTTCACAGCACACACAAGAAAAGCACACTTCATCTGCTCTTCAAGTGCTTTGATTTGAACTAACTTGACATTTAAACATGTCTGTTTCAATCCTCAACAACCAAACTCTGCACTTGTCAGGACTCTCAAGTCAAACAGGTGACAAACACTAAAACACCAACATGATCTCAGTCATTGTGAACAGACTTTGATTCATGTGTAAATGTAGAAATATGTTAAATATGTGCTCATAAGTGATGTTCAGTGACTGTTTTAGGATGAAATCCATGTGAAATGATTTTTGGTGGAGCTGAGGATGAGTTTGTTTGTGTGCAACAGGCTTTTGTACAGTTAACTGTAACCTATAAAGGAGCAGCCTGTGCTCTCTGATCCACATTTAACCTTCTTATCCTCTGTTTTACAAAAATGTGCACAAAGTACAAACTTATTGACACAAATAAATAGCAGTGAAGCTGAAGATCAGGCTGAACATAAAATCAAAGTAGAAAACAAACACAAAGACTCCAGCTGAGCTTCAACTCAGTCAGGCTACATTCACTTTAAAATGACAGACCTGAGACTATGTTTGATTCAAACTGATCATAAATCAGTGATGTACATTGAATCTATTGTTGTTTTCACTCATCACTGTTATATCTGTGATATTCTGATGGATGCTCCTCATGTAGATGGTCTAGAGATCATCAGTATTAGTTGTGTGTTTGTCCCTGATGTGTTGACTGAATGTAATGATTCTACACACGTGTCTGCCCCTCCAACCACTCACTCTCACACTGCATCCACCCAGGCTTCCTGGTGTTCCCTCATGGTCTCCCATCCATGTACTAACCAGGCCCAGCCTCGCTTAGCTTCTGAGATCTGACAGGATCGGGCATCCACAAGGAGGTATGACCATCATGAATTCCACACATCAAATTATGAATTGGCCCTAAAGATGCTCTTAGGACTCCCTTGCTCCAAACTAAAGTATTTTTTTATATACATCCTCCTCTTTGTATTCTCACTTAGTCCATGAGTCTGTTCTGAAATTTGACAGAAACAGAAATAATAACTCTACCTATACTGTACATGTATTTGCAGTTTTATGCAGAGCTACACGCTGAAACTATTTGTTCAGAAACACCAGTCGCGTACAGATTCCTTAAGTCTTGTCGTCAAGGTTGCGGAGTTTGCTCCCATGTGCCTGTAGAGAGATACAGAATATACTGTAGTAGGACAGGTCATATCTGGCAACCCGTACTAAAGCCAGAGAGGCAGGGGAATTATTATGGGCTATTATGACTACTATAAGGGAACAGTTTGGTACAGATATCGTTTCAAACTCTTATTTTAAGTACATACATTGTGGAAAACCTAAAAACCAAGACTTGAACGAGGTGGAAAAAATGGAATAAAAGTAAATGTTGATAAGATGAGTGATCAGACGGTAAGAAAAGATGCATAAGGCAAAACAATTACAAATAAAATAAACGTACAACTAAGTAATGTGTATTGTTAATGCAGCTGATCTTTGACCTGCAGGCTGCATCACATCAATATTCAGCTCTGCAGTGCAGGTTGTTAGTTTGATTACTCCACATAAACCTCCGATATGAACAAACAGTGCCTTCATCTCTGTGGCTTACATGTAAACACACATACACACACAGGCTGTAAGGATTAATGGCCCTTCATCCACTCTCCCATCATTATCTGCACTCAGCGGCAGCATCATCCATCACTGCTGGACAGCCTGCAGCGCCATCTGCCTGTCGCACAGCTCTAATGCAACACTCTTCACTGCTGTTGCTCCTGATGCTCAGGCTGGGTGTCAGTGTTGCTTTCTGTGCTGCATGCAGTCTGTCAGGAACGAAGCTGGGCTGCTGCTCGAGGCCCGTGTGGCCAACAGGGGGCCTTTAAACAGAGAAATAGCCAAACAAAGCCTGCTGAACTGATTAAACTGCAGGTTTTACACATCTCAACATACCATAATAACTCGTAATATCTCAACAACGATTATAGAAGTGACTTTTCCTTACACACAGTCACGGCCTCAAGAGGATGTATTCTACTGACTGGTCCAGTTTACATGTGTGTTTTTAAACTGAAATATCCCAGCAACTATTACATAGATTAAAGAGCCCTCTAAATGATATTAACATGGTTGGTGTTTTCATATGCTAGAATAAAATCAAATGAGTAAAATAAGCAGACAACTCCATGGCGGAGTATTTCCACCTGTCCACCAGTGTGCCACTGACATGGATTCAGACTTCTGGGGCTTCATAAGTAACTTTTTCAGCGTTAAACCAGACCACGATCTTTCCAGTGGTACACACAGCTTTAGAATTAATCAATCATTCAATCAATCAAACTTTTTTTATATAACACTTTTCATACAATAAAAATGTAACGCAAAGTGCTTCCCAAAATAAAAAAGCAGAAATACACATATAATGAAAACCTGCTCCCTCCCCCCAAACACACACACCACCAACCCACAATCACGTCCGCTCACACTCACACACGCACTCATCCATAGAACCATGTACACTACAGCAGTGGTTCTAAACTGGTCCAGCCTCAGGAACCACTATGTCTCTATTAATAACAGCCGCAACCCAAATCTTTGAAATTCGCTGTTCCTGTTAACAAATTAAGATTTATTCGGATGTAGTCTTAACGAATTTTGATACAACTTGGGGAAATTTTGGTTGGTTTTTTTTTTGCTAATTCTGGTTTATTTGGACATTTTTGCCAAGTTTTGGGGCATATTTTGGCCCATTTGACACAGTCTGAGCACATTTTGGTTAATTTTTGGCATGTTTTTGCATAAATTTCTCCAATAAGCTGGCAGATCCAAATCTAGAGGTTAATTGTTGGCAACTACTGGTGTCACCATCACTAAATATCCTGCTATTGAAAGCAAATTCTGTCATAAGAAACACATCCTTTAAAATAAAAGACTTAATGCCACCACTTTTTTGGGGGGGGGGCATGCTTCTGCGACCCTCTGAAAATGGCTTCGCGACCCACTTTTGGGTCCCGACCCACCAGTTGAGAACCACTGCACTACAGTAACTAATTAAGGCTGCAGCTGCTACAAGCGGTCATGTTATGTTCCCTTCATGTGGTGGTGTGCTGTTGTTACTCTAACCCTGTATATTCTGTCATTTCTAGGAGACCTGGTTGACATTTAACCTGTTACTCTAGCTCACTTCTCGGCTTGTTATTTTATTGTATGACTGACATCTTAAACAGCACGCTGCTAGAGCTGCCTGCGCTGCCTCAACACAGCTGGGGAGACAGAAACAGAACCGTTTGGACAGAAACATAAAAATGTGAGGCTTCGTTTAGTTTATACGTGACGTTACCACAAGTCTATGACACTGTTTTCTGTTAATTTTCTTTCTTTTTTTGTTTTATAGCTCTACTTTTCTACTTTTTGCCCTTATTTTGTTCTCTTCGGTTTCCTCTACTCTCTCTATTTTCCTCGTCTCTCCTCCTGAACATCTTGCCACTCTCTACATGATTCTCCTGCACACCGACTCCCACACTGAGCCAAATTAGCAGCAGGGAGTGTTCGGACAGTCTGACTGTACAGACTGTTGGCTGTTGGACCGGACCTGCTGACCAAACCCAGCCTCGATCAGCCAGGTGAGGAGCCACCATGTGCTACAGGAGCCCATAGTCGCCCTGTTATACTAGCTCATCATGTACAATAGGCTGGAATAGGTCACAGTTGAAACGACTGCTTCGTGTTGACGACCAAAAAAATGCAAACTCATGTGGCAGCAGTTTAAACCAGATCTAGATTTAATCAACAGGCACATTTTCAGTTCTCTCAGACTAAAGTTACACCTCGTATCAGTCTGAAAGCGTGGGTTGAAGCCAAGAATAAGACAGAGAACTTTATGTGAAAAGTGACAGTGCTCTGACAGAGGATTTAATAAACTTGTTCTTAAGTGAATCTTCATCATCAGATACCTGGGAGAGAGCCAGCTGGAACTGCTTCTCCTCCCAACAACTCATTAGACGTGAGCTGTGAGATAGTCACTGGTGACAAGAAGCCCGAATTTCACCGAGAGAGCATCGTTTTATTTATCGAAAGGGAACACTTCTCATTCGTTTCTGCTTTTAACTCTCACTAACGAGCAGCATTGGCTCCTTCATATTTCGGACATGCTTGCTTGATCAGATTCACAGACCTTCTTCAGAGCAGATCTTTTGACGTGTCACAGCAGGAAAAGCATATGTGCAACTAATGACTTTAATGAAGGCTCAGTTACAGCAATTACTGCAATGGAAGGAAGTAATTGGTGTTATTAGTTACACCTGTGTTTTCCCTGGTCATGTGCCAGGCTTCATGTGTCCTGATCTTGATATGCTTTATATGAATGAACTGTATTATTAAGAATATGATCACTTTACATTTGTACTTTCCCAACACAATGGTGTGAGAGTGCTGTTTCTTAAGCTGGACCTGACTTTGTCTTGTGGCCACTGTGCATTTTTTATGATGGTTGGTTTGAGTTACTGTACTCAGAGAGAAAATAAGGATTCTGTCAGCAAAAGAAGGGTTTAAGGAATGTACCAGAGTCCAGTAGCACTGCATGTCTGTGGAGCTGTGCGCTTGCAAGAGACAGATTTTTAAAAATAATAATAAAGGGTGAGACATAGTGACTTTTAGGCTCTCTATGAGGAGGCTGTCTCCTCTAGCAAAACAACAGCCAGCGGTGAAAACGCCTGAAAGCAACCCCTGTTTCCATTTACCTGACAGGGAACTCTTGTGATGGCTGATGTCTGTCAGGAGCAAAGACAGAAGCAGCATGATGATGGCCCACAGGCAGCCGGTTGGGGTGGACACATGGACTGACAAAGCAGACTTGCAAACTGACATGAGAGACTACTTTGTTTTTCCAGCATTTGTTCTTTAAAACATGACCAGGTTCATTCTCTGTAGGCCTCAACCTGCAATAACTATTTGTTGGCCACTGCAGTGGTTTTGGTGCTGACCTGATAAACATTAGCCCAACATATGCTCTCTTTTTGCTCTGTTTTTGGTCTCCACCAACTAATGAGGGAAATATCTGGAATTTTAGCTGCTAAATGCTCCACTATGATCATCAGCGAGGCTCTAACTGTGTCTGCCTGCTGTTTGCTGCTGAACTGTCGGCGCATAGTGGATCTTTTAGAGCTTGTCTTCTGAAATATGATCTTAGTGAGAATGAATAATAATAGATGGTAACTCCTTTGGATGCCATCCTGTATTATCCAATGGACAAATTTGCAAACACTTTATTTAAGTGATGTTCAGTCATCAAATTGGCATAAAATGAAGACACACACACACCGCACAGTCTGTGTGTGAGACATCAAGGTGGCAGCGGCCGGTGTGCATGATGCAAAGGAACATTTTAAAATGAAACTGCACCGAAGGGAATGCACATCACAGGAAGAATCAGCCACAGATGAAGATGTTTGTGAATCCTAAATTCAACTGGACACAAGGTATCCCCTATTTAACAAACAAATATATGCAAAATTACAGAACCAATGCTTCTTTTTTTGTTAATTGTCAGTCACATATCTAATTTTAGAAATAAATTTAAAGTACTTGACTAGACAGTAGTACTTGAATTTAACAGTTTAATTTTTATAGACAAAAAAGGATATATTTGTAAAATATTATAAACTTGTGAACATATTTTAACAGTCTTTTTATGTCTGAAAACAAACATTTTTAAATTTTTTTTAATTCAAAAATTAATTTAAAAAATTTAATCATTTAAAAAAAATTATATTAGATGTGTAAATTCCCTGTATGCTTTTGTAGTTTTATTGATATTTTTCTGCATTTAAAAATAGATTTAAAAATCTGCAAAATGAAAAGAAAAATTTTGTAAAATTACAGATTTTTTTTTAATTAAAAAAAATTAAATTTTTTTGACAGTGTAAGACAGTGCTGGTGTTTTGGGGAGCAATGACCAAATACATCAATTTTCCCATGTGGTTTGGAGGACCTCTTGTCCACTTCTTCCCAGTTTATTCATGTTTTATTGTACAAATCCAGCCCAGTCCTGGATGACCCTGATGACATCATCAGGGTTACACTACAAGGCTCCTGCAGATCCACAAACCTCCTGCACCACGGTTTCCACAGGATCACATCTAAACTGGTTGATTTTGTGCCAGAATATATGAAGTGCAGCTTTAATAGACGCTGAATTACAACCGACCCCACATCATGTTTTTAAAAAAATAAAAATGCACAAATTCTTTCCTCTTTGAATTTCACTTATAGTTGTAACCTATAAAAAAATCGCCGATGTGTATTTTTTTAATGCCTTTGTTCTCCTATAAGGATGGAAAACAAAAATCAGCTGTTGAGATGTGAGGCTGAATCAGGTAACCTGTGATATTAAAATGCCACAGACGAATTTATGGTTCTCATCATCGGCGCTCATAAAGCGGAGGGTTATTATGGGCTGAGCGGAGGAGGAGCGGGTGGGGCCTGGCTGGGAACACAGGCAGACTGTGGTCACTGACCGGAGACTCCACTGGCTTTTATTCTACTCAAATCAGACCGCATGTGTCTGACCCAGGGGTCCGCCTGCTGCCGGGAGCCAACTGCACTCATTTCCCCGATATCTGACAGATGGATGCGGTCCTGTCGTAGGGGAGGAGGATGAAAAAATCGCCCGATATATTTTTTGGCATTTTCGCTCATAGCCTATTTATGGGAGGCAGCAGCGGCTTGGCCCTTTCTTTATTATAGGAACGAGATCTCCGCGGTTAGCTATGTGAAGAGCAGATCGCCTATCCTCATTTCGTGATCCTGACGAATAATTATGAACAACGCTCAAGAAATGTCGCCCGATTTCGTGTTGATGCGCCTGGTTTCCGCGGCCGAGGATGACCGCTTGGACGCAGAAAACGGGAATCTGCCGCCGGGAGGAGTGGTGGCAGGGCTGGGGAAGGAGGTCCTGGCTCACAGCGGCGTCAAAGCGGGTTTGGATATCAGCCGAGATCCGACGGCGGGCCTCGAGCATCCCAGCAGCCACCTGAACAAAGCCCAGCCGAGCGGCGAGGGCACGGCTGCACCTGACACCGGGGTGACGGAGAGCCGAGCCCCGCTGTCTGCGCCTCCCCCGCCGCAAAGCTCCATGGAGGCCCAGGGCTTCGACTTCGCTCCCAGCCCCGGCCTACGGCCTCAGCTGCTTGTCTTCTCCAATATAATGCGGAACGGAGAGGGGATTTTAGAATTAGACCGTCGGAATCAGCCGAGGGATGCTCTGGAGCAGAGCCCGGGCTCTGGCTGCTCCGGCCCAGCTGTCAATAACAACAGCCTGAGTCCCAGAGACGTCCAGCAGCAGCAGAACCTGCTGGACCGGGCTTGGGGAGCGCATCCGCCAGTCTCCGTATCTGCAGAGATGCAGGGAGCTGCGGAGCTGTGCCGCCGGCATCGACTCATCAGCACCCCGCCCGAGTGGCCCGTGTTGTCGGAGAGATCCAACCCTCTCACCGTGATCGACTCTAAATGGGGATGCGCCACTAGGGACAGAGAGGGAGCCGTGTTCGAGCTGGCCCGGCGGTTCGGAGAGCTCGGGGTTGGTGCGGTACCCAAGATGCTGTTCAAAGCAGGGGAGCTCCCGCAGTGTTCGTGTCAGGGTGCACACGGGCCCGGAGGAGGGGGAGTCGAGCCTGGCGATGACCCGACAGAGACTAGCGATGCTTTGTTGGTGCTGGAGGGGCTGGGGAGTGGGGACGTGGACGGCCTGGGCATGGAGTGCCCGGAGGATGACACGGACGATGAGAACGGACGCCGTGAGTTTTTACTCAACAGGAAAAGAGAAATAGTTCAGAAAATGTCCGGAGCTTTCTCCATCAGCAGTTTCCAGGTGGAACTGAGGAGGCAGGTGGAGGAGATGGCCCCGGCGGCGACCGAAGCGGCGGCAGCGGCGCACCTTGGCGCGCAGGTGTGCAGCCTCCACGGGAACCTGTCCAGCCGGCTGTCGCAGGTAAGCTCTGGGAATCCAGAGGTTGTCAGTCATGTTTCAGCCAAGTCACCGTCGCCTACGCCGGTCCAGAGTTCACCCTGGGCCACGAGCCCAAACCCCAGCCAGGCGTCGACACCCAGAAGGCGGCCGGAGCGGTGCGCCAGTGCGCCGCGGACTCCCACGGGCCGGGCCGCGGGTGGAGAAAAGACGCTCAAAGTTCCAGGGAAGTCCAAAAAGGGCTCGTTAAAGATCCGACTGAGTAAACTGTTCCGGACTAAAAGCTGCAGCGGCTCCAGTCACCTCCTGGACAAGAGGCCCTCAGTCACCTATTCGGTATCTTCTGCCGGGAGTCTGGTGGACATGGCGAGTTCACCCGGAGCTGAGCAGGACGCAGACAGGTGAGAAGCCCTGCACAGACCAACACTAGTGGCAGATCACTCTTTCTCATTCATGTTAAGAGGAAGACATTATTGTTTGGCTGCTGCAGCATGGAAAACCAGGGGAGGACACAGGGATAAATCTCAGAAAATTTTCTAGAAGGGTTGGATGCCTTAATCTAAAAATATAAATAGCCTTCAGGTCACCCCTGTCTTTCCTCCTAGGTACTTGCCAAAGTTGAACGTTTTCAAATATCTAGGTCAGGAACTTTAAGGACAAAAAGCAAAAACTGTCCAACTTGCAAAACATTTGAAATCTCATTCACTTTCTTAGAAGAAGTGAGACATTTAGAATCCAGTCACTGCTATGTGCCCTGATGGAGACTCATTCAGAGTCCAGACATGTGAATTCCTTCCAAATTTTTGCCACTCTGCCATCGACTTCTAATTGTTGTTGTGAGCAGGACAATCAGAGTTTTCTAAAGGCTTGAATTAGGTCTTTCAGCCGGCAGCTTTCTCTTTCACAACTTTTTGGCGCTGCATGTTATTAGATGCAGAGATTTCTCAAACCTTTGTGGCTTGTCACCCTCCATCCTCCTCACTGCTTAGTCATTATTCACAGCAGCACGCTGAAGGAAGCGTATGATTAAAAAAACATCGCTTCAGAAATCTTGAGTGCCAGAGCTAAGAGCATCAAACAGGAAAAAAAAAAGTTGAAAAAGAAAAGAAAGAAGGAGGGCCGCAGGAGCCAAAACTGCACACACACACCATCACACTTTAGAAGCGGTGTTCTGAACCTCTCCAGCTGCTCCTCTAATAATTCTTCTGCGCTCTAATTCTCTTCTCATGTTCTTCTTCTTATGTCTGTCTTGATGCCTGTCCTGCAGCCACAGCCAGCCCAGACTGACCAGGGCCCACAGTGCCTTCTCCCCTGCATCCCTCTCTGCCTCCCTCTCTGCTTTCACTGGTAAGAGCTGCTTTGGCCGCGACACCGTTTCCCTCAGAAACTCTCCAGAAAAGTTTATTCAGTAATCAGATAATAGCATCATCTGTCATCAGTCATCTGTCTCACAATGTTCCCACCACAATTTCCAGAATCTGCAGATTTTTTCCCAATCAACAGCCAAAACCCCTCAAAAATTCTGTGTGCCGTCACATGAAATAGAGAAAATCAACAACTAATCACAAATGTGGAGCTGCAAGTGATTGTTTGGTGCGTAAATTCACAAAAGAGCAACTGTGAGTCGGATCCAAAGGTATCTCATAGGGAAGTTAGCTTCTCATAGCCCCTCCCAGCTGAGAGAAAAAAAACAGCGGGGGTCAGGTTCTCATGGTTTTGTGTAACTGTTCCACTAATGAGGCGCTTCTGTGGGGCGGCCTTGAAGAGACAGGACCAGGCCTCCTGTGCACCCAAAGGTGTCGGGGTCGAGCTGGCCTCCGCAGCACAAACATGAGTGAATGAGAGATGAACCCTCACATGAGAAAGCACAGAGTGAATCTGTGAAATATGCAACAGAACAACATGCGAAGTGAAGCCAGTAAAATGCAGAATTCCCATCATAGTGGTACTTTGGAAAAACACATTAAATTATTAATCAGTTCATAAATTTAATGCGGATAAACTTTTGAGATATCATGCACTATATTGCCAAAAGTACTGGCCCATCTGCAGCTATAACAGCCTCAACTCTTCTGGGAAGGCTTTCCACAAGGTTTAGGAGTGTGTTGATGGGAATTTTTGACCATTCTTCCAGAAGAGCATTTGTGAGGTCAGGCACTGATGTTGGACCAGAAGGCCTGGTTCTCAGTCTCCGCTCTAATTCATCCCAAAGGGGTTCTATCGGGCTGAAGTCAGGACTCTGTGCAGGCCAGTCCAGTTCCTCCAGACCAAACTGGCTCATCCATGTCTTTACTGACCTTGCTTTGTGCATTTGTGTGCAGTCATGTTGGAACAGGAAGGGGCCATCCCCAAACTGTTCCCACAAAATTGGGAGCATGAAATTGCCCAAAATTTCTTGGTATGCTGAAGCAGTCTGCATGCCTAGGTGCTTGATTTTATACACCTGTGACCATGGAAGTGATGGGAACACCTGAATTTAATTATTTGGAGGGGTGGGCCAGCACTTTTGGCAATATAATGTATTTGGTCATATTTGCATTCACACACAAACACAGGTGTAGTCATTTAAAGTAAAGTAACTTATTGTGATATGAAAAAAATACAGGAAGCAGCAAGATTGTGGTGATTATAGGCGAATGCATTGGCATAAAAATAAAAATAAAATGTAAAAAGCTGTCTTTGTCATATGGTTTAACACGGGCAAAGGCATCCACAAATCCAAAAGAGGTTTGCGGTGCTGATTTAAATGGTCAAACTAATCGGCCATGTCGCCTCATGCAGTGGCAGCAGTTGCAAGACCCCGATAACAGAGGCCTGTTTCTGGTCAACGTCATCCTTTCTCAAGCAGAAATACTTCCTTAAAACTGGAGCTGTGTTTCTTTTTGCAACGGAATCCTTCCTTTCAACGCATCTCTCCTGTTCCTCGCCCATTTTGCTGTGCACATGTGGAGCCTGCATGTCAACAGACCCTACGTCTAAAAAATAAAGTTAAAATTAGAAACTCAGTGTATCCGAGAGCCCCTTAAATGTAGAAAATGATCAGACAGACTCATCTTGTAGATCAGTCATGGAAAATGAGAACCGTGTGAGCTTTCTTTTAGTATCTAGCAGCAAGAGAAGTTGATGCGTTTGACTCCCTGTGATGCGACTATTGAACACGTCACAATGTTGATTCTAAAACAACATACCGTGCAGCCCTGTTAGAAACTGAAACAGGTCAAACTGAGCTGTGTTGAAGCATATTCCAGTGTTTTAAATATACTTAAATAAAAGTCCCTGTTATCATGAACTGAGAATGTGATTGCAAAGTATGAGCTGTGGTGCTCCACATTTTTACTGTATTAAATTTTTGACAATACTGGAACTAAAAACTATTAAAAAGAAATGAAAGATACTGAAGAACTTTTCGTGCAGCTTCCACTTTACTTCAGCTTTTCCTTTTTCTGCTACTTTACTTCTGCGCATTTTACATTTATCTGACAGCAGCTGATTTGCATTTAAAAGCCCCCGCTCACCCTTCGTCCACCCACACAGGTGGCTCCTCCGGTTGTGTCTGATCAGAAGTCCTCATCAGAATTAATGGACTCCTATAGACCCAGTTTCCCCCGCTGCTGTACCTGTGAGGGTGAAACTAGTCACGCTTCATTTTTGCCCAGGGTTTGGTGATGACCCATAATTTACAGCACGGCTCCACCTCACATTAACCTGAGCAGAGGTGTCATTTGTCAGAATGACTGATAACATGTGTGCATATGCAGGGCCGGCGAGATTTTCAGATTCATCTTGTGAATTACCGAAAATTGTTATTGGTGTCACTCAAGCCAGGGAATGATTGAAAGCAGAGATGCCTTTTGCTACAGGGTTTGTGTAAAATTGGGCTTCATTTGGACAAACTGAAACTTTTTAATTCTGTGAGGCAGAGTCTGTCTCTTATTTACGTCTGGTAATTACACCTCAGGGGTGACATTTAGAAATGATGGGTTACATGGTGACACTTGCAGGTTCCATGATGCTGGAACATGGAAGTGTCGACTTGTTCAAAGCAAAGATAACTGAGCTGCAGTGTTTCAGATCAAAATTACATTTCTTATCAAAATGTAATAAAAGAATGCAGTTTAGTTGTATAGGAATGTATTTTCTGGGAGGGAGAGTTTGCCACATACAGTAGTGATCAGCAGTGGCCCAGCAGTCACATTAATCTGACTATGGTTTCACTAAAATGGAAGGTTTCTGCATGTCAGGAAGGACACTCATTTTACCCAGACAGATGACAAGATCGACATACAGCCAGTTTAATTTCTCTCTAAGAAGTTAATATAAGAACCCAAGATTAGCCGAATATATATATATATTATAATAAAGTCTGGGAATGCCAGCAAGATGGAGCATTTTATAGTAGTGTGATTTTTTCCCCCCCCATAAAAACCCTCTTTCAGGTGCTTCCTTTGCACTAAGTTCAGCTAAATATATCCTGGACACCTGGACACCGCTCTGCACTGAACATAGAGACACACAGTTGCTCCCCAAATGACAAACTGTTTCATGATAAACAGGTTTGTGAGCTGAAGTTGCTCTCAGCTCAGACCCTATTAGCTCTCTCTGAAGACGTCACACAAAAGCTCCCAAATATAGTTTCATTTTTAAGAAAACGTGCAAAAAAAAGTCCTAAAGCAGCCGACCCCCTGCACTTTTAAATGAACATTACTCAGACAGGACTAAGTTGTGCACTTGTTGGAAACTATTTTCAGCTGCGGTTTAATCCTCATTTAGCTCTGTAGTGAGTATGTGGGGCAGCAGGATGCGACACCGAGTCAAAATAGACGTGATGGACGGTGATGTGAGCTGAAGAGATGAAAGCAGACGGCAAGTATGGCAAGAGTTTCCAACCATGAACTAAACTGGAATATTTCTCATCGTTAGATCCTTCTAATGAACTTGAAGATCAGGTTTAAGGGCTGAATCACTGCTGCTTTAGTAGGAGAGTAGAGAGACCTGACCTGAAGAAGACTTTTAAAGGTTTCAGTTGTGCATTCTACTGGGACTCTTTATAAAAGTCTAATCTGTCCTTACATAAAGGGCGGTACACTTGCTATATGTTCTTGTATTTATCTTCCTCTTCCTCAGACTTTATCATAGTGTCACGTGGGCAGGACGACCAGTAGTTAGAGGAAGAAGTTCTCAGAGCCTGATATAACTCTGTCAGTACGAACTAATACAATGCATGTCTGGATTTAGCAATAAAAATGCTCCACCTTCGATGCTGTAACTGCTGCACCAGATAATATAAAGGCAGGATTTAGCACCAAAGGCTCAGGGGGGTTAAGAGGGGTGAGAAGGTTTGTAGGCAAAACTGATTTCGCTGACTTAATAAAAACGGGTCCACAATCGGTCCACAGGGCTCAGAGGTCTGCTCTGGCGCCCCACATTACTCATAGATTTTGCTGAGGATCTTTGGAGTTTAATGAACACACGCCTCACAAGCACCAATTACTCAGGAACATTAAAGCCGCAGCGGCCAGAAACCAGCGAGGGTGAGGCTGTTTTTTTTTGGGGGGGGATTTCAGAACACGCACGTCCCACACATGACGCGCTCATGTTTACCCACTCAGCCAGCGTGTGATGTCTCACAACCAAAGAGGCAACTAGAGAGATGATAGAGGCTGAGATTTTCACGAGGGTGAGTCCAGCCGTCTCTGCTTTTGAGGAGACGGTGGGGATTTGGCTCTTTGATTTTGTTTCTTTGCCTGCCAGTAGCCATCCCCAACTGCAGAATTTCACTTTGGTAAACAGTGAATCTGCAGCATCTCAATTAGCGGGGATGGGATGTTCTTCTTTATTGCAGTGATTTGGGCTGATTAGCTGGGTGTAATTTTCCATAAACATCCTGCCTGGTGCAGCTTTAATGGCACTCTGCAGCACAGACCAAACAATCACAGATACACAATCCACAGCTTCTTTCACTTCTTCTCACACCGTCAGTCTGCAGCTTTACCCCACTTTTCTCTTCCGCTGTTTTCTCACCCTTTTCTCTTCTCTGCTGCTTCTCTGGCTCCAGGTGAGACTGTTTCTCTGGTGGATGTGGACATTTCGCGACGCGGGGCGAACACGCCTCACCCTCCCACGCCTCCCCCTCCTCCACGCCGAAGTCTCAGTCTGCTAGGTACTTTCCTCTGCCTCCTGTCGCCTTCTGCTTCCCTTCTTCTCTCGTTCATGCAGTAGCGGTGCACATACGACGCCTAAAAAGCAGCTGCTCCCGAACCTTTAATAGCTTTCGTTTGCACGGAGCTTCTCCAAAGTTGAGATGAAAAGGAAGCGCAGGCAGTTTCTCTTAATATTTCTGTCTCGCTCAGATACTTATTAATGTTGTTTCCTGGAAACTCAGACGCAGACAAGTTTTTGTAATCTGCCATAATCTGATTGGAGAAGCTTTCAAAGGTCAGCAGCAAACTACAGATTTAATTTGAAATCTGGATGCAATGACTCAATCGATGGCGAGATAGCAAAGAAAAACAGCTTCCCTCATTTCACAGACAAGCAGTCTGTACTGGGGGGAATAAACAGCGTTTTATGCTCTTACTGGGCTCTTTGAGGACTTGTTTGTCTGTTTGTGCTTTTGTTTTTTGGTGATGATGCAGTTTGTGTTAACTCACAGATGACAGCGTCTTCTGCTTCAAGCTGAATATGAAGTTGGGCAGCTTTAGTTCACTTCAAATGTGATTTTTTTTTTTTTGTCACCAAGATACAAAACAAGAGACTCCCAGTATACGGTAGGAGAGTAAACCCCCACTGCATGTCGTAGAGAATGTGCCATGTAGAAACTATATTCTTCAACATCAGGACAATTCTTGCTCTCACGTTTCTTATCTAATAGCCATTTCCTGACCTTTTATATGCAGTTTTTGCTCCGAGCTGGTGCCATTTTCTGACCCACATAGACAACACACTTAGGGTTGCTTTTGGTTTGCTTTAAGACAAAAGGTTAGCGATGCTCGGTATTTTTCTTACCTTCAAAAACAGTGTGTTAGTATACCCCTTCAATAATTTATGACTTTCCTGCCTTTTGTGGGGCTCTTGGAAAGTGTGTTTATTTGTAAGTGTAGTAAATATTTGAAAACACCTTACAAATATATAGTTTGGGCTCCCGTATAGCTCGCTGAGTTAAGGTGTTACCACATGGACTCAGATCTCCAGCAGCAGTCGTGAGTTCGAGTCCAGCTCAAGACCCCTTGCTGCATGTCTCTCTCCTCTCTACCCCCTTTCACCTTGTCGGTCAATAAAACTTAAAAAAAGAACATTTAAAAAAAACCAAATATATAGTCAGGCAGTGCTTTTATTGTGGACTACTTTCAGCTGCGGATGAATCCTCATTCTGGCAGCAGCATGGTGTCTAAACAAGGTTACATGTGTGTGTTCATGGTAATGAAGGAACAGTGTAACTAGTTTTTGTACAAAACTGGAGAGCGACATCTATCAGGCTTTACACACACAGTATTTGTTTGTATGATACATTTGTTGTTGGGTTTGGTATGTTCAAAGATTATTTAATAATAACACGTAACATCTATACATATTAATTTATCACACAAAACTAGACTGAAACTTTCTGTCTGATGGTGTTGAGGGAACCTCCGTCCTTCCTTCCTAACTTCATCCCTTTTTCTTCCCCTTCTTCATTTTTATTTTCTTGACACTTTCTTTGCCTTCTCCTCTTATTTTACCCCTTCCTCCCTCCTTCCTTTCATCCTTTACCTTTTCTGCCTTTCTCACCTTCCTTCCTTCCTTCCTTAATTCCTTCCTTCCTTCCTTCCTGTCTCCTTCTTCCAGATGACATAGCCGGACCTCAGCCTGGTCCTTTCCTAGTGAGCGTCATGGGCGCCTCCCTGCAGTCCCTCCCCCTGCCTCTCCCTCCTCCTCCTCCTCCCTCCCACGCCACCATCCAGCACAGTCTCAGCCTCAATGGTAAGACGTTTCTCGAGGAAGGGTTGATGGGAAATATGGTCAGATTTTAGTCTTTCCCTCCAGTTTTTCGTTTGAATGAACTAAATGGGCGTCAGTTATGTGAATGCGGCATGTTGTTGTTGTTAAAGACGCTTCATTTTGAACCTTTCAATCTGATTCAGACGCCTTCCTCCGGGCCCTTCCTCATTCGAACCCATCTCCAGCTGATGCTCCGCCCCCCAGCAGACATGCTCCTCCCCCCATGCTGTGCGCCCTGCGGAGGTCAGAAGCCAGCAACTTCACCGCCAGTCTGAGAGAGCTGGAGAAGGTGAGTCAGGCTGCCACTGGTGTTTGTTACAGCTGCAGCATATGTTATTTGCCACAAAGAGCAGTTACAGTAATTCTCAGCATTTATTGATTTTATATATTTAATATTAATTTGTGTACGGACAAGAACGAAGCAGGAACCAAAGCTACATGGGTCATTTCATACCAACTCTTCCAGCTTCCCAGTTCATGCCATGAATTTTCTTGTGCAAACTGAAAACTTGTATTAAGCCTGTGGCACCTTGCACAAACCAGAAGCTCTACTCTGAATACGTTGACCCTCCGAGCTAAATTTCATCATTCTTGCAATTCCTTCTAAGCCTCACCAATCACTTATTTTTCACTAGATTCACTTGAAACTTGTACTGAACATCCGCAAAGGCCTAAGGGTAATTTCGAACAACACAGTGTTTGCTGCTATATAATAATACACCTGAAAAATCTTCAGTTTTTCAAGCAAAGTAATAATATAGGCCTATCATTTCTACAAGTTATTTAGCAGTAAATAAAATTGTGACTGCCACAGATCAGGCTTAATGTAGCTTCAGAGCTAAGAAACCCATCACTCTGAGATATTCTGACTGTATATTTTTGCTACAAGGAGTATTTCATGAAAAATTTCAACCCTGTCCTGTGAAAAATAAGTAAAGTGTCTGGAATGGAGCCTCATGAACTTAGAAGACGTTTTTATATTACCATTTTCAAGAAAATAACACGACCTGTGAGGGTTCTGTGAGTCGGCACTGAATGACCCACATACCACAGCATTTGTAGCCTGAGCTGGTTCTCAGTGGCCACCCTAATGGAAGAGACGGCATAGTAACTGTTGAAGTTGTGCCAGCAGAAATCGTTGAAGTTGAGAGGGTCTCTGGTCCTTCTGTTGGCAGCTGTAGGCTCTCCATCCTTACAGTTCTTCCTGGAGCATGTCAGAAATCAGATAAAGAGAGAGCAGCTGTACGGTTTCTTCTCACTGGGTCCCTGAATGTTCTGTTTGGCTCTGTGGCTGCAGTGCGGCTGGTACTGGGGGCCCATGAACTGGGAGGATGCAGAGATGAAGCTGAAGGGGAAACCGGACGGATCCTTCCTGGTCCGAGACAGTTCAGACCCTCGATACATCCTGAGCCTCAGCTTCAGGTCGCAGGGAGTCACTCACCACACGCGCATGGAGCACTATCGAGGTTAGTCTGGTTTATGTTTGACAGTGACGATGCATATTACTTGTCTATGTTCTTTCTCTAATGGAAAGCACTTTGGGTCAGCGTCTGTTCTTATACATGTGCTCTATAAACAGTGACTTAATTTGATCCTCTGAAAATGTGTTAGAGTTGCAAAAAGGCCAGTTTTCAAAAGGTTCATTGTCAATGAAGTGAGCACCTGATACAACACCATGAGACGATACCGCACAATAAGAGAACCAACTAACTAATGAAGAGAGAGTGGGAGTTCTGCTTCTTATGCTATCTGATATATCATGTATGTGTCATGATGCTTTAACAAAAAAAAGGATATGATACAAAAACTGCATTGTGTGCTGTGATGGATGCACTGGGCCTGTTCTAAAGTATGTCAGCTTGAGTGGTGGGTCACCCAGAGACTGAGGACACCAGTTAATAACCACAAGGATACCTGGAACCTCCTCCTTTGAGATTAGTGTTTTTGTGAGATCCCTGACATAAATAAGTGTGATAAACAAAACCAAAAAGCTGGGCTAGGCAGTTTTTTTTTTTTGCTATCATTGGACAAAAATTCCATAATAACCTTTCAGCATTTTAGAAGTCAAGTGGTCTGAGAGAAAAATGAGATTTCTGCACCTCCACTTGCTTCCATTTTCAGGCTTTAGGAAATCAAGCATGTGACGAGCAACAAAGTTTGTGGTGAGAGCAAGATGTGATGGCTGATTAGGTTTAGGATAGCAGAATTAGAATTAGGGGTGGGAATCACAGGGCACCTAACGATACGATACAATATGATACGATACGATATGATACGATACGCGATACATGGCTCATGACACTGATACTATCACGATACAACGATAAACGATATATTGCAAGACAATCACACAACGATACATCACGATACCTATAACTTGGATATATTCATACCTTAGTTCCCATGGGTGTAGCATTTTTTGAAACCCTTCATTTTTGACCACACGGTATTGGCAGAGGTCTTTGCAAATGAACCCAGCGATGGATGTTATAATGCTGGTGGCTTTGCTTAAAACATGGTATTAACGGCTGCAGGCTGACTTGAAACGTTCGCTGCATCAGCTGCTTTCTTGATGAGGAGTTCAGGATGGTGCCGTTGCAGGTGGGTTTGCATGTTCATGGTGTTACTTTTGCGAGGCAGTTCTTGCATATGGCACAGTCTTTGTCCAGCTTGCTTAGTCCCTCAATGTTGCCAAAGCCCAAATAGGTTCACACTCTGGACTTAAACGTGGATGGGGCGTTTCTTACGGTAGTGTTGCTGTCCTCCATCATACCTGTACAAACTCTTCTTCGGCCAGTTCATTTCTGCCCAAGTTTCCTTCATTCATGTGATAAACACCACCATGTGGAGTCATTAAGTAGTGACGCTGGGAAAATGGCAGCTGGCAGGGTTTAGAGCGCCTTTTTATATCAATTAAAGTATCGATATTTGGCGCCAGCGTATTTTGTCTTATTCCTAATTAGAATCCTGTGGGAAGCTAAATGTCAGTGGCTTGACTACTTGTGGATGTTTGAAGCCTGTGCTCACCTGATGGGAGGGGAGGGCTGTATTTTCAAAGTCTGTTTCCAGATTTCTGCCTACTGTAGCTTTAGCCAGCTGAACCAACATCCGGCCAATACTGGTTATGCATTTGAGCATTTGAGTGTGTGCTTTTACTTGTTTCGCATCCTCTGAGAGTCGGTCGGCGGACGACTTTGGATGTGGGCTGTAACCTTCTCACCAAATCAGAAGTTAGAAACAGTACTGGTATTTCGTGTACTTTCTTTTTCTTATTGGCTGAACAAAGAAAATCTTCTTCATTTGTGATCGGATGGGCAAGACACATGTTAGTTTGAGCTAAACCCAGCCCTGCTCATAGCTGCCTCCGGCGTGGAGACGCTCTGGTTGTTTGTTTGATTGATATGGTTTAATAAAAGGAGTCATATTGTTTATTATCTTATAAACGAAACCCAGTCTGCTGTATTTGATCATGTTTGGACATCTTTAAGATATTACAGTGGTGACACATGTGAGGCGTCTTCTCTATGATTTTCAGTGTTCGTGTGTATAGTGGTTCAGTGGGTATTAATGCCATATAGCTAGTTTGCCCCCAGGCTGATGTGAGTGAATCATTGCATTCATAAATATTGTAACAGCATCAGTGTACATACTTTTTCTTGTGAATCTGATATGAATTCTGTCGCGTATAAAGTGAAAGACTGATCTGAATGTTGCAACACACCAAGATATTTCAACTGATGATTGGTAACCCTTCATCAGGAACAGTTTAGGTGAAGGATTCATTGACATCCAGATCTTAACCCTACACTGGTGAGTGCCTTTTTTAAATAGTAAATCGCCAGGTTCTTTATGCCAAAACGTCCAGGTGATTCAAACAAACAGGGATGCTGGCAGGAAGGTGGACAGTGGATGCATGCAGTACGACATGATGTCCCTGTGGATGAATATGTTCATACACAGTCAGCGCTTGCAGTTTATAACAGTATTATACGGCACTTACAAAGTGCTTCACAGACATAAAAATAGAAAAGTCAGCATCAGCTAAATGCAGTTAAAAAGCAGAAGCTTGTCCTAAAAGATGAGTCTTTCGTTAACACTTTAAGACTCGGTACGGCCAGTCAGGGCTTTTAAAACTATCCGTTTCAAACAGTAAGAATGGGCTAAATGTGCTCATATTTTCAGGTTCAAGGAGAAAAAAGCATTGAAAAGGGCTTGTGCATTACCAAATGAGAAAGTACAAATTATATTGGGGAGTTTAAAGTTCGGAGTGCAGACCTTTTATCCCACTTTCCATTTATTTTTTGGTTTTATTCATCCCCTTTTTCCCCTCTCTTTAACTCTGTGGTTGTTTTTTACTTCAGCCTGTTGGTAATAGGTTGGCTGTCATTGCTGGTGAAAAGCTGAAAGGACTGAACCATGAAAATGAAGATCAGTTAATGAGATAAATGATCTAATCCTGGTGATGCTCCTCAGTTTACAGATAGTAATTTCACTCAAATGTTTTGAGGAAGTCAGGTTTGAGTTACAGTCTGCACAGTAATAATGGAGCCTTACAGACATGTGCAGATGACATAATTTCCACATGCAAACGCTCCTGGTCGCAGGGAATTAGCAATTAGAATCCAACAACCATCACAGCTACATGTCTGATCTTGACCCTAAATACAAAAGACCACAAGAAATTCTCCTCATTTTCCCAGATGTCCTCACTCCCAGTACAGAATGCAACACTGGTCCCCATAGAGATAGAAAGACAGAGCCTCAATAGCCCTTCCAGACACCCACTCACACAGCTCCATATGCTGGTCATCCAACACTTCAGGCGTGTAGAACGACACGCAACACATGTATGAGCACACATTACTACTACAAGTCACGTAAGACCTTTCCTGCACATGTGCAAGCTGACTGTATACCACATATACAATCATACATATTATATGAGCCTGTCCACCACATAACCTACTGCAAGATTTGACAGAGCAGAACACTTTCCTCTCTGTTACTGTCCCTCGGCAGATGTAAAGGGGCAGAGAGAATGATGCTTATTCAATGACAACATGTTAGTGCGTATTGTTCCGATGTCAAAGATGTGTCCATAATTCAACATCAAGACTCAGTTTATTAGTCCCTGAGGAAATTTTGTATCAGCTCAGAGTTACTGCTACATAGAACCTTAATTGCCAGACGAACACAGCAGCATCCTTACAATCCTCACTATACAAGACAGTGAACGCATTAAAGTGCCAAACAAATGTGCAAATGTAAATAAAATTAAAAGTTTGCATAGCTGTTCATAAGCTTGGCATTAAACCAATGAAAACACACAATGAAATGATTAAAGAGGGTAAAATGCATCCATCCACTATCTATACACCACTTAATCCTCTGTAAGGTCGCGGGGGACTGGAGTCTATCCCAGCCGACTCAGGTGAAAGCAGGAGACACCCTGGACAGGTCACCAATCTATCACAGGGCTACACATAGAGACAGACAACCAAGCACACTCACATTCACACCTATGGACAATTTAGAATCGCAAATTAACCTCAGCATGTTTTTGTACTGGGGGAGGAAGCTGGAGTACCTGGTGAAAACCCACGCTGCACAGGGAGAACATGCAAAATCCACACAGAAAGATCCCAGGTGTCCTAACCGGGACGCGAACCGGGGATCTTCTAGCTGTGAGGCGACGCTGCTAACAACTGCAGATGTGACTGTACATGTTGTTCTACTAGAGGTTGCAGCCTGACAGCCAATAGAAACATTTTGTATAGTTTGTTCCAGCCTCTGTTGAGGTATAAAATCTCAACAGAGGCTGGAACAAACTTGTTCTTGTAACAGCTGCTGAAAAACAGAACGCCATGCTGGGGTTAGCTTCTCCGCACAAGTGCTCAGGTAGAGAGAGAGAGATCTAAGATGAGCTCAAAACACTGACTCGTTCTCAGCTGAACTAAAGACTTCGTTTGGAGGCGGCGTAGTTGTGCACAAAGTCAGTAGAGGAATGCAAATGGGCAGAAAATGGCTCCATTAGTTGCCAATAAAAAGAACTGTTTCACAACACTGTGTGAAAAAATGCACTTATCTCACAGAAGCTGCAGCATCTCTTATGGAGGTAAACTGACATAATAACATTACATTTTATACACACGAGTTGAATGACGGGCCTCGTCCTTCCATAAACTCAGTCATTCCTTCTTATAAGGCTGTTATTGATCCCCTGCCTTTACATCTACGGATCTATAAAAAAAGACGTTGCTATTGTCTACGCTCCAAGGATTTACTTCTTCAGTCTGTTCCCAGAGCCTGAACTGAACTGGGGAGAAGGGCGTTTAAGTACGCTGCTGCCTTGGATGTGAATCAGTTGAAAAACTGCCTGAATCTTAAAGAGCTGATTGCACTAAATGAATTCAAAGCAACTTTGGGATTTACATGGCTGACTCACACGGCCCTGCTTGATCTTTGTCACTGATGACTTGTAACATAAAGTTTTGTGTTTTTATAGTACTCTAACACACTGTTAATCTTTAGTTAAACCTCATTTAGTTTAATGTCTGTAGCCTTTTAATTTGTGCTGCTGCCTGTCTTTTCCAGGACACTCTTCTAAAATGGATTCTTAGTCTCAGTGAGCATTTTATTGGTTAAAAAAGAGGTAAAAAAAACTCCACAAAACCAGATAGATGTCCAGACAGACACATTTGTGCGGTAAAGAGAGGTGAAATCATTTGTTTTATGTTTGCGCCTGAAGAAGATACCTCAGTAATGATTTGGAGTGAACCCCTGAGGTCACACTCAAAGAACTATTTCCTGCAAAATTCCAAATAAGGTGAGATATGATAAAATAAGATAAGCTGTGCTTCATGCGTCCGCTTGGGGAAATTTGTTTTAGACTCCACACTGCTGTTCTACAATGAATGGACCGAATGAAACCACACGTCACATCTGACCCGAGAGATCAACTTTAAACCAGCTGCCTTAAAATACAATAACATGTACCAGATTTCATAAAGACAGAACACAGCAAGGGCAGTATCCTGGATCGACACTTAGTGAGGACACTAAGGTCAAGACTTTGTGATTTTTTTATTTCACAATATAATTGGTTTATTGTGTTTGGTGTTATCATTGTCTGGCTTTCTAATTTCCTCCATGTGATTTAAGTGCCTTCTTTGCACATCCACAAATATAAATCTGGTGAGAGCATTCTGAATCCCCCATGCTTCATTTGAATTTTATCACATTTAGACATAAAAAGTCACATTGTGGAATTGTCAACTCCTCCATTTAAACCCACTTCCAGAGACAATACTGCGGAAATGACCTCAGTCTTCTCAGTGATACAGTAGAACTCTGTTAAAAAGACTTCACTACAGAGAACTAAACGAACTGTTCCACTAAAAAGTGATCTGAATTCAAACCAGCTTGAGATCAGAGTACTTTTCTTTCATAACAGAGTTACTGAATTTACTGTCATTGTTAATGCAGAGGGGCTGCACGGTGGCTCGGTGGTTAGCAGCGTTGCCTCACAGCTAGAAGATCCCTGGTTCGCATCCCGATTAGGACGCCTGGGATCTTTCTGTGTGGAGTTTGCATGTTCTCCCTGTGCAGCGTGGGTTTTCACCGGGTACTCTGGCTTCCTCCCACAGTCCAAAAACATGCTGAGGTTAACTGATGATTCTAAATTGTCTGTAGGTGTGAATGAGAGTGTGCTTGGTTGTCTGTCTCTATGTGTAGCCCTGTGATAGTCTGGCGACCTGTCCTGAGTAGACTGGGATAGGCTCCAGTCCCCCCGCGACCCTACAGAGGATTAAGCGGTGTCTAGATAATGGATGTTAATGCAGACGCAACAAAGGGCAGACAAATGAAGACTGAACAAACATACATGTACAGATGTGATAAAGTGAAACTGCAACATGGATGCAGGAACAACTCACACAACACCACATGCATGTCTGCACCCACGCCACATTGGTGGCAAACTAACAAGGTGACTCATGAAAGATACATATGTAACCAGGCAAACACCCAAACACACACACACACACACATCTCATGCAGATGTACACAACTGAGGCTGTACATTAATGAGTCACCGCTATGAGGCCATAGAGTCATGCCTGCAAACACATTCATTATTCAGACGCGCAGCCGCGACTGACACAACACGTCCACATCAACACAATCTCGTTTGCATGAATGCATCGTGGCCCGGCATGAATCGAGGCCAGAGAGGCCTCCAGATAAACAACCACTGGGTGATAACAAGAAGTCATCTCACTCTCACTATTTAGACTTGTTTAGACGTGTCTGATGGCAGAGCGGCTGGTTGTTGATTATTTTATACTGCACATTCATTTCAGATGGTTTTCATTAATTGCTTTTTCTGTTCTGGACTGGCTGATCGCCTCAGTATATTTTTGCACTGCTCAGTGGGAGAATAGTAAAATTCTGTCTTTCTGAAAGTGAGATAAATACGCGCGTGAAGTACCGAGAGTCAGGGCATGGTTAGCTCAGCTTAGCATAAAGACCTGAGGCAGGGGGAGAGTTCAAGCTAAGTTTTATTTAGTTTTATTTATTCAGGGAGCCTCACTGAGATCAAGAGTTTGCAAGAGACATAAGAACAAATTACACACAGGGAAAATCATTCACACCAACACATAGACACACACACACACACACACACGGCCACATTAACTGAAACATTAACAAATATTATTAGAATTATGAGCTCCCAGTCTCCCTGATGTGTGGAATTGCAAACATTTCCTCAATGCACTGTAAGATATTGCAATGCAAATCAATAAATGAACAAAATATGTCCACACATTTGACAGCACACATTCAGTATTTAGGAAAAATGCCCCAAAGTGAAATACAGATATTTAATGCAGATGCAGACGACGCAACCAGATGTATAAAACACAACGCAGCTTTAAAGTTGGAGCGTGACATCAGGGCTTGATGTCAAACTTAAAGCTGCACAAGCTGCTGTAAATTTCCTTTTTGTGGAGCGTGACATCAGGGCTTGATGTCAAACTTAAAGCTGCACAAGCTGCTGTAAATTTCCTTTTTGTGCAGTCCTACTGTTGCACAGCTGCCACATTTAATTGTTGCACCCCATCCTGTCAGAATTAAGCTTTTAATCTGGAACAGATTTTGGTACGACGGGTGACTTGAAGACCATGACGATGAAGCATGTTCTCTCTAAGAGCAAATCTCTCTGTCAAACAAAACATCTACAGAATGGTTTTATGTTTACTGCATGTGACTTGTGGATAATAAAATGATTCATGTGATACAGACAGAAACTGCAAAACATTTCTTTCTGCCTCCAGGGACATTCAGTCTGTGGTGTCACCCGAAGTTCGAGGACCGCTGCCACTCTGTGGTGGAGTTCATCGAGCGAGCCATCATGCACTCCAAGAACGGCAAATTCCTCTACTTCCTCCGCTCCAGAGTCCCAGGTAAAAAAAAATATAGGCCACATAGCCACATGCAGCCCGACCGGATCAAAAATGAATGTGAGGTCCCACTTAGTGAGAAGTGCCTGAGAGACGGAGGAGAGGAGGAACATATGTGACTGTCTGTATGTCTGCATTCAACCTGTGAATGATTCATGATGGGGTGAATGCAGCTATGAGCACAGGCATCCTAGACATACAGTAAGTATGATGGGCACAAGGTCAGGCTTAAACTCTATGTCTGACAGTAAATTTGTACGGTATGTTCAAAACATAGTATGAAACTGGTTTGTATATAGTGTATTGGTGTCCATACATAGTTTCCTGCACTTTATGCACTTACAGTCGATATTAGGCAAGTGGAACAAGCATTAGCAAAATGCCAGCTCTTCTCTCAAAGGTCATTGCATCCTGCTGCACCTCCCAGGTCCAGCTGTTGACAGTAATACACCTTCAAACAGCTCACAGAAACCAAAGAAGATGATGAAGTTTTGGACATGTTGGGTACCGTGTCAATATTATTATTCCCATCCAAACATTACACAGCTATAACAGGACCTCCATTCATTTCTAATACGTCATGGTAGAAACAGATCTTTCTTGATGAAACACATGTTAAATATCAAAATGTCTTCTGACTGGAAAGGATATTCCTTCCTTGAAAACTTTTATCAGACATAAATTGTGCAATATCACAAGAGGTTATGTTTTTAATAATTGTAATACAGTGAACCTGTGGCCATAAATGCTCATTTCTCCATCACTATTCAGTGAATGCATTGTCCACTCCTGTTTTATTCATGCTGGCCAACACTGCAGTATCAGGCTATCATCCTATTCATAGTCAACCTCAACTATACATACGGGGAGCCCGGGGTGCAATCAGGGGTTAAGGGCCTTGCTCAAGGGCCCACAGTGGTGGTTACTGGGACAAGCGGTCTCTCTTACTTTCCCACCTCAACCTCTTGCTCGTCCAGGGACTCTAACCAGCGAGCCACCAATTACAAGTTTGCTTCTCAAACCATTAGGCCACCACTGCCCCAAATGAGAACACAGAGAGGGGAAATGATGTCCAACACAGGCATTCAGCTGTATTCAAATGGGGCTATGCGTTACAGCCACTGGGCCCCCAGCGTGCCCCAGGAAAAGGACGGACTGCAGAGATGGAGAAGCGGCTGGTTGGGTCAAAATGTGTCAGTGAATAACATCTGACTCTTTGTTCCAGGGCTTCCTCCCACTCCGGTCCAGCTGCTGTATCCTGTATCTCGCTTCAGCAACGTGAAGTCACTACAACATCTCTGTCGCTTCTGCATCCGACAAATAGTCCGCATCGACCACATCCAGGAGCTTCCACTGCCTAGGTACTCAGCTCCTAACAGTCTTGGGATCATTTGTATATACACCATTTTACTCAAATATGCACCCATGGAAAATCCTGCTCCCTCATGAATTACTCGTTTTCTCAGACTTATCCAAAGTTTTTGACTAAAAGTTTGCAGAGACTTCCTTGATCTTAGAGGCTGTGGTCACGCTGTGCGAGGTGAAACATAAGACTCTTTGTTCACAACTAAGCACACAGAAGGATTTTAACTCTCTAGCAGTTGGGCTCAACTCACAAAAATCTGGACAAATTCAAGCACATAAATCAGGTTATTAGGGAGACACAGTGGACTTGTTGTTGTGCTTAATATGATGCATAATATTAAAATGGCTCAGGAGCTGGTTCTTGAGACATTTTCAGCCTGTAAGGGAAGTGCCTGACAGTTGTAAAATGTGTGTGCCTCAATTATTTGGCCTCGCTAGCAGTGTGGGTCAGTTACCAGTTTGTCCACACCTGTGATTCTTAACAAATAGCGGATGTTTTGCAGTGAACTCTTGTGGAGATGTCTAATCTTCTGTTGATCCTCAGACTTTTTTTAATCTACCTGCTGGTAGCAAACTGAAGTTCTCACTTATCCAGTGGAGCATCTTGACAGTTACCTTCAGGTTGGAATAATATGAGGTTCAGTCGGTTATGGTTCTGGCCACACCACAGACCAAACATGAGTTATTGGGCCCCTATTGCCACTATAGAGGTTCATATCTTCCTCAGTCACCCAAAAACACCCAGAACAGAACTGAAACTAGAATGCTCTCGAGCGAGATGCACACCCACACCAGATGCCTTTGTAAACATGGCTGGTAGCCCTGTGACCTTGACCTTTGACCTTTTGACCCCAAAATTAATGGGTGACCAGGGTAGATCAAGATCAACATCTATGCTGAGTTTGACTATCCTATCTGTCTCTGTTATCGAGTTATGGAGTGGACATATACACCCACACACATACAAATAGATAGACATACAGCAGTAAGTTCGAGGTCAAGGTCAAGGTCAATGCCAAGAGGTGCAATGTGGTAGTCCTACTAATCCCCTTAGATATACCAGAGTTCATCATTGCAAGCTTATATAGTAGATTACAAGGGGATTTTGCACTAAGTAGCCCTGCGATCTTGACCTTTGACTTTTTAACCCCAAAATTAATGGGTAAAAAGGTCAAGATCAACATCTGTGCTGAGTTTGATTCTCTATTTGTTCTCGAATCATGGTGCGGACATACACAACCTCCCACATACATACATACAGACAGACAGACAGACAGACAGCCGTGACCGCCCTACCCACGGCCGACTCCATCGGTGCGGGTAATAATAGAGTTCATTAACTGACCATGACACAAAAATGGCAACTGATTAATCACTTGGTTGGTTTTTAGCAAAAAACCTCAACAATTCAGTGGCTCCTTCAACATTTCTGTGTTTTTGACTGTTGATGAGAGAAACCATAAAATCTGAATAAGTTACTTTGGGCTTGATGGAATAAGGATAGGCATTTTAACTATAATTTGAGATTTTATTCAATTCAATTCAATTTTATTTATATAGCGTAAATTCACAATGTGCCATCTCACTGCACTTAACATAGTAAAGTACAGACCGTACAAATGATCAACACAGAACAATTAATAATGTCATACAGTCAAAAAAATCTATTGATCATTAAAGAAAGTACTTGTTGTATATATTAATGGCACGAAATGATGCTTGCTGTTGCCTTACAGTAGTCCTGTCATGAAATACTACTTTGCCTGAAGCTTTCTCTGCATTAAGAACTTGATGCCACGCTCAATAATGAGCTCAAGTACAGCAAAAGAATGTCTTGAAACTACACTTTGACACAGTCTCTTCACATTATGAAGATGGAGGACCTCGTACAGTTGATATTTTCTAGTAAATTTGCCATTATTGAAGTTATGTAGACTTGTAAACCTTTAGCTTTTGGGGCCTCTTAAAGTCTGCATGCTTGTAATCCAGCCTTTGGGTTTGACTGCTGATTCTTCTGTGTCTATCTAAACCTCTCTGCAGACCACTGATCTCCTACCTGAGTAAGTTTTATTACTACGACCCCGAGGAAGAGATGTACCTGTCAATCAAGAGCATCCGGAGGGTGGTGGGAGCCGAGCAGGAGGCCGAGTCGCAGACGTAGCAGCAGAGATCTCCTCAGCTCAAGTGAGTTAGTTTCTCATCAGCCTCAACACTTCAGTCGCTGCACTTGTTGGTTCTTGGAGGTTCGTGTAATTATGAAGCACACAGAAAGCTTCATTCAAGTCAGAATGATTTTTTCTGATGCTTTAATCCATTCCTTGCTTTTAAAAACTTGAAGAAAGAAGCATCTTTCAAAGTAAGGATGAAAAACAAACCAAGGCTGTTTGTCTTAGGTGAAAACAGCCGAATAATAATTATCATTCCCACGTCTGTAGAATAAATATGAAGCGGTAACTGAAGAGACTAGCTTAGCATAGATATGTGTGATCTTAATAATGTCCTCTGTGCTGATCCTGTGATACATGTGATTATCATTTTACATAGTAATATTCCTGTTTCCAACTTGTCTGAGAACATATTAACAACGCTTTACCCCAACCCGTGTCCACACCTTGTCTCCAGGTTTCTTATGGAGGACTGATCTGCACTGGTCTGCCAGTCTTCCAGCATCAGCCAATCAGAGTCCCTGGAAATCAGTGTGTCCAGTTGGACAGGGATGAATGGACCCTCCTCTATGTGGATTTGGACTAATGAAAGGAGGGAGGAGTGTTTGCCGTTGGATGGTGGGAAACATGTTGACATGAAGTACAGATGCAGAGGACTCAGTGACGTCTGAGGAGGGACTGCAGAGTTCCCACCTGAAAACATGTTGGCAGACACACAAAGAGAGAGAGAGAGCGTTGATTATGAACTCATTTTTCCAATTTCCTGAACCTGCTGAACTGGACTTTGAAAACACAATGCACTGGTCAGTTTGTACAACTGTTGTTTGCTGCCATTTCCTTGTTTTTCCTTCCATTCTGTCAAAATGAGGGATTTTAGATTGAAAGATGCCCTCAGGACTGATACATACACACAGAGGCAGGGCAGCAGAGGCCCGTCACTCAGCATAACTGCTTATCTCCAGCATCAGTAACTGAACCCTGAAATTTGGCCCTCAGAATCAGCTGAATGTGGATTTCTTTTTTTTTCCTGAGAGGAAACGGTGACATCTCTTCATTTTGTTGTCATTCCTTTAACATGCTGCGATGTAGTTGGATAAAGGTAACTTCTCTTTATTATGCAAGGATAGATAATCAGACCCGGGATTACTTCATATTATTTCTGTGTACCACATTTGATTAATCATAAATTTGCAGCACTGAAGAAGAAAATCAACTATATTTGGCCCCCTCACTTGCAGAGGCTGCACAGGCAAGGAGAACCAACAGCTATTTTCACTATCAATATGTGTGACCGCTATTTTCTTTAATAATTGACTAACCATTTAGTGTAAAACATGTCAGAAAACAGCAAAATCATTTCTAACTGTTGCCCAAGTTAAGCCCAGTCTAACACAAAAATGTGTAATAGCTGTGACTGGGACAAGTGGTCATTCTTACTCTGCCACCTCAACCTCTTGCCAGTCCGGGGACTCGAACCGGCGACTCACGGGTTACAAGTTCACTTCACAAATGACTAGGCCAGAACTTTGTGAGGTGCTTACATTTTTAGGGGCTATTTGTGGATTATGTTTGCATGGTTGTATTTTAAACCAAACTATGATCTTTTTTTCTGAATCTAGCTAAGAAGTTCTGTACCGTAAACAAAAGCAAAAAGCGGCTGAAAACAAGAGACAACAACGACTAAAAATAAAAGTGAACACTAGTTGAAAATGCCACAAAACAATAGTCCCACAGGACACTGAAAACCCTCTGTCCTGGGTGAAAGTTCTGTGGTTCATGCCACCTCCCCTCCAGCCTCTTTACATGGACGTTTTTGGTCTTGTTATGTGTAAAGTGAAAGAAATCCAGGGGTTACCACGTAGGGCATCTCACAATTTCTACAGCCTTTGTTGTGAAATTTATGTAGCTATTATACAATGTAGTATGAGACTGTGTTGGACCAACCATTAAAAACCCAAAGATGCTCCATCACAGAAAACTAATATTTACAACTGAGAACTGGTAAAAAGAACCAGTTAAATCAGTTTAATTAATAATAACTAGTTAAGTCAGTTCAGCTGCTCAGTGTCTGGGAAGATATTGAAGCTAACATGTACAATAGGGTTTAAAGGAGGTGGTTGATGCTCTTAAGTGGCAAACTTAATGCCCAACACTGACTGTAGTGTTACATGTTATGACATGTAAAACTGGATACGATCTTCCAGAGTGGAAAAACACCACAAAACTTTATTAAGTAAACCTGGTGGTCTCGTAGACATGATTTAGGTTTTGTTCCGTCTCTTCTGACTTCCTGGTCCTGAGCTGAATGAACCCAAACGGTGTCTCTGATCTCACCTGCTCCCTACTTCTACTCAACCTGCAGCTGCATCGCGTTCCGGCCAGTCTAACCTCCTGTCCTCTATTTGTTGCTCCTACATGGCAGATCTCACTTCATACTGTTGCTCTTTCCATTTGGACAGATATTCAGAGGAAAACCGAAATCACACCAAAGAAAAATATCCTCAGTTTACATCAGAAACAGGTGATTTAACAGAATTTGCTGATTTAGGTTGGACTTCCTGTTATCGTCAAACAGCTCACTGGAATCAAAGGCAATAAAAAGAGGGCTTTTTTCCAATTAAACACAAAACTAATGTTGAGACTGATTACAGCCAGATGCTCCAGTGATTTCCCATCATGCCCTGCCTCTCAGTGTGTGTATCTTCAGGACTGCTCTCTACCTGTCGGTTTTATTTGTTGAAATGCCCAGGTGTATTTTGCTCATTCTGTTTCTCAGTACCCTGAAGCTGGCTACTGGCTCAGCATTTTCAGTAAAAAGAAGAAAAATAAATATTGGTGTGTGCCATATTTCTTTTCTAATTTGAGTATTTTTGTGCTCAGTTTGACAGTGGAGTTATTGAAAGCAGATGTGTGTACTGATGGTATATCACCTCACTTCATTTAAAGTTGGGACCTTTAGAGTTAAAAGTCTGAACATCACTAAAAAAATCATCTTCTTGTCACTGAAAAGTCCATTTTGGGTGTAGGTTGGGGTAAATTTGGTCTTTTTATTATTTTAACATGTTGTTTATACAGTTAACTGTTTGTGTATAATTCTAACATGATGGTCTCAGTATTGTTAAAACCATGCATCTCTAAAACCTAAGCTTTTCACACCCCTTGACCAAAAATGTTCTGCATTAAGTCCAGCTGCTTGACACCTTCAACCACACTGCACGACTCTCTCTATCAGATGGAGACGCTCATTTGTCACAGAGATGGTTGGCTCCTATCATCTGGCTACTGAATAGATCATCAGTATAATATGCACAGCTTTGCATTGTTAGCTCAGCTCTGTCCTTCAGGTACAAATATACCTGCTAAACCATCTCCCTGACAGCTCAGCTCCCTCCACTGATGAAGGCCACAAGATCATGTTGAAAGCTTTCAAAACAACCAGCTGGATGGTAGACTGAGATTTTATTTCGAGGGTCCTGTTTCCACAATCAAAAATATGCATTTCAATATTTTTTTTTAGCCTAAATGGTCAGAACTGCTACCCACTAGTCGTATCTGAAAAATTTGGAGATACAGGAGTCAACACACTGCTGGGTCCAATCATTATGAACACTCTGTGACCAAAGTGAGTTCAATGTGCTTTTTAAGCAGCTACATATCTGCATAAATTTAGGGCTACAAGTAACAGTTATTCTATGAATCTCTTGAATGCTTTAACTAATAATCAGTAAATCATTTGGTCTATAAAATAATCTATAATCATCTATAATCTAACCTTTATTGATCCCCTTGGGGAAATTCCTTCTCTGTATTTGACCCATCCTATTCATAGTTAACCTTAACTATACATACCATGAGCAGTGAGCTGCCGTGATGCAGCACCTGGGGAGCAGTCAGGGGTTGAGGGCCTTGCTCAAGGGCCCACAGTGGTGGTGACTGGGACAAGCGGTCACTCTCACTCTCTCACCTCAACCTCTTGCCAGTCCGGGGACTCGAACCGGCGACCCACCGGTTACAAGTTGTCCAACAATAGTTTAAAATGCCTGCCACAAGTTCTCAGTGCCAAAGATGACACTTTCTTTTAAACTACTAAACCTAAAATATTCTGTTTACAGTTTACAGTTTCACATGTGGCATAAAAACAAGGATGTTTAACATTTAAGAAGCAGAAAAGACGATGTCTTGTTTCATCATTTTTCCATAGTAATTACTAAAAGAATTGATTATCAACACTATTACAGATTTATTTTGACTCATCCATTAATGTATTTATTATTCATTTTAGTATGCCAAAAAATTTTTTTCCCAGGCAACAGCAAGTAAAAGCAACACTTTTAGCAGACAGCATAGATATGGATGTGCAACGCTAATGCAGGGTATCCATTTCTGGGAGTTAACACAGTACAGATGCTTCACAGCTTGTGCTGGTGGGTTCTCAGCATAAAGAGTGCTTCATTTTTTAACGTCAGCTATTCCCTTTGAAATGTTTAAGGCTGAAAACTCTCTGACTAATGCTTTGGCTCACTCATGAAGCGTGTTAAGTGAAAAAAGTGAGATATCCCAGCTAAATTATGCAACTCTTTCTCTCTGAGGCTCTCCACAGAGGTGCCTGGGGAGAAGGTGATAGACAGTATCTGCATCCTCCACCGCCAACTACAGCACACTTGAAGTGAAGAGGGAGGAAGTGGTTTAGCTAAAAGCAGGACTTCAGTTTCCCAAGCACTTTAAAAACTCATGCAGTGAAGCCGGGAGAGGATGCACTGGGGAGAAATGAGAGATGTCTGTATGTGAATAAGGTCAAGTGCACTCTTTGGGAAAAGCCTATATGAAAAGGCGCTGCATGCATTGTGCATGTGAATGGAGTCACAGGGAGTGATCCAATGGGAAAGAGGGACAGCTCATGGTAGCCTACATGCTGGCTGGAAGGGCTGGAGGCAAACTCAGCTGATGCTGATGACAGATGGGACTGACAGCCACAGCGGGAACATTTTCTCCACAGGGTGAAAGGCCTGCAGTAGCAGAGCTGGGATCATGTCAGCTTTTCTTGTTGGGTTGTAACACAAAACCGAAAAGACAAGTCCCAAGTCTTCAGTATTCAAATCCAGTCAGAGTCCAAGAAACTAGTCTGGGTTTGCATGATCTCTGTTAAAGACAACATCAGTTGATTTAGTTAGATTTCAGACTTTAAGGTCAAATCTCTGACCTTAAAGTCGACATGCTGTCGACCAAACCTCTGTAGTGTTATCAGGCAGGAAGGGTTAAAAACCAACATCTAAGGTGAATAAAATGTTACTTATTAGGGTTTTAACATGTTTGAATGTCATATTATTTGTTTTTGTTGTTTGTATTTGTTTTGAAAGTTTTTAGGCAGATGATCTTTCAAACATGCTAAAAATACATGTCTCATATCCCTGTCTTACAAGGTTGTTATCGCCAACGTAAAACTAGTACGCACATTTTTACACAATCATCTAAATAATTAATTTTCTGTCAGACAACTTCGAAATGAACTGACTAATTATTTGAACTCTACTTGTGTATACTGTTGGGTAGTTAAATCTGTAAAACACATGAATACACTTCATTTTATTTGATCTAAAGCCCTGTTTGAAGTGACTGTTGACATGTCCTGTTGTATGTCAGTCAAACAACCACTAAAAAGAGGCACAAACAGGTAAAAAAGAAGAAAAATTAGGACAGATGGATGTAACATGACTGCAGATATAAAAAGGACCAGGAAGGGAAATAAACTGAATACAGGAGACAGTCAACTTAAAAGCGAGCACAAATTAAGGCAAAACCCACAACAACAGAGACGAAGGGACAGCATAGAGGCAGAAGAGGACCACCGCTAGATTACACACAGCTGCAAAGAGATGCAAAATGACCACGAACAATCAAAACAACCACAAAGAGACTCAAAGTGACCAGAAACAGATGCAAAATGAAAACAAGTAAATGAGCATACAGCAACAAAACAACAGCAGAGATACTGCAAAGTGACTCAGAACACATTCTCATCATTTGTTGTTGTTTTGTACTTTCATGGGTATTTTGCTTCAATATAGGAGAGGTGGGAGGCCTTTTAGAGCTTTGTGCCCATGGGGCCCTTTATCTCCATCACTATACTCATAATGCCACGACTATAGCCTATGGTCTCTTATTGATTGGTGAGTTTTTCATCAGTAGAACAGGGATGTTTTCAGTCACCTAATGACTTGAATGATGCATCCGCCAACGGGTTAGCAGCGAGTATACAAGGAGAGAGCAAAATGCAAGGTCAAAGAGCCTTTGAGAGTGAAACTACAGCCTATTGCGTCGGTAGATGGATGGATGGATGGATGGATGGACGGATAGATAGATAGATAGATAGATAGATAGATAGATAGATAGATAGATAGATAGATAAAAAACATAAGTTAAACAGATTACCCTGAGATGTAAGACACAATGACAGGGGGGAAAAAGTGTAGTTTACAAAACTATGCAGTATGAGCTGATATGACTCATACCCTGACAGGTAAAAATAAAAACAGACACTGCCATTTTTGCAGATAAGATCTATGTGTGATGGATAACTAGCTACATACACACACGTAGCATTGCAGCGTCGTATGTTCGCGACTTTAAAATGAATTTATAATTCCGTTAACACTGGCTTAGTGCACTCTGTACTACCCCACATAACGGTCTGCTCCTCACGTTATACCGTGGGACAATTTAAACAGGTCAGACACCAGTGACTTACAGCTCATTGATCAGCGCGGTTGTCATTCTCGTTTTGACCGAACTGCCCCTCAAACATCACATTGGCCGTTAGTGCCGTCAATGAAGCTGAGTGTCTGCTCTAATAGGACACTCGCTTGTTCGAAGTCTCGCCCTCAGAAACCTCCCTACCGAGCGCAATCTCGATATCCCATTGGTCAAACCGTCATCTATCGACAGACGTCCAAGGATTCCGCTTTCGGATTGGCTCTAGTGAAATTCAATCATATAGGTTGCCAAAGATGATTGGTCAGAGTGGCCGTCCGTCATCACTCCATTGTCTCAGGATTGGTGCAGCAGCGCGGGCGGATTCCTTCATGGGCTCGGTCTTCAAGGCTCGCGGAGAGCGAATGTCGTCATGAGCGGTGGGTAGGAATTAAAACATTGGTGTTTATATTACATTCTACTTCGTAAAACATTATATTTGCATTGAAGAGAAAAGGTGTGGACATTGTGTAGTACGAATAACTGTGTTTTGGGGGGACTCAGGCCGTTGTGTGAACCAAAATAAGCAGTGCACTTCCGGAAAAGGGCTGCCTTTTTCTGTAACGTTATCAAAGAGAGTTTTGACTTGCTAGCTGCGCGTCAGCTAGCATGAATGCTTATAGAAGCTGTATAGATGTTCCTCTACTTCTGTTTTTCAAATCTGTCCGTGCATTTATACCACCCATTAATTCCACAACAAACCACTAAGTTATTTTGATGGTGCAAGTATCGTTCCTGTTTTGGATCGTTCGTCAGTAGAAAGTAGGCTGCACAGAACCCAAATCAGCTTAAGCTAGCAGCTAGCAACTTCAGTCAGCCCTGGTTAGTCAGTACTGCTAGCAAGCTTGCTAACGCTAACTGCCTGTCCACAGCAAAGCAACCCAACAGTATGTGCTTGATGGCGGCGCTATTTTGAGGCCGCATAGTTTTTTCTATGAGTGCATTGCTTTCAGGGTTTAAAGAAATACTCGCAGAACTGATGGTGCCTGTAAAATTGCTGAAGATTAATATTGTGAAGCACTATGATCACCCGTCCATGTTGGTATATCCAAAAATGTATCAGCCAAGAGAGATTAGAGGTTCAGCAGGGGGAGATTTCCCAGAACTGAAAGTCTTTGGCTTTGACAGTAAAGTTTAGGCATTATGATTTTCAGCTGCTTTTAATATACTTTTAATTAATGAGGCAGGCAAAATACCAAGTTTCTCTTATTTGTACTGATGAGCGGCCACAACACAGAGATTGAGTTTATTTTCTGTCAGGGTAAAGTTCAGTGTAAGCAGATGAGGTGGCAGAAATAGACAGGTAATTTAAAGAGAAGTTTTTTGTTGCAAGCAGTTTCTTAAAACTGAAAAGTTATGTCCTGTGTTTTGAATTATCCAAGCCTAAGTATGTTACGTGTTGAAGCCCCTGTTTGTGCTCTCATGTATAATTTCACTGGAGGTACAGAACTAATCATCTGTATTTCTGAGAGACAAGTGCAGATAAATAAGAAATTACAAATGTAAGCCTCAGCCCTTTACCTTAGGGTAATATGCATATTCTGTTTTGATGTGGCCTTTCTGCTGTCATGGCTTAAGTCCTCTTGTCTATTTTGAGGGAAGGATAACTGCAAATCAAGACAAAGTTGTTTTGATTGCTCACCTTTATTTTATGATTAAACATTTATATCCTGATGGGAGTCGTCTCTCCCAGGATGACAATACCCCCATCCTAATTTATATAGTCATACCATTAGCACTACCATTAGTATTTGTTTGTTTTTCTTATCATACAGAATGAAAAACAAACAAGGAGATATGATTTCCAGTTATATTAGTTTTTATTCTGCAGTTGTTGTTTTTTTATCCAGGAGAGTCTTTGAGGATGCTCATAGCACATGTTTGAGGTCAGCATATTCTGCAGTTAGAGTAGATCTGTGTGAATCACTTTTTTTCAGCAGTGTGTGCATTTGAGGTATTGTTGGTCGCCCGAACTATGGCTGTCATGTGGTTACATGCTACGGGCAGTTTGATTTAAGGTGTTTGCCAGCTAACGTGCCTTGAGCTAAACTGATGAACTCAAGTACGAGTAATATTTCTGTGTGTGCTGTGCGCTCATGAATGATGACAGATATTCATTTAAACCTTAGAATTCCCCCAAACACTACTGTTCCATGAAAACAAAGACACCGACTGTCTGCCTTTAAATCGGACATTTGTATGTTGCACTTGACTTTATGTTGGGATATATTTATATGTGTGTGTGTGTGTGTATACAGCAGTTGTGAGCTGTGTGCAACGGAATATCTTTCTGACTTGTTTTGGTGTATATTTTGGAATGACGATAGAAGTCTGTCTGTCTGTCTGTCTATCTGTCTGTCCGTCCACCATCCATCCATCCATGTAATGCCTGTGGAAAAGGTCTTGTAGTGTAAATCGTATGTGTGCTGTTGACAATAACAGCCCCACCATATTTTGACTATTAGGCAGCTTTGTCTGGTCCTCAAGAGTTAGCCTGCTCTTAAACTGCTGGGCAGCCTGCCCTGAATGTACTTACGCTGACTGCCTAAACAGAAATATAATATGACCATAAATTTTCTGTTTCTCACATAATGTCTGTGACTGCAGTCCAGTAGTGCATTTCTTTGCTTAGAGTGCCTCTGAATCATTACCACTGGCTTGTTATTTGTTATGCTGTGTTGTTGTGCTATCACGCCCAAACAGCTCTCATAGCCAGTCAGCTAACTTTATGAAAATCGGCTTGCATGATGGTTGTGCAAAAGCTGTTAGTTGCTTTGAGTCTGCAGAAGACTCACAGCCCTGAACCACTTGTTGAAGGTGTTGCCATGCAGAATTTTGTTTCTTGCTTGATTGGTTGAATTTTGAAACATTGTTGGTGCACTGGATGATGGATACATAAATCCAAATCGTAACTGATGGGCTAAGTGTACCCACAGGGGTACTTCATGGAATGTAAAAAACAGAATGTGTGTATCCATACATACTCAGCTACTGAACAACTGAAATAGATGTGCTGCTATATTTTAATCTCATATACTTCTTTACTATTGACTGTTCCAAGTCATGCCTTTCTAGGCTGTCAGTATTTCATTGCTACCTTCCAGAAAGCTGTTATGTTATGCATCATGGTAACTAGTTAGGCCTTTTTTATTTTACAGATATTGATGCTTTTTAATGTGGTCGAAAGTACAAACATGTGCACCAAATTACTGACACAGTAACTAAAAAACTCGAGCACACTGCATATTTAAGTTTCTTAATAGTATATTGTGATTTTTCACTGGGAGTGTTGTGTTAGTTATCACTGACTTGGTGAATGTATTTAAAAGTATAAAGAAAACACAGTAACCTTCACGCCTGATGCATTTCTATTTGACTTATCTTTCCTTAGACAACAGGTGTGACTCATGCAAAGCTTTATTATGGTGCTTTAACAATATTCAGTCCCCATACAATATACAGTCTATGCCAAAACATTAACTTGTTATACCTGTAATAACTCCCATGACATGACGTGTGATGTGAATATTTTTAATATTTTCCACCAGGCATGAAATATTAAGGGGAAAATATTTTCTTAATATCACTTACATTCCTTGATGCTTAAAGAAATGTCAGTCATGCTAATATGGCACACATGTGGTGAAAATTAATATGTCAACATGGAGCTGCTAGCAAGTTAATGCACTAATTAATGCAGTTAATGACTTCATTTATTTAACTGATGATATTTAACAATCATATAGCAATTAGAGCAAGACATTACATTACACAGCTCGTCCTTGTCAGAGCAGTTTTGTTTTGTGGTAATGTCCTCTGATGTCCTTGAACAACCTAACCACTGAAAATAGAGGCTCCAGGCAGCCTGAATCTGACTCTGCTGTGTGTTTTCCAGAACAACAGGACAGTATGGCCACCACTGTCGCTGTCAGTCCCAGCGAATACCTTCAGCCCTCCACTGCTTCTGCACAAGTGAGTAACAGCTAGATGTCATGTTCTGCTATGCTGCTCTCTAGTTGAACTGTTGCACTCCCCTGACATCGTCATCTCTGTTCATCATGATGTGATTTTATCGCTGCATTCTGGAGGCACATTTTTGTGCTAGTAATGCTTGGGACCAATTCTGTATATTTCAATCAAATGTTAAGTTCTTATTATCAATACATTTAGCACATTTAGTGATCTGGTATAGTAAAACAGTCTGCTAATAAATTTATTCCCTGAATAAAATAGTCAGAAAACCAATATTATATTTTAATAACTGAGAATTTACCTTTCAACTTCATGTCACAGCCTTCCTTGGCTCCACCTGAAGGTGAAATGATGTTTAAAGCTTGAGAAAAGCTGAATTTTGATCATTTTATTACTGAATATCATTTGGGATTCGTTTTTTAAAAAAAATGTTGAATATATTGTAACTTCAGTGAATGATTTCCTTCACCACACTGATCAGGTGACACAGTTTTTTGAGATTGTTTGGATGTTCCAATCAATGGACGATCAATACTGCAAACTTTTAGGTCATTATATCCACTTAATAAATGCTTTACTTTGGCGTAACTTTTCTGTTGGTCTTTTGAAAGCACCAATATAGTTCCATTATTGTATTTTGGTATTTGACTGATTTTATTAGTGTAACCCTGCCTGATTAAAATGTAGAGCCCAGGTGATGCCTCAGGTACAATGAGTTGTCCAGTATGTAAAAAGTGTGCTGAAGCTAACTGTCGTGAAGAATGCTTCCCAGTCCTGCAGCTTAACAATCACACATATGGACCACAGAGGGGCACAAAAGTATCACAGGTGGAAACTCACATCTGCTACACCACTTGATTGACACTGTTTATGATTCTTTATGTGCAGTTGAAGGCTTCCCTGTTGGTTTGTCTTCACTTGTTTATTTTAGCTTCTGATATCTCGGCGACCTCACCTTATCCTGCCCTTAGTGCTGAGATGGGCAGCAGCTGTCAATTATTTTAATAATTGAGTATTCCATCGAATATTCTGGCGATTAATCGAGTAATCGTTTTGTCTCTGTCTGTCTCTGTCTCCATTTTGCATGCTTGGCATGCGCGTTACTGCATCAAAAGCGGAAGTGAGCACGTTGTGCAATAGAAATAACAGTCTGAGTGGAACACGGGCGGACATCCGCACTGTATCGTGCAAATACACCTATCAGATATTATATTGTGACCACCTGCCTAGTATTGTGTTGGTCCCCCTTATGTGGTCCAAAATGCTCTGAACCATTGGGCATGGACAAGAGGACCTCTCAGGGTGTCCTATGGGGTCTGGAACCAGGACATTGGCACTGGATCCTTTGGGTACTCTGGTTTGTGCAGTGGAGCACAAGCCAGAGTACCCAAGTACAAGTCAGTCAAACTTGTTCCACTGCATCCTGTTGATGCTTGATCAGAATGGGGTGTAGGAAGTTTGGAGGTCAGATCAACATCTTGGGCCATTGTCATGTTCCTCAACATGTTCCTGATTGTTTGATGATTTTTCCATGTGGTGGGGTGCATTTTCCTGTGGGGGTAGGCCAGTGACATTTGGGTTTTCCATTTGCTTGAGGGAGTGTGTTTGTTCTGGGACAATGTTTGTTTGGGTGTCTAAGTCTCATCAACATGGATGTTAAAATCAAAGGTTTTCCATCAGAACAGCACATAGTACCAATATGATCCAGGTTATTCACTTCACCTGTCAGTGGTCAGAATGTTGTGGCTGATCGGTGCATAGTATAGTATGTAGTGTATTAAATGAAGCCGCGAGGCAGAGAATTTTGCCTTGAGACATTTTAGAAATCAAATTACACAACTTATTCGAGAAATCGTTTCAGCCCTAGTGCTGAGCTCTTTCTGCTCTTGTTGGTTTTCATGCAGACTTTCACTGTTTCTCCCTGTAGGACACCCAGCCCTCTCCTCTGGCCCTCCTGGCTGCCACCTGCAGTAAAATCGGCCCTCCCGCAGCTCAGGCTCCTGTCACCTCTCCTCCAGCACAGCCGCAACCTCGCAGGCTTCTTCCCATAAAGCCAGCTCCTATAGCCCCTGCTCCACCCAAAAACCTGGGTTTCCTTTCAGCGAAGGGCAATGTGATCCAACTCCCTGCCGGCCTGGGCTCCACAGCCCCTGGCAGCCCCATCGTCCTTACTATCCAGCAGAGTCCTGCTCGCACCAACACCTCGGCCCCTGCCAACATCCAGTACCAGGTGGTGCCACAGATCCAGGGCGCCCAGACTATCCAGGTGATGCCGCAGGGAGGTCAGATCCAGCTCATACCAGGCACCAACCAGGCCATTATTACCACTCCCATGACTGTGCCGGCCCCAGCTGCTGCCACCACTCCTGTCACGCCACAGAAGACTGTAGCCATCAAACCCTCTCTCAAGTTGCGGAAGCCAAACAACACAGCTGCTAACATGGTGCAGCTGCCCAGTGGGCTTACACTGCCCCTGAACGTGGCTACAGGGGAGGTGGGTGGGACTCAAATCGTCACAGAGACGGCGGCTGCCCCTCCTACTCCTGGAAAAGGACGGCGAGGGAGAAAGAAGAAAGTGGTTCTGGCTGCAGATCCTCCACCACCACCTCCCACACAAGCTGCTTCCCCACCTCCAGAGCAGATGGAGACCATCCTAATAGAAGCTGGTGACAACATCATACAGGTACACCTGATTGATGGTGCAGCAGAAAAACACGAAAGGTTAACAGAAATGCCCACTTTTTTGCTATTTTAGATCGTATTGCAGTGCCAGTGTTGATGCCTATGAGATTACTGGGTCCATCATGACTTTTTCTGTTCAGGTACAGTTGGTTAGTTGCTCTAAAGCTCAAGATTGTAATTTCAGTCAACAGATGTTGATGTTGATAATCTGCAGTATGTTGATTCAGAAAGTTTAAGGTTTTGTTTAAAGTAAAATTTAAAGCTGATAAGTGAACTTTGTTCATCACAGATATTGAGCAGTTTAGTTCACTAACAGTCCGAAAGATAAAAACATTGAATTTAATCAACAGATAACAACAGTTGGGCCGCCGTATAGCTCACTGAGTTAAGGCGGTACCACGTGGACGCAGGTCGCCAGCAGTGGTCGTGAGTTCGAGTCCGGCTGAAAACCCTTTGCTGCATGTCTCTCTCCTCTCTCTACCCCCTTTCACTCTGTCTATCAATAAAGCTTTAAAAATCTCACCCAAAAAATAATATTAAAAAAAACATATAACAGCAGTTGATTCAGCAACTTCAGTGGTTAGACCTTTTTATTTTACAAACAAGTTAATCATTTTTTTGGTTTGTTTCAACCTTAAATGAAGCCACCAAAGTCCCCCTAATCTTAATATGTATTTACCTATTGATTGAGTTCTTGTCTTGCAGAGAATGTGACTGATCCCGTATTGGCACAGAATAAACTAAAAGCGTCTTTAAAATATATATTTTTAATGAAGAATCGACAGGTGGATGAATTATCTTCCAACTCTGCAGTTTTTAAATTTTTCATAGCCTGCAAAGTCATTGTTTTTATTTACTCACCACTCTCATCATCATTTCCAGGCATTGCAGGCAGCTGTTATAAAAAAGAGAGAGATGGTCCCACTGCGGTGTAATCAGAGGCCTTTGAATCAGAAGCTTTGAGCCCAGCATACCACATCAGATGTGGGCATTGGCTAAAAGCGCAGCTCAAGAGGATTGCAAGATAACTTCCTATGTCTCTGTATTTGCAGGCGGGGAACAATTTACTGATTGTGCAGAGTCCTGGGCAGCCAGCTATGGTGCAGCAGGTCCAGCTGGTCCAGCCTAAGCCGGATTCTCAGGTGGTTCAGATCCCCCAGCAGGCATTGAAAGTGGTGCAGGCCGCCTCTGCCACATTGCCACCCGTCCCACAGAGACAGCCGGTCTCTTCGAGTCTACAGGTCACTCCAACAGAGCCATCACCAACACAGGTATCCACTCAGACCTACTGTCACCTAAACGCTATTGTGTAAGTCCTGACTTCAGGCTGACTACAATTCAGTGTAAGGATGCACAGATATGGCCAATATGGTCTGTCTGTCTGACAGCCAGATGGACAGGTGTCTGTCACTCAGGTGCCTACCAAATAACAATTAGATAGTGCATATCAGACCCTTTAGTTATTAAATGTGCCACTGTGCTCACCAACGCTTGTGCCAAACTGTGTCAGCGGTTAGCACTTGGTCTACAGTGGCATTTTAGAGCTTTTCCTTTGAAAAAAGCTGCCTGCTTTGGCCAACAATGACCCTACTAGACTGTTGAAACTCCTTAAGAAGTTGTGATAAATCATTATAGCATGATCATAAAAATATTGCTATGTTTTAAGCTTTCCTATTTACACTTTTAATGTTTTTCAGTTTAACTTTCCATTGTCCATTTGCTAAAACATTGGATCTAATAACAACACAAATGCAGTCCTAATTATTTATTTCAAAAATGTACATATGCCCAAATCCTAAAGGTAAAGCAAAAAATGAATTTAATCTGAATAGTGTATCTCATAGTGATGTAAAAAGGTAATTGATTGAGGGAAAGCATTTACTCCTCTCGCACTGGACAGTCCAATTGAAGTAAAACTTCTGACATCCTCTTGACATTTTCTCTCCTTAGATCCTTTTCAAAACGGCTTCGGGTGAGTGGCAGTCAGTTCAGTTCCAGGATTCAGTCTCCACGACAACAACCCCCACCACCTCGGTTACTGCCGCTGCCACAACCACCACCTCGCCGCTACCAGCCACCACCAAGAAGACGCAGGCAGGGGGGCGAAAGGAGCGAACTCTGGCTAAAATTGCCCCGGCGGGTGGAATGATAACATTGAATACATCGCAACTCTCCTCAGCAGCACAAGCAGTGCAGACGATCAGCATCAATGGGGTCCAAGTTCAAGGAGTTCCTGTTACCATCACCAATGCAGGCGGTGAGCTGATGTTGGTTTTTCTCAGTTCTTTGTTGGTTGTTTACAACAAGAGAGACCCATGATTGTAAAGCTAAGTACAAGGCAACTACACTGAGTTTTGAAGAAGTTTTTATGTGGCCCACAGGACCAAATTTACCTGATTTTTACATTAATTTGGATAGACAGACGGATGATCATGTCGGTAAACTTTATTTTAATTTTCTTCTTTAAAATCCAGTCAAGTTTGAAATGAAAAACAGCACAAGAAACAACCTCTCTTTCTGACATACTGCCACCTCATAGCTTTCACATCTGGATTACGTTCATGTTACCATTAATTAGAATTTCATTCCAATTTGACTCATGGCAGTGCACTCATGATCTAATTAGATTTTTAAAGGAACTTGCCAGCTCTTGCAAGAGCCCTGCTGTGTTGATTAAAGTGTGCTTGTCTCTGTGTTTGGCAGGCCAGCAGCATCTAACGGTGCAGACGATGCAGGGTGGAGGCCTCCAACTGGCAGCAACGCAAGGCCAGCCTGCCATTCAGGTGGACCAAACCCTGACTCTGGAGCTGCCTGGCCAGCCGGGAGAGAAGAAGCGACGCATGGCCTGCACATGTCCTTACTGTAAAGATGCAGACAAGAGGTGTGTGTGTCAAGAGAAGGACAAATGTATAAACGTACATCATTGTAATCTTCTTGTTGTTCTAGTCAGAGCTGGGAAAACCCAGCTCTGGGGTTTTCCCAGCTCTGAGTAGAAAGACAAGAATAGATGTAGGATTGAAAAGCTGTGGGGGAACCCAGTTGCTGAGTGATTAGGACCCATACCACAGACAGCAAGTCCCCAGTTTGATTCTCAGACCATTTGCTGCTGTCATTTTACTACTTTTCTGTCTCTCACTTCACTGCCACTGTCAAATACAAGCAAAAAAAATATGGGATAAATTTTGTGCCAGTGAGAAGTGAATTTGAATTCTTTATATCTGAAGGTGAATCATTCAATTTGAACCTGAATTGATCAGTTTGAATAATTGCTTTTAAAATCGGAATCTGAATGGTCTAATTTGAAATTGAATCTATTGGTTTGAATGTGCATCGATGTAAAATTGAAACTGTATTTCATTCAATTGAAAAAATCTGCTCCCTAATTCTGTCTCACTTTTCAGTTTCACTTCTCTCCATTTCAAATTTCAAATTTCAAATTCATTTTTTTGTGCCACACATCTGGGACCTGGCATCAGGCAGAACTAGTCGAACGCAGATGGGAAGAAGTCGGTTTTAGGACAGCAATACATGATAGCTGTGTCCCAATTCAGGGTCTGCATCCTTCAAAGGACCCAGCCTACCCGTCCTTCGAAGGCTTGGTCTTTCAGAGGACGGGTAGGCTGCATGAGAAGGCTCCAGGAGCATTTGTTAAATGAGATGGTCTAGCCTACGACAAACTTTCTGTTTGCGTCATGACGTCCTGAAGCGCCGCTCCGGTTGCCAAGCAACCCGGACTGCCGAATTTTTTTTTATCCGAGGATCAGGATGAGACGACGGTGTAATTTTACCTAATTTTTTGACTGAATTTGATCCCGAAATTGTAATTTTTGTTTTTAATATGTTTTATATCCTTGAAGACTTGAGGGTCTTGTACTGTACGATGGTACGGGACTAAACCGTCTGAGAAACAAGAAGCATTCACAGCTTGTTTAAATCTGCTCATATCATATTAATCTGTGATATGGAAATAAGTGATATGAACCTCAAATATTATAAATCACCACAATCTATAGGCTGAGTGTGTATGATGAGGATTACTAAATACATGCTGTCTGAACAGAAACCAAATATAATTGGTGTTAAACATGACAACTTGGCGGAACTAAACCAAGAAAAGTGAGGATGGTCATGTTTTCACTAGTCTATAGAGAATTACCACCAATAGAAGCTCCAACAGGATTTACTAACCATTGTACTTCACCTCCATATAATAGTTTAAATAAGGGTTAAATATGTGAATATTTATGAATGAGTCGTTTATGTGGTGGCCGCAGTCAGAAAAAGTCGCCACAGTCTCGGTAAAATAAAGAAGCTGTACAACTGGAAAGTAAACGTTTTAAACTGCAGCGGCTCATCAATAACGTAACTTAATCGATTTTTTTAAACAAGTTTTAATGTTGTCAACTTTTGTACCGTTAGCTATTGGAGTGAGCTGTAACACAACACTAATATTTAAAACTATAATCCTCCACCGCTGATGAATCCATCTTCTCCATCAGCTGTGAGCAGTTAAAACTCCAGCTGTTGATCGAACTGTCACTGGCACGCAATGAATCTTGAGATATTTGGGGCTACGAAGGATACATCGATGCATCCTTCCAATCCGTGGAAAAGAAGGATGCATTCGTCGGCCGCATTTAAAGGAGTCTTGAAGTTTTAATGAAATGGGACAGCCTTAGTCGCACCGCTGTGACGTATACGGCCGAAAAATGCAGCCTAGAAGGATGCAGCCCCTGAATTGAGACACAGCTAATGTAAACACTTGCAGGAGTAATGTCCAGCGACCAGCGGCCGAACGATTTGTTTAAAAGAAAAACCATAGAAATAAATAAATAAAAGAAAACAGAACATGTATGAAAGGAAGCGTCTTGCATTCATACAAAATGATCTTCGCCAGGGCAGCTCCTTAAGTGTGTGTCTCAGAAAACGGCGTGCATGATACTTTAGCAGGACTTCAGCAGCAGCGGCCAATGATAGCTCAGAGTCTCATCCGATACAAATAATTACTGGAAATACCACATGCCCAGTGGTGTACTGGCCAGCTGGCATACCGGAACAAATCCGGGTGGGCCGACGCGATCACTTCGGCCCCTGGCGGCCGGTGTTCCAGTTTAACTGGTGATATTTGCCGTGTATTTAGACTCCAGAGGTTCCGTTCGCAGATTTGTCACGACCAGACCTGCCTGCGTGTGTGAAGATAAAGAGAGTAGATAAAGAAGACCTCACCGAAAAACGTCAACATCACTTGTTAATAAAGTCTATGTCCATGTCAGTGTCATCTACAGACAGCAAAACCAAACGTACTGGCCAAAATAAAAGACGTATTTTCAGTACAGTGAGGGGATTCGAACCGAGGTGATCCTGAGAAATAAAATGCAAGTCGTCCGTGTAACTTGTTGAGCTACAAACTTCGTGGCACACCCTCCACTTTATCTCTGTCTATCTCCTTCATCCTGCCATGTGTTCAACATCTCCTGATCATCCAGGACACATGCCCAGACCAACTGCTGATAGTCACAAGTTAACATGGGCAGCCTGTTTAATAACAAGACACAGAGCTAATTATTTTCTGACCAAACAAAACCTATAACACAGAAGCTCGTCCTCTGTTGTGTGTTGGTCTGTGGATTCACTGGAACAGATCCACAGCACAACTTAAAGCTTAACTCGGGTTTGTTCACCGAAACACACACAGCACAAACGGCAGCCTCCCCCTTAACAACACGCAGCATAACAAACGGATCAGATCAAACTGATGTGATGCTGCGTGGATGGGGAGGAGGAGGAGGAGGAGGAGGAGGAGGAGGAGTTCACCGGATTGTAACATTTTGACACCGGAGACCGGCCGCCGGGGGCCGGGAGTGATCGCACCGGCCCACCCGGATTTGTCTGGGTATGCCAGCTGGCCAGTACACCACTGGGCCCGTCGTATTTCCAATAATTATCTGTATCGGATGAAACACTGAGCTATCATTAGCTGCTAATACTAAGGTCCACAGACTACATTCGTTCATTCATTCGGCAACGACAACGTAAAGCGCGTTACTGTCGTAAAACCGACTTCTTTCCATCTGCGTTCGACTAGTTTTGCCTGACGCCAGGTCCCGGATGTTTGGCACAGAAAATAAATTTGAAATTTGAAATTGAAATGGAGAGAAGTGAAACTGAAAAGTGAGACTGAATTAGGGAGCTGAACTTTTTCAACAGAATGAAATACAGTTTCAATTTTACATCAATGCACATTCAAACCAATGGATTCAGTTTCAAATTAGACCGATTTTAAAAGCAATTATTCAAACTGATCAATTCAGGTTCAAATTGAATGACTCACCTTCAGATATCAAGAATGCAAATTCACTTCCTACTGACACAAATTTATCCCACAAAAAATCCTCTAAAAATGATCTTTAAAAAATGTAAATGCTGTAAAAGAATATGATCAACTGGAAACCTGTATCATAGACAGATTTGAAATTCATTGCTAAAAATTTAAGTTAGTTCCCTGCACTTGTGTTAGGTTTCACATTTTATGCTCAGCTCGAATCTGAGAACTCTATATCATACTGAAAATGTTTGTGTGGGTTTTCTGTGCAGGCCTGGGGAAGTGGGGAAGAGAAAACACATCTGCCACGTCCCCGGCTGTGAGAAGACATTCAGAAAAACATCACTGCTCAGAGCTCACGTCCGGTTGCACACCGGCGAGAGACCCTTTGTCTGCAACTGGGTTTTCTGTGGGAAACGATTCACACGCAGTGACGAACTGCAAAGGCACGCTAGGACGCACACAGGTACTGCTGACACTAAAACACACATGTAAACAAACAAACACAATGAATTATAAAATCATTTAATGCATCATTCACAAAGAGATACCTCATAACAAATATTCATTCCAGAAGAAGTTAAACTTTAAAAGATGTAGGGGTGTAGACACATGGAGATATCTGAATAGTACAACCCCAACAGTCTCAATTACACATCGAGTTATGGGGAAAAAGGTGACCTGCGTTGACTAAAGTATTGCCTCTTCACACCGTCAGTAAAAATCCAGCACTCAGATTTAACTGCTTCACAAACAGGAAATGATGAATGTGGAATCCCAAACTGAAACAAAGAAAGACAGGACTTTTAGTTTCACTTGTTTGCTCACTCAAGTAAAGTGTGCGTTGTGGTATTTGAAAACTAAAGCAAGCACAGCTGAAAAGAATGTACTCCTTTGCTCTAAATATAGGAGTGGAAAGAATAGAAAGAATGTTGAAAGTTTGTCTGTGTGATCTTATTTTGTATTTGCATGTAGTAATGATTCATTTAAAGTGCAAGATATTGTGAAAAGATCCCTCCAAATCACTTCTTTACACTCCCGTACCTGCAGATAGTGCACCAGCTACTTGTTGAGTTATGCTTTAATCTTCTGAACCTTGAGGAGTTTCTGGGTATTTTTTGCTTCAGTCCCATTTTCCCTCACTGTGGGTTCATTTTCACTCCAATATAAAGTCCTGAACCTCTATGGAAACAGCACAACCATGACGAGAAGGAGAGAGAACTCAAAAATATCTCTAAACTAAACTAAACTGTGATTCCAGAAGGATTACCCACTTTACAAAAATTTAAAAATACCTGGAATCAACATGTAGAACATTTTTCAAGGTGCTGGAAAAAATGGTGGCTCTCAGTACTGTAGATATTTTACTACCTGCATATTTAATTTGCTTCCATCCATGTCTTCTGTCTGCTCTGTGTAAACATAGCCTGCAGTTCAGATGAACATGCCCTCAATTTTTTATCAAGTGACCATTTGTTGCAGCTGAGTCAGTCACAGCCTCTTATTTGCGCTGAGGAGCACAGAATGCTTTGGATTTTTACTGAATCTGGTACAACCGTGACTTTGAAGATTTTTATCTCGGATTTGGTTGAAACTTAAAGTCACATGATTAGTTCAAGGACTTTCAGTAAGTTGAAATCCTGACTATTCTGTCTCTGATAAACTTTACTTGTGTTTGTAATTCTGGCATTTCTCTAAAGTGGGTTTTTGGGGTTCAGAGGGTTGATAAATAATTTAAGTTTTTGCTAGCAAATTATGCTGCTTTGACCCAGGCCTGTGTGGAAGACTTTTTCCCGTAGCTGAATTTGACAATAAAAGCATCACACATCAATTTCTTCTTTCTTTCCCCCACAGGAGACAAGCGCTTTGAATGCAGCCAGTGTCAGAAACGCTTCATGAGGAGCGACCACCTGACAAAGCATTACAAGACTCACATAAACACCAAGAACCTGTGAGCAGACTGTGCCCTGAGTTCATACACAAACTCACAGAAACTAACTGTGTTACAGGAAGGAGGGGCAGAAGGACAGAGACAGGGCAGAGAGACCAAGGGGGTGTGCTTGTGACTTATCCCATAACGGGAAATACTCCAAAAAAAGCCCCGATATTCCCTCCCACTCTTCTACGACACTGTGTAGTGTGGTGTACAAAGAAATCCTTCCTGATGGACTTCAAACTGATCCAGCAAATTTATTAATAATAGTTTTTGTTTTGTTTTTTTTCCTCTGGTCCTGAACGAAGGCCAGAACTAGCTCCGACTGAATTTGTAGGATGGCGAGGCCTCAGACACACATGCTTAACTCTGCTTGCTTATTTATGAGCTTCTCTGGGGTAGGAACTTACACGGAATTATTCAGATACCAACACCCAAGACTCCAGGACCTCAGTCACAGTTTCCATCTCCTTTGTTTTGTTTTTCCTCTCCCAAAACGTGCTTGTGATCTGTTTTTTTTTTAAAGTTGTTTGTTGTGGAACATCAGAAACTCCCAGAAATTGGCTGTCAAGCACCAAAAACAGAAAAAAAATGAGCATGTTTTGTAAACAGAAATTCATTTTACCTCAGAGGAATGTTAATTTTGTTTTAAACTGTGTGTCAGCAGGAATCGCTGCCGATTTAAAACCTGTAAAACCCAAATAAGTTGGGGACCACTGCATAAGAACCCCTCTTAGAATACTTTTGAAAACTTTAGAAGTTTACATCAGCTATTTTTAAAGTGTGTAAATGCGTACTATTATAAATAATATTAATATTGATAATAAACTATTTATAACATTTTCCATGCAATTGTTACAGATTGATTTACAAAGTAGGCAAGTAAAAGAACAAAGTGTCCATACTAAATGAGACTTGAAGTTGAAAAGGAAAATCTTAAATTTACAGCTGAGATGCAAAATGGAGGTTAAAGGAACATTTGAATACATGGACAGTTTGCTTTGAGGGTTCTGATCAGGCTGGCCTGAGCTCTTTCAGCGAGGCGAGCCAAGGCCGGCCGTCTCTGATTCCAGAGTCACTTGGCTGCAGAGCAGAACAGCAGCGCTTGAGGCCGAGCTTGTGCTCATTACTGGGAGTTTAGGGGCGGAAGTCATTGTGCCTTAAAAGTTGTCATTAAAAGTTTGAAATAAATTAACAAGTAAAAACAAGGACGTGCTGGATTTGAAACAGTGGAATGATGTTTTTAATGAAGCTTGATGACTCATTGGATACCTTCCGTCAAATGAATGGGACAGCATAAACTTATGGACATTTCAAGGTTAAAAAATGTTCAAGAAGGCATTTCCAGGAAATATAGTTTATTTTAAATAAAAGAAACCAAACTGAACTATAGTGGAGGACCAAGACTTGATCCTTGTGGAACACCAAAGCAAAGAGGATTCAAATCTGAGCTGCCCTACCAAATTTTCCAAGTGATCAAGCAGTAAGTTGTGATCAGTCTTGTAACTGAGACTGAGCAGGATGAAACCTCTGTCAGCCACATGGGAAGGGTTGTTGCTGTTATTAACATCTCAGGCAACTGGAGGACCTGGCTCCATAACAAATACAACTTAAAGATGAGGAGGAAACAGTGCCACTTAGAAGTCAGTTATAAAAATGTACAGTCAATGTTGCTTTTTCTGTTGATTGGACAGTAAGTCTGCTTTATCAGTGAGTCATGTAAAAGATGAAACGTTTGTAGCAAACTATACCAATAGCCTGTCCAAGAAGGTTAGTTTGAAAGATATCTAAGAGTAAGGATGATTTCATAGATGTACACTACCTAAAATTCTCTGCCTTTAGAGAAACACTGCAAAAAAATTGGACATTTCTGGAAAAATTTCTGTGTTGTTGAGGGGAACAGAGCTGAGTTAACAGCCTTAAAACAAATGTTGGAATTTTTTTTAACAGTTTTGGAAATAAGATCAAAGAGGACTCTTAAGGATTTAATTCTGTGAGACACTGTTGATAAGAGGAGTTGATGACCCTGGTGAAAACCCGCTCAGACCTCTCCTTTCCCTGTGAGATCCAAACGTGGCTGCTAATAGTTGGTTATCCATCTCTGATGCCACAACAGGTATGCTTACGTCTAGAGCTGGGTATCAGATTTCAATACTTCTGGGTACTGAAATCACAGTTGTCCATGTTTGGCCCATTCATTCTTTTTATTTGCTCTTTGATCACATAGTTCCTGGTTCAAATCAAAGCGCTGTTAGTTTTAGACTGTATTTTAATTGAGTTCTTAAATGGCTGCCTGTTCTTAGTCAACATTTAACAATAACCTCTGTTTCTTTATTAACTGTTTTTTTAACTGAAGAGTTAGTTTTCATTGTGGTGTATGTTTTAGAAAAAAACATTTTATTACTTCTCAAAGTTAAAAAAAAAGGTACTTTTACCAAACGATACCCAGCTCTACTTACTCTTGTGTACTGATAAATGAGAACCACAGTATTCCAGGGTAACACTTTCATTCTGCTTAACTCACAGTATACTTTGATTTGGTGATTTGTAGCCTATGCATTGCTGTATATATGATCAGATTATTGATTATTTGGCCTAACTTGACAATCACGTCATGAGATGCAAAAAAAGCGAGCTTTCTCAGGCCTCCTATAAGTTACATGGTTTTTCCAGCTATTTGATAGCTTTAAGTCTGAATTAACACTTGAGACATTTTTGTTGACATACAGATGACCAGCATTAGGCCTACTGTACAGTATTCACACAAGTTACTTCTCTATCATCTGCTTTACAGAAAACATACTGTTTCTCATATCAGTTTTGATATCACAAAGATGTACCGACCATTTACTAACAGGTCATCTGTCAGTTTGAAGCCTGAAGTTGAATGGAGTTGCTTTTATTGAGAAGTACACCTACTAGTTCTTAAACAAGCCTTTTGGTCAAATTAGCATGGTGCCATCAGACAGACGGCGATAAGCAGCTTCACCTCCGAGTTGAGTTTTACTGAAATGTGTTTTCAAAATACATGTTTAGCGGATGCTTCAGTCTTGCTAAAAATCCTCCAACAACAATTTCTTCTCTGTACAGAAGAGAGGAATTTGACCAAAAAGCTGAATACAAGTTGAATATATTTCAAAGCACTTCGAACGAGGCTTTCTTCAAGTGCTTTCCAGAGGTGACATGATAAAAAGCTTAGGTGGCCAATATTTGGTGTATTTTTTAAAGAATGTGTCTGAATGCCATTGGGAAGGATAGATGGAGGCTGCTCATATTTATGTTTGTATTTCATGTCTGAATCTGTAAATAAGGTGTGTGTCTGTCAGACACAGTAAATGTAGGATATTAAAAAACAAACGTTAAGCTGCATAGTGTTGTGGTTGGCGTAGCCAGCCTTTAAAGACATGGACATTGTACAGTGTGTAAGGAATAAAATATAATGTGACATTGTATAGCTTCATTCCTGCTTTGTACAAGACTTCTAGATCTTTTTTCTATTGAATTAAAGATGCCTTAGACAGCTGCACCCAGTATTTAAAGATGTTTTTTCTGTCTAATTCCAGGTAACAACATTTGTAAATTTTCTTTTGTGTTTTTAACTTATGTTACATGCTAATGTCATGTGCACTGATTCAAATCCCAGGTTCCAAAATTTGTAAATTTCACTCTGATTGTAATTAAATATAATACGTTTTTCCAAATTAAGGCATTTCTGTTGCTTGGTTTCTGTAAATTAAACGCTCCTCTTTCTCCCAGCCCGTATGTCACATAATGTTTTACAGCCAATTGTTGTGTATATCAGGAGAACCTAGAGAACCAGCAATTAATTTTATAAGTTGTATAAAGGTGCTAAAACATAGCTTGCTCCTTTTCTACAGTCTTTCCCCTCAATAAAGAACTCAAACTATTCCGACTGCTTCTTTTTTCTACAGCCATTTTAGGATTAATTAGACATAAAAACACTTAGTAATTTAATAAATGCATGAAATCACAAATTTCATGAAATCAGTATTTTTTTTAGAAAGCAGTCCATGTATAAAAGCTACTACCCACTGGAAAAAAGTGACTTCACAAAAGATAAATGCTTTAACACAGGATTTAAGTGAGGCTACTGATCAGGTAGTCAACAGTCCAGGCCACAGCACTGCCAAGCCGACGCTACACCTTTGAATGAGGCCTTTAACCTTGTCTGCTCCTGGGGCATCGTAGCGTGGGTGACCCTTGCTTTGACCCCAGCCTCCTAAAAAGCTGCAATAACCAAAAAAAAAAACATTTTGCTGGACTCTGTGCAATGACAATGAAGTTGAATCTAATCTAATCTGACATCAAAGAACAAAAATAAAAGTAATTTGTAAAAAAAAAACCCTAGCAACAAAAGTTCACTGGAAGATGCTGTGTGTTTCTATGTACAGTGTAAATTATGACACTTATGGTCATAATTTTTGAAATGCGCTTGGTCTTCTCCTCTTTCTCCTCTACCTCCTCCCCCTCAGTCAGATTATTCATCGCCACGCTCTCCGTTTTCACTGTTACGCCGATGACATCCAACTCTACGTATCCACTAAATCTATCGACCCTCAGACCCATTCTACCCTCTCAAGTTGTCTTTCTGATGTCAGCCTCTTGATGCAAACAAATTTTCTCAAACTCAACTTTGCCAAATCCGACATTCTCATAACAGGTCCCTGTTCCCTCACCTCAGCAGCCAAAGACTTCTGCCTCTCCTTAGACAAGTTCACCCTCTCCTCTTTGCCCCACTGCTGCAACCTTGGAGTCATCTTTGACAGTAAACTAACCTTCTCCCACCACATTAAACTAGTCACAAAAACAGCTTTCTGTCACCTCAAGAACGTCGCCCGCCTTCGCCCCTCTCTCTCTTTCTCTGCAGCTGAAACCCTCATTCATGCTTTCATCACATCACGCATCGACTACTGTAACAGCATCCTGTACGGCACAACCAACAGTCTCCTTAAGTAAACTTCAGTATATCCAAAACTCTGCCACCCACCTCCTCACCCACACCCATTCCCGTGACCACATCACCCCTGTCCTCCAGAACCTTCACTGGCTTCCTGTTCTATACGGTATTAAATTCAAAATCCTCCTACTCACCCATAAAGCACTCCATAACCAGGCCCCCTCTTACCTTCAGGACTTGCTCCCCTCCTACACCCCTTCCTGTACCCTCCGTTCCTCCAATGCAAACCTCCAGACCGTCCCCAGGACCAAGCACTGAACCTGGGGGACAGAGCTTTCTCTGTTGCCTCCCCTTCCCTTTGGAACTCACTCCCACGATATCTGTGATACCGTTGACCCTGCCACCTTCAAGACTAAATTAAAACACATCTCTTCCATTCCGCTTTCAATTTGTAATCTCCTTAATTTTATATAAACTATACACAATACATTATTTACATAGACTTCAACCATGAATTTTTGTTTTCTACTGCACTTTCAACTGTATTTCTTCTGTTTTCTTTTTGATCGATTGATTTGTATATCTGTATTTGTGTTTGTTTTTAACCTGTAAAGCATCTTTGAATTTTTGAAAAGCAATCTATAAATGCAATTTTTATTATTATTATTATTATTAAATGTTAACCTAATTTTATAAACTTAGGTACAGATTTGTTAAGCTTAATACCAGCATGTTTACATATGTTCAGGTTTGATGTGATTTTTGTCAGTTATATTTGCTATTTCTTGTAACTTTGTGCCTTCTCTGTTCTGTAGTTTGTGCTTTGTCCTCTCTGTTATCTCCCTGCAGGTATTTGTGGATCTGGAGCTGTACAGGTCTGATCTTCAGCTGCTGTTTCCACAAACCTGTCCAGAGTTAATGTTCCATTAGTTTCTGTCCATTTGTCTCTTCAGCTGGTCCAGGCAGATGGCTGCTCTCCCTGATCTTGGTTCTGCTGGAGGCAAAAGGTACTTTTCCCTCTCTGTTGTCGCCAGTATACTGCTCTTAGGAAATCTTTGGATTGGTTGGGTTTTCCTTGTATAGTTTTGTGGGGTCCTAACCCTAATTTTTAAATTAATGAGGTAATTTGTTGTAGGTTCTTAACCTTAACATTTAAGTTAGTCAGGGAAATTTATACTGTACATAATATTGTAGGGTTTTAACCATATTTGTAAATGTATATAATAAATCTTAGTGTCTCAACCTCAGTATAACTTGTTAGGTAAATTCCAGTCTTATTTTTCTACTAGCACTTTGAATCAGCGGCTGTTGCTTTAAATGTGCAGTTTGAATAAGGGTGACTTGATTAGACTACTTGTCAAAATTATATGAAAAAACTTTATTTTAACTTCACGGCTGCATGTGTCTTGTTTTATTTCTCTACTTTCTTGAGATAATTTAATGGTAGGTGCTGTTTAGTTTTTGTTACTTGTTTGTGCTTTTATTTCGAAAAGCTCGTTGCTGCGTCATCAGCAGTCGACAGACATGGGTTGTGTTAGCTAGATGAAAGCCGGTAATATTTGAAGATTTGTTTTTGTATTTATGTTGCATTTGCGGTGTTATTAAGCCATATTTACCACAGATGTCACTTGTTAGTATTTTATTACATAAAGTATTTGCTCGCTTGGCACTGTCGGATAACAAGTTCAACAGTTTTATATTTTGTTAGCTACGCTAACGAGCTAGCCTCGTTTGTTTACATTGGGTGTGTCAAGCTGCTCTGTCTCAGTCAGGAAAGCCGTTTAAACTGATTCTCTTTTTACTGACTGGCTACTGCTTGAAGGTCAGTAGTGAAACACATTCATGCTGAAACGCTGACTTCAACAAACTGTAAGTAACTACCAGGGGTATGTTAGTTTGTTATTGAAAGTTGTATTTCTGTCTGCTTAAAAAGTGGCAAATGCTGGAAGTCCTATTATCAGATCTAGCCAAAAAGACACAGTTAAGTACAGCCACTTTTTTGGTTTTGTATATTTTTTTTATAAGTTTTTCTTCTGTCAAGAAAGAAATATTTTTTCAGTGCTGGGAGTTTGTCAAGATTATAAAAACTACTGGGCCGAATCTAATGAAACTTACTGGAGAGTATCAAAGGAGAAACCCACCGAATTTTGATGCTATTAAAATTGCCAAATAGAGAGCTATGCCTTGTTGGAGGACAGTATTCACTGGGTGCTCTTCATTTTGTGTTTACAGTATAAAAACTAATTCAGGGGATCTGTTCCCACCACTTAATGAAATGCATAGCTGCAAGACAAAATTTTGAATTATTTAATTTAGACAAACCTTTTAAGTGGGAAACATTATTTCATGAGCTGTGTTGACTTAATAATGCTGGTAATTACATCAACTTAGTATTTTGTATAATTCAAACTCAAATTTCTGCATTAGCTGATTTAAAACAAAATTCAAGTTGAGGTAACTCATGAAATTGGGTCAGTGACTTAATTTTTTTCACCTTGAGTTCATTATTTCAAGTTCCCTCTCCTGCTCCACACACTTAACATGCCTGGACATGTTTGGATGGACGGTTGAAACTGTGTTTACTAAAATGACACAAAAGACATTTTGAAGTGAGTGCTATTTTATTTACAATTGAATTTCACTGAATGTGTTTTCACATTTTGTTAATTCCGATATGACCAATAGTGGACTGCTAATACAGTTTATGAACCATATTCTATGACTCCACGTAGCTGACGCTATTCATGTTAGCAGTGAAATTTGTTCATACTGCCTTTTAATTTAGCACAACAGTGGTTAGAAATGATACAGTTTTATTTGACAAATGTGCTCTGCTAGAGAGCTCTTTCCATTTAGGGAAAACATGATTCAGTTTTTGCTTGTTCGTGTAACTGTTAGCTACAATGAATGAGTTAATATTATTTAGTAACATAATATTAAACATCTTTAGTTATTTAAATAGCTAGCCTTGAAGTTTTACTGTAGGAAATTGCTGTTTGACCAAAGTTAACAGTCTTTGGACTGTGGATGGTTCTGTTAGGGGATACAACTATTTCATCCAGTATTGCTTTTATGTTTATATTACCTATAGAAAGAGGTGTTCGGTATAATATTTGTATTGTTACAAATCTAAATTTATGAAAATTGGTTACTAAAGTTTTTTTCCTAGATTTGCACTTGTGAAGCTCGATAAAACTGACATGATGCATCTCTTTGAAGAAAGTCACTTACCTTTGTAACAACAGTTTGCTTTTGCACAGTACAGAACTGGGCTGTCTTATCAGTGGGTCATTTACATGTTGTCTTTTTAAGCGTTGCACCCCAGAATTTGCAATCATTTAGGAGGTGCTTTTCTTTGACCACTAAGGTGTAAACTTTAAAACTTGATTTGATAATTAAGTACATGATACTTAAAATGTCTTTTAAATATTGTAGAAAAACTAGTTGGAACAACTTAATATTTATGACTAATCAACTTAAAACCATGTGTTTATGCTACCAATTATTAAGTAGATGGTAATTAAAAATACTTTTGATTGTAGAGGAAAAGCTATTTCCCCTTATTCAATTTAGTTTGTTGGCTGAACTTAATTTCATTAGAAGTTACCTCAACTCAAAAAGATCGACACAAACAGTTGTGTTAATTTTCTTAGTTGAGTCAAAAGGTTTGTTTTTAGAGTGTACTTGAGAGAAATAATCACTAAATGTGCTACAGAAATGTGACAGTTTCAGAGTGAACTGAGCAGGGCTGGATATTTCGGCTGATTAATTAATTGGGCTGCAATGTAAGATATACACTATGCAGTGCATTTGAACCAGGGTTTAATTGGTCCTATTATTAATTCATTTAACCTGACTACAGAATGTGCAGCTCCTGAGCCATGATAACTTACCTGTTTCAGTGTTAAAGATTGTTCAGAGATTATTTTTGCTTTTGACATTATTGGAATTATTATTATCTCTTTGTTTATTTAACTAAACACAGTCTCTGCTTTTGTAATAATTGTTCTACCTCCTATGCCATTTTAAAAATGTAACAAATACATGTTTGAACAAAGTTCTCATCCTTACATTAGAATATCTAGTGGTCAGTATTTTCATGGAGTCTCGTGGTAATGACAGTCATGTTTTAAATCGATTAAAAAATGTAATTGAAGCTTTAAGAAATTATTTTCGCAAATCTTAACATTTGTTGAGAAGCATGCAATGAGATATTTTCCTCAAATTGTTAAACCATACTGGGCATCCTTTTTATGCTATCAGTGTTTAACATAAGTGGTTTTACACACTTAAGGCATACAGTATATGACAGTAGTCAACACTCTTGGGAAGGACATGCTTTCATCAATACCCTCCAGATATTGTGGTGCGATATTCCTCTCTGAGACATTTACATTGTGCCTTAGAACCAGGGCTGAACAGTTAATTGAAATTAACTGTTCAGCCCTGAACAGTTAATTGAAATAATATTGAAACTGCCATTTGTAAAGTGCAAAATCCAAATTGCAGGAGCCAGTAGTTTCAAACGTTTTTCAACATTCTATTTGTAAATGAAGCATTGACGCATTATAGAAATGTCCTGGCCTTTGAATGTCATTCACCTGGTGTAAGGGAACATGTTTGTTTTGGTCCAGACAGCACTAAAATCATTTTGTAAATCTGTCAGAATATTCACAATAGGATTTTTTTTGCATATTGCTCAGCCTGTTTACAACCATGCCCAGAAGAATAACTGGCATCTGTGTGTCTAACAGCCATCTTATCCGTTACAGCTGATAACTAATATTATTTTTGCTCTACAGATGTTTTCTAGAATGACAGCAGTCAAATAAGAAGAGTGATGAGTGACTTTGGGCCAGCAGAGCTGGTCGCAGGTCTCTGCCATACAGATGAGGAGAATCCTTTCCCTCTGTGGCAGAATGGAAACATCAGCCCCTGTTTTAACCAGCTCGTCCTCGGAGCCTTGCCCAATGCTGCAATGGCCATTTTCAGTGCCTGTTATCTCAGCATGGCAAGGTATGTCATATGTCATATCAGGTAGCAGGCAACTATAAGCAACACGTTGATTTTACTCTCATTTACAGCTTGGTCTGTGCAGATTTTTTTATTGATTCATAAGAGAGGAATACAATTATTACATCAGTATAATACCATTCACAATTGTTGTTTAATGACTTCTTACATAGTTTGAGTTTTGTATAAATGTGTATCTGTTGTCTGGAATACCAGAAAACATCAGATCTTACACCATCAGCCAGTGTTTTGTAATAATTTAATTATTTTAGAAAACTAAATAATTAAGCTAAAGTTACAACAAAGTAACAACGTACATCAAAATGATGCCGTTATTGGCTAATTTTCAAATGGCATATGTCTTACATTTGTACAACAACAGCAATTACATGACAACATCATTAAAATCACATAATTTATTTCTTACTGGCTACAGTTCAAGTCCTTGGGCCTCCAGGAAAACTTGAAACTGGACAAATTGCTGTTCAGCTGATGAATAATTGTTAGGCTTGATAAGTAGCTTCCTCATGCCCTTGCTTAAGGCACTCATGTTTCCACAGCTCTAGTTCAACCAAATGTGTATTAGACACATTGAACTGGGCAGCTTATACAGCTAATCTTACTGGACAAATATATATTTTTTTAAAAGTTTGCATGGTTTGACTGATATTTTTCTGTTCTCTAGATGCAGCCTCATCCAGACACCTTCTCCGTGTGGTTGGACGCTCCGGCTGGCGTCAGCTCTGCTGGCTGTGTTGCTCTTCATTGCAGACGTCATCCTGGTGAGTGTCCTCCAGCAGGGGGACATGTATCTGGACATCCTAACTGACAGCTGTGCGATCCTGGCCTGGCTGGTCCACCTCAGTGCCATAACAGTGCTCCAGAGGACTGCTTTCAGGAGAACCAGAGGGCCTCCACTGCTGCTTTTCCTGGTTCTTCTTTTAGTCCCCAACCTTGTCATCACCTTGATGATTTATTGTGACAACAAGGATTATTTAAACCTTACTGAACCTCTTAAAGTGGCACGATTTGCTCTTGTTGCAGCCCGGATGCTCCCTTTTCTGGTTTACCTCCTTGCATTTGCTTTTCCCTGCATCAGTGATGCTGGCTATACCTTGTATATAAATGCCGTGGATGGATCGCCGCTCATCCCAGAGAGCAGCCAGCCAGACACAGGTGAGATGGTGGCTGAGGATGGGAGCAGCTGCATCTCCAGAGTCTTCTTCCTCTGGTTGACTCCACTGCTCAGACGAGGGCAGCGAGGGGAGCTGGATAGACCAACAGACGTGTATCACCTTCCACAGAAACTTCGGACTAGTGTGGTTTGTCGATATTTTCGTCAGTGCTGGGAAGCCTGTCGGCAAGGGGCAGCAGTCAGTGACAGGCAGGATCAGTGGCCCAGGCCGATCAGCAGGAACCTCCTGAATGGCACATGGAGTTCACACTACCAGGAGGAACCACTGGATCTGGAAGGTGATGTAGGATTGCTGAGGGTGCTGCATAAGGCGTTTGGGTTGCGCTACTACGTCCTTGGTGTGCTGAAGGTGATGATCAACATGTCTGGCTTTACAGCTCCTCTGCTTCTCAACAGTCTAGTGACCTTTATGGAGGATAAAGACGCCCCAGTTAGCTGGGGTGTCTGGTGCGCCGTGGGACTCTTTGCCTCCAGCCTTCTGAGTGCCATCCTACGAAACATCTTTAGCTTTGAGGTCTCCAAAGTGGAGCTGTCAGCACGTGCCGCTCTTGTGTCGGCCATCTACGGGAAAGCCCTGCGGGTCAGCAGCTGCGGCCTGACTGGCTTTACTTTGGGAGAGATGGTGAACTTAATGAGCACCGACACAGACCGCGTGGTCAACTTCTTCAGAAGCTTCCATGAAGTATGGAGTATGCCCTTCCGGTTTTCCATCACCTTCTACTTGCTGTATATGCAAGTGGGTGTTGCTTTCCTTGGAGGACTGGCTGTCGCTCTGGTGATGGTACCGTTCAACAAGCTCATTGCTACCCGCCTCCTTACCAACAACAAACACATGCTCAGGTGCAAGGATAATCGTGTTAAGGTGAGAGTCTGTTTCAACAGTTATTTGGGCGGTTTTGTGGTACAAATCCTGTGGTAAGAAAAGTAATAATAGCTGTGGACCTAATGGTGATTGTGATGTTAATATTCTGATAATAAATCCCATTAGCCTGAATTCCTTCATCACAGGTATTTCATAAATGGTACAATTTAGAAATCACGACCCAATTGATATTGTAAGAATGAAAAACTGCATTTTTAGAGTAAACTGAAGCACTTTACAAAACCATCGAGCAAAGAACCAAGAGGCTTGTTGAGATTCAGATTTTTCTCTTAAATTTCTAACTTTTTTCTCCCAGTTAATGACAGAGATTCTATTTGGCATTCGTGTCATCAAGTTCTACAACTGGGAGCCTCATTTTACCCAGAAGGTGGCTGACTGTCGTAAAGAAGAGCTGTCTCACTTGAAGGCCATGAAGTACCTGGATGCTCTGTGTGTGTACATGTGGGCCGCCCTGCCTGTGGTCATCTCCATCCTCACCTTTGTCACATATGTGCTGCTTGGACACCAGCTGACTGCACCCAAGGTAGGACATGAACTGCAGTGACTCTGTTGATGCCACCAGTGAGCTTTGTGTACATTTTGAAGTTTATGGGTGGTTGTAACTGAGGCACATTATGTACAGTTTATAAAACATCAATTTTAAAGCATTCATCAGTCCCTCCAGGATTTCGCGGGTGTTTTTCAAGATTGTTCCTCCTAAAATGCCTGAATTCGTGGGAGCTTTTCTAAAAAATTGCAATGAAAGTTGCGATGTTTTAAGCGTATTTGTTGCGATAAAATTGCGGGAGACGGTAAAGAATTGTCAAAAGTTGCATTTTTTTCCTTGTTTTGTATAATTCATTAAAAATTTTAAAAGTTTAAAAAGTTGATTTTACATCCTGGCACACACGTGTTCACACACACACGCTCACAGCTTGTCACGTCAGTTAATTAATCTAACTGACCTTCATTCTTTCAGTGCTTGCGACAGATCTGGATGCAACAGCTTCCTCACGGTGATTTGTCTGGTCTGTGGTCCGCTGGTTTCACCCATTCTCCTAGTATGTTTACGGTAGAAAAATGTTTGTCAAACGATGAATTTCATTTGTGTTCCACCTCAGTATTGGACAGGTGCAAAACAGTTTACCTCCACTTTGGTGAAGAACATCAGGGAATTGTTTTGCAGTAGTTTTTATTGCATACGTATCTGTATCTGCAAACCATAAACAAGGAAGTGAATTCGGTGGCGTACGTGCATTACGTTTGCGCTGGGGACTGCTATGATTGGTGGAACTCACGGGAGGCTGGCCAAAATTGTGGAAAAGTCGCGGTGATTGGACAAAATTGCAAGGTCGCGCATAATTCACGGAGATTGGTTGAATTTGCGTTAATTGTTGCGATCACAACATCACGAATTCCTGGAGGGACTGAATTCATTATTGTAGCATAAGACCAGAAAGGTTTAATGACAAAATAGTTTACATCGCATCAAACCGTTTTCTGACCATAAACTGCTGCATCTATCCGGGAACCTCTGTTGCATTTCTTCCAGTCCCCCACTAGCTCTGCTAAATGCACAGAAATGACTGATATATATATATATGTATAAGTAAACATCAAGGTTGCTTTGCCACTAGCTGTGGTGATGCAGATCTTCTGAGATGGTATTCCTTGGAGCATCCACTTTGTTGGACACCCTTTTGCATCGTCAGCAGGGATCTCAGGTTCACAGGTGTTTCAACCCTTAACCTGTACACCTCGCCTGAGTAGGGCAGTGAAGACTGACTAGCCTTCACCTGCAGAAGGGTTCCAACTGTGGGCTCTCTTCAGCCATAGCCATCTTGAACTGGACTCGGCTGCCCTGGTGGCTTTCTTTAGCTGTTTTTGGCTCCAGTCCAACCCTCTGGAGGAAGTGGTGCACCGATTTTGCCAGGAACCTGCGGCAGCCGACTGATGGGAAAGATGGATGCTTGCCACCCTTTTAGAACAGCTTCATCAATAAAGTCTTGGTATTCGAACATTGAGTAAAGCCAGCCTCAAAATTCACTTGTTTCTTTTTGTCAAAATATTGGAGTAAGAGGTTTTTACCATGGAGATTTTGGAGAACTCATTTAATCACTTCATAAATCAGAAAATATATTGTCGACAACACATCACCCAGAAAGAAATCGATTTTCACCATGTTTTTATGAGTCAAGCAGTGAATAATAAATGAACAAACCTCTCTGTAAAAACCTTCAGAATACAGATAGGAATAAAACTGGAGATGGCTGGTGTTTGTAAGTCCTACTGAAGGGAAGATTTCTGGCTCAGTGTGCAAAAAAACCTCACTTTAAGAAAAGGATCTCCAAAGGTATGCTATTAATTGAAGTCTACAAATACAAATAAATGTGTAACTTGGATGTTTTCTGTCCATTAGACTGGAAGAAGACATGAAAGCAAAAAAATCTCAAAATGACCAGCACATGAAAAAGTTAGGTTTGAAGGGGGCTTTTCATGAAGAAAATCCTTTTAGCACACACAAACAGTCCCGTTCAATAGCTGACAACTCACAGCAGTAACAGTTATTTCCTTTGAATACAAGGTAGTCAAGCCAAGTCAGTTTAAAATCACAAATTGTGAATTTGCCTGCATGGTTTTGCAGTCTGTCCAACATACAACACCCTCTATCACCAGACCCTCACATGGGATAATCAGAAGCTTGCAAAAATGTGTGTAGTTAGAATGAGCAGTGGTGTCCACTGGGGCTGTGAAGGAAAGAGCACTACAAAGAAAAAACATTTTATAATACAATGTAATTAATTATAATTATAATGTAATCACTGGGACTGTTTAGATACAGTTCTTTGTCTGGTTATACTTCAGTTTAACTGGATTCTTAGCAATAAATACATCAGGGACATCAAACTTAGCTGGAAATTATTAGACAACACTAAAAACTACCCTTGAAAAGTGTCAGTCTCTCCTCTTAATGTATGTATAAATGCACACATTTGAAAGTGGGATTTATGAGCCTCAGGCCTCTCTTCTCCTCTGCAGGTGTTCACCACACTGGCCCTGGTGGGAATGTTGATCATCCCATTAAATTCTTTCCCGTGGGTGGTTAATGGTGTCCTGGAGGCTAAAGTGTCTCTGGACCGAATCCAGCGCTTCTTCAAACTGACCAACCAGGATCTGCAGGCGTACTATGCCCTGGGTAGGCTGCTGAATTAGTGTTTGTGGCCTTGTGTTATGTGTTCTTCTGTTTAATCAGTGACCAAAAACAGGCCATGGGACTGACAGTATTTGATTTCAATTGTTCAGTCAAGGAAACTGCAGCTTTTCTTTGTGTTTAGAACAACTTTTGTTTGTTAAAGATTAGGTGCACCCATGAAACTCCACTCCCATTTTTGCATTTTCTGCCCTCATCATCTTGGAATTATTGTGAGTTTCTCTAATTAGGCCTGTTGCATTAAATGGTATTGTTTGAAAGAGTAATGCTACCTTAAAGTAAAATGTAAATGACAGAGCTTAGCCAGTGTGCAGTTAATCAGGAAATCCTTCATAAGACACCAAAATTAAATGAACTTCTCTCTCAGTGGCTGATAAATGATATCTTTCATATGCCATATTTGAATTGTTCTATAGCACACCATATCTGTCCACAGTGTCTCCTGAGGACAGTCAGACATCAGTCCTGTTGAGCCAGGGCACGTTTTCCTGGCAGGGGCCCAACAGTTGTGACCAGAACAAAGAGGGAGAAACTGAAACTGGAGCTGCTAAAGGAAGTCTGCAGCTGCACAGTCTCAATCTGCACATAACCAAGGTACAGGTTATTTGCTAAGACGTACATGTGCATTATTTTATTGCCCTCATGCTCTTTGTTCTTTATTATTTGTGCTGAATTGGTTCGGCAGAGCAGCCAAGCTAGTGCAGAATGTGAATGTAAAAGTGTACTCTAAATGAAATTTCCTGTAACACTCACAGAGTTCAGTCCTGCAGAGTGGTGCAGGCTCATTATTTAATCTTGTCCTTCAGTGTCCTAAGTACGGTATTGAAATTTAGATTATTAAATGTTGTATTTTATTAATGAACATACTTTAAAGAAAAATGATAGAGCAGCATTTGTTTTGAACTTCTGTCAGCCAGTCAGCTTTCATATACAGCATGTTGTGCAAAGACATGACACTGAAAAATCTCCGCTTGTATGACAACATCTTTGAACAAGGAGCTGATGAATGAAGGATTGAATCTGAAATTCTGTGATCAATCTTTACCATAATCCAGTTTGCGTTAAGTTAAAACCACCTGGGCTTCTGGGTTGTTCTTTCTTTATGTGTCAAAAATGTTCTCATGCTGCGTCTTGCTGTCAGTTTGTGGAACCTCCGAGCGCTAACAGTATTTACATCCGTCTGCTCCAGGGCTCTCTGGTTGTTGTGGTGGGGAAGGTCGGCTGTGGAAAGAGTTCTTTACTGGCTGCTCTCACTGGAGAGCTCAACAGGTACACCACTTTTGAAGCTTTAACTCAGGATATTTAGATTTTACGTTGTACTTTGTTGTGATTGTTTTCATCTAGAGCAATAGGCAGGAATTCCCTGCAACATTGTGGAAGTTTGAGATCCACTTTACATATTGCAATATAGAAGAAATTTTATTATAAATTTAATTATTTGGGCAAGTTAAAGGCTGTTATACAATTTTAAAATTTGAGATCTTTGTACATGTAAGCTGCTTTAAGTGATTCTTTCCATCCTAAATGTAGCTGGAATCAAACTTGATAAAAGCAACTTTAAATGATGGGTCAAGAAAACAGCTTTTTTGCTTAGAGCACCAACAGGGGCAGAGATCAAGTAGCTGGTTGTTAGGCTGCACTGAGGTCCATTCATGTTCCTTGTTTCTTTCTCTTGTTTCTTTGCAGGCTAGGTGGAGTGCTCTACGTGGAAGACAGAGAGGTTGGCTTTGGTCTGGCCTCCCAGGAGCCGTGGATCCAGTATGCATCAGTGCGAGACAACATCCTGTTTGGCAGAGACTACGATGCTGCCTTCTACCAGGCTGTGATTGAGGCCTGTGCGCTCTCAGATGACCTCAATGTAAGATCATGACTCCCTGTCTGAGGACTTATCTTCTCCTCTTCTTGTCTCTGTATGTTTCTTGTGGGGTTGGCATTGTAGGACTTTACTAAGCAGCAATAGTGGATACATTACAGGAGATGAGGGGAACAGCTATAAATATTGGGGTTGGTGTCTTAATCTCAAAGAGACTTCAAGGTTTGTCCCTCCTTGGACCGCTGTCTGTAGGTCATTGCCATTGCTAAATAGGAACACCCTACGAGCTTTGCAGTTTTGGAGATGCTCTAATTCAGTCATGTAGCCACAACAATGCGGCCCTTATCAAACACACTGACATTGTATACTTTGTCTGTGACTGGTTGTAAGGCTTTGGCTCATCTGTGTATTTATATTTTTTCTTTGAGTGGTGGATTCTAGAGATGGTTATTACAGTTCAGATCAGTCCAGATTGAGATGTGCTTAACTTCTGGACAGAGATCTATAAAATGTGGATGTTTGAGGATCCAAGATTTAATTCAGTGGCTCTGTGACCTTTGGCCTTTTCTGTGCAGCACCATCTGATCAACATTTCCCTTTTAATCTTCACTTAACATAACAATACACATAACAGTATATATGGAAGATTTGCATGACAGATGAGATCCATATTCGTTGTCTACAGAGAAGAAATTTACATTTTTATTTGGGCCTTGTGAGTTTGTATCCACTCAGATCTTCCATCAGTACAATGAAGCAGGTGTTATCAAATTGAGCATTTTTCAAAACTGAGATATAATTCACTGTGCCTTTTATACTCTGTTTTATCAGAGTTTTAGTACCTTTGTTTTTGTGTCTACAGGTTCTTCCAAATGGTGACAAGACAGAAGTGGGTGAGAATGGAGTGACTCTGAGCGGAGGACAGAAAGCCCGGCTGGCCCTCGCCAGAGCTGTTTACATGGTCAGTCCTGCACAATCCAGCCATCTGCTTCAAGCTCAGAGAGATGCAGAAGAGGTTTTACCAAACAAACATGTTAATCTGCAGAAAACAGGGATTAAAATAGGGACACTAAAATCTTGCCGGCTTGAGTGAGACAGTTTGCCAACTGTCTAAAATGTAATGTGTGCTGTTAAACATGCCTGTAAACAGTAATGAAACCAGGAAGGCAGTGCTTACAGAAAACCTGAAGGTGTTACGTGATGCTACTCTCCTGTTGTTTTTCTGCCTAACCTCACCCCTCCAGGACAAAGACATCTACCTCCTTGATGATCCGTTGGCAGCAGTTGATGTAGACGTGGCTGAACACCTCATGAAGAAATGTATCATGGAGCTGCTCAGAGGAAAGACCAGGATCCTTTGCACACACCGCATAGAGTTTGTGGACAAAGCTGACATGGTGGTCCTCATGGACAATGGAACAATAATCAAAACAGGTAGAAAGAAAAAATCTACTTTAGACAGGTGAAAATTGCACATTGTTGTCATCAGGGTGAGATGTTTTATGCATGTCAGGGGGAAAGTTAATGATAGTTTTGGTCCTGAAAGTGCATTTAGTACTGACTTTTTGGGGTTTACCAACAAAATCAGGGTAGCTTGTTTATAGTTAATCAAAGAGGACGACCCAAGACAGACAGTCCTATATGTTCATTATGTCATGATATTAAGCTAACCAGTATTCACTGCACTATTTATTTTATCTACTGAAGAGTCATGGTAAACAGTTGCTAAATTCCAGAGTATGTTTGTAGTAATTTGTGTCATTTAACAGCTTTAACAACATTATATTACATAATTATAAACATATGCATCACCAGCAAGACTTTAGCCTCTTAAAGCAGATATACAGAGATAGGAAATCTGCTGGAGGGTTGCATGACCCTGGTAAAAAAAAACAACTTCGCACAGTCTAGTATGATTATTTATATTTAGCTTACTAAGTACTAGTAGAAAACAAGTACGACATGTAAGAGGAGACAAGTAGCAGCAATCTCACAAAAGATTGTGTTTAAGTGAGATGTGTTCTTAAAACTGAGAAGCGCCACATTCAAACAGAAGTTTTTTCAATATCAGAGTTTAGAACAAAAACCAAAGGAAAGATGCATCTCAATCCAAGGGGTCAGACTGTGGAACAATCTAGATGATAAAATGAAAACTTCCAATTCCATATTTATATTTAAGAAAAGTCTAAAAGCTTTGTTATTAAAAAAATATGACACTGCTGTGTAGCAAAAAAATACTTTGTGAATTTTCTAAATCTCTTGAAAGATGGCTGTGTTTAACAGCGTAATTTGACAACGACTTGTCAATGATTTTATGTTGATAGGGGGCAGACTTTATAAGTTTCTTACTTCCTTCTGCCACCCTTTCATTCAAATGTTTTGTTGTATATGTATTTTTATGTATTATGTTGTATTTGTTTTTGTGAATGAAATAAACGAGTAACTAACTAACTTTATTGTAAAACCTGAACACGTTGAGCGGAAGTTTACAACTACAAATATTCCTTTGTGTTAAACAGGCACACCAGCAGAGATCCTTCCTCTGGTAGAGGCAGTGCCGAAAAAACGGAAGAATGACCACAACATGAAAGAGAAAGGTACGTTTACCTCAAGTTACCTCAAGTTATTGACTAAAACTGAGCTTTTGTATGTAGTCATACTGTGTTGGTCTGTCGCTTTCTCCATTAGATGGGCTTCCACAAATCATTGTACACACATTTAACATCTGCAGATGATTTGTCACCTTAACTTTTGTGATCCCGTCTTGTCCTATAGCACCACCAAGAGGTTTACATTTGTATTTTTTTAATGTGTCAACAACTAAGGATTGTTTTTTGGATATGTCATAAGATGAATCTTATGACTTTATTAGTTTGGATTTTTTCTCTGATAACCAAGTCAGAGGTTTCACTTATCCAGTAAAATATTGCAATATTTCCGTAACTGATTGGTACAATTAGTTGTAAATGCATTTATGGTATCAAGACAATGACTGTTAATGACTTTAGCATTACCAACAATCCATTCAGTGCCATCAGGGGTCTCATTTGTGGTTTTTAGTGAAATGTCTTAAGATGTTCTCAGAATGAATTGTAAGTCTGGTGCTTTCTTTACCTTTCCTCTAGCACCATCATCAGGTGGAAATTTTATTTGCTTTTGCTTTTGATCAAACGCTGCCAACCTCATGACATTCCAGTCAGCCTCAGCTGCATGTCATGTTTGGTGATGTTACCATTCTAGCATACGAAGCTGAGATGGTAAACATGGTAAACAATATACTTGCTAATATGAGCTTTGTTATTGTGAACATGTTGCTGTTGATCATTCAGATCAGCAGGCAAATCATCAGACGGGACCAGAAACCTTTAAGCAACATTTAGCAAACAAACTAGGTACAAAGGAGCTAAAGTAGACGATGAAACAAGACATTGTCTACGTAATCGATACAGCCTTCTCCTCTCAGGCTGCTCATACATCTCTGTTCCTCAAAACCAGCTTAGCCACATCTAGTTTTATCCAAACCGCCATCTGCGTTTTGAACTTCTGAACTAGGCCTTATTATAGAGCACTTGAAAAGTTGTGTGCACTGAAAAATAAGGTTGTTTGATTTGAAGTGTTGTGCTATCAGCAATTAGCTCAAAGCACTTCTATGCTTAAGCGCATAGCTGCTAGTATGATTGTAGACTGGCTCAGTAATGCTGTGTAAGTTACCCAGTACAATGTTATCTTTAAGCCAGCTACTGATTACCCAGCCAGTCTGGTATTGCTGTAGAAAAATCTTATGTTTTTTTCTTGAAACGCTCTGATTGTAAGCAGAAGGTGTGGAGCCGGATGAGGAGGAGTCTGGTTCACCCCCTGATCTGCGTGTTGAGGATGATCCTGACCTGTCGTCAGAGCAGAAGCAGGCAGGCGCGTTGGCTTGGAAAGTTTACCAGACGTACTGGGTGGCTGTGGGCGGCGTGATGGCCACCTTAATCATGATGTCTCTGCTCCTCATGCAAGGTTTGGAGCGACCACTTGGCTTTTCTCAGTATGATCTGTGTGCACTGATGACCCTGAACAAATGCTTCTAGTCGCTTGAAGAACTCAAGGCTTTGTTCACATCACACCTGAAATACTGTGATTCTCATTTCCCCACTCAAACAGAAATTTATATTATCAGTTTATGTCTTTATTCCATCATGATTTTGTAGATCAGAAGCTTTTGCTGATCCAATTAATCAAAATTCAAACGCTGAACAACATTGTGCCATATCTGTTGTTACAGGATGAAAAAACAAATAGTGACACAAAACAAACAAGTAAAATGGCTTTGAAAAAGAATTTTTTCAGGTTAATGATATGATTATTTACTGCAAGACCTGAAAATCCAACAGTGCTGCTCTGTTGGATTGATGTTTAGGAAAGGCTTGAGTTCAGTCAGAAGTGTATTTTGTTTGTTCTGTTCTTTAGCATTCTGGGGTGTCATAATTAAAGCTTTAAATCAGGCTTCAGTGTGTTCTGTCTAAAATAGTTAAAAACATCCTCTGTTCTTGTTTCAGTTCCACAGGTATGTCAACAGTAATGGCTGAATTGTTTATTTTTTTCCTGTATGTGTGATTTAGCATCTAAGAATGCGTGCGACTGGTGGCTGTCCCACTGGATCTCAGAGTTAAAGAACAACGGCTCCACCAGTTCTAATGGTTCTTCTTCAGCTGTTTTCACTTCACCTCACCTGCTGCTTTTCTCACCTGGGGGGCTAATGTGAGTTTACCAGTTACCAGTTCACAGTCAAGCTGACATCCCATCATGTTTTAATAGGACACTTTGGAGATATGGAAACCGATACTAGTGTACCTTATTTTACAGAAAGATTGAAGAAGAATTGACAACATTGATTTTACTCTGTCTGCAATTTTCATTTAAGGCCGGCACACACTACAGGATAATCGGGCCGATTTTTGTCCCGATCTGCTCCTTACGATCAAAGCCAGCAAAGGCCCGATTGTCCGATGTTTGCAAACAACATCGTGTCTGATTTTCCTGTAGTGGGGGGTGTTAAGAGTGATTTTGTCCGTTCCAATCCGCTCGGAAGGTCTCAGAAGGAGAAATCATAGATAATGAACATGTTTAATATTTGCGACTAGATCCTGTAGTGTGTGGGGGTTTCCTCCGAGAGGAGCCGAGCATGCTCAGTGTGTGATGTCACGTGTACCGGATTTAAGCCAATCAAAACGCGAGCTGACTCAGCTGACTGACGGAAGAGGAAGTAAAAACAAACAAGTAGAGTTACCGTCGCTAAAAAAAATAATCAGATTAATCATGATGATGGATTAATCTGCACTAACACGTCAATTTTGACAGCCCTAAAGAATCTCTGCCCCTCGGCTCAGAGATCTGGATGGTCTGACGAAAAAACAGCTTCAATTCTAGTAACGTGCCGCATTTTTGGCAGTAACGGTAACGCCGATATAATGATGGGAAGAGTAATCAATTAGATTACTGGTTACTGAAAAAAGGAACGCTGTTAGTAACGTCGTTATTTATAGTGCCGTTATTCCCATCATGTTTGTTTACACTGAAGTCACATTTGACTACGCGAGATTCGGAATATTGAGCGTGAAGAACCTGATAGTCTGCTGAAGAATCGGTTTAGAATCTTATAGTGTGTGGTGTGCTCTGTAGTGAACACCACACACTATAAGATCAGAAGGGACAAATCTTGTGTGATCTGTCTTTTGTTATCATCAAGTGTGTGGTCTATAAATCTGACAAGGTTTGAAAAATCCTGTAGTGTGTGCCGGCCTTTAAGCTGTGGGATAAGAGAGTTTTTAAAAAAATTTTAGTTTGTGTAATAACATTGTTCATTTTTACAATCAATTTACACTGTAACACTGTTACAGTGCTCAGGCTGGGTAAGCAGATAAGGATATACTGATAGGCAGTATTTGTCGTTGTACAGTCTTCTATTTGTATAGCAAACATCATCATCCATTATATGTGAAAGTTTCTGATTAGTTAGGCAATAGCAGAAACATTAAATGTATTTTGTACTTAAAAGTAATCTTGTTTTTATGGTAATAGACTTTCACTTCATTACTCCACTTTTATTATTACTTTTACTGAAATGAAATATTCACATCCTCCCTTCTAGATCTCCTCTGCCCTCTGTGCAAGCGTTCGTCTCCAACAACATGAGCACGGATGTAAAGTTTTACCTGGCAATCTACGGCTGCATTGCAGTCGCCAACACCGTCTTCACTGCCCTGCGAGCCTTCCTTTTTGCCTACGGAGTCATCTGCGCTGCCTCTGTCATCCACAACAGACTTCTGGATCGAGTGCTTAAGGTGCGTCATCTGAGCTTTGAGCCCCGAGCACCTGTCAGACTGCCTGGGCCAGCAGTCAGAGCTGAGCGGAGCAGATTGAGTGTTTATCATATTTGGCAGCAGTGGCTGAAGGTTACAGAACCAGGCTGGTGACTGAAAGTTTGCCAGTATGAAACCTCAGACTTGCTCATAGGAGGATGTTATTGAAACAGAGTCTTCCCCTAGCTTCAAATGTCCTTGAACAGGATGTGTTGTGCTCAGACTTCCCACCTGATCTGCTCAGTGCCTTAAAATACATCACTAATGATGTGCAGCACAGTTTTATTGAAGAAGAATCTATTAATCAGTATGTTTGTGTTATATTTTCTATTGATGAACTCGAGTAGAACAACACTCTCCAAATTTCAGTGAAACTAGCTCATTAGCTCATGTACTCATGATTATATGGTTCATGTTGCTTCAGTCACTCCAGGCAGCTTTTTCAGAATTCTGCATGTTCAATGAGTGCAGCGTTTAAGAAGCAGTTTCATCTGTATGTCCAGTGAGGGGCAGCAGAAACAAGCTCAGAGCTCAACATTGACACGTTATCACTTTACAAACTTGGTTATAAGAATTGAGTTGGCAGATGCACATTTACACACCCAGCAGGCAAAGGGCAACATTAGCACACATTTGGAGTCATGATCTGTAGTATGTACCTGCACAAGTACCCCTGACTGCAGTGTGCAGTTCGGGGCAGAGCTCAGCGTTGCTCGTTGGCATGCTATTGGCTGAATCTAACATTTGACTCCGCCCACGGGGACATTGCATGTAAAAATGAGCGCCGTCTTACGCTCCTAGCATTGTCACAAACCTGTATTTGGGTCAGTGTGTAGTTCCACTCTGAATTGCATTAGATACACACATTCCTGAAGGGTGAGGGTGAGGGTGAGGGTTAGATTGTCCCCAAACTGTTGCAAAATGAAGTAAAGTTGTATGTAATAAGACTGAAAGCGATTGGTTAATGGAACGTTGAGATGGGTGGAGTCAAATGTTGAGCGCCGCTCTGAACGTTGTGCTCTGCCCCGAACTGCACACTGCAGTCAGGGGCTTCTCTGCCTGCCAGCTGCAGGAACACTGACTAAACCAAAGCACTAAAACCAAACCAAACCAAATTGCTGAAAGATGCTAAAATATTTCTTAAAGCAAACAAGGAACCGTTGAGTCAGGTGATAATCCTGTTTGGCATCATGTCATATGGTCCATGCTGATAGATTTGTGAAGTGTGGGAAGAAAGAAAAACCCCATTAGGTTTTCCCTTTGAAACTGTTACATGACTCCCAGTTGTGGTGCCTCTGCAACATTAGTTGGTATGGAGTGTGATTTATTGTGATCAAAACACTAAAGGTTTGCTGCTGAAAGCACAATCAGCCTTGATGACTTCACTGTTAAATTGTGTCAGTTCTGATTAAATTCAGCAATGTGTCTAAATGGCTTCCCCTCCACAGTGATAGTACCCAGTGCTTGTGGGTACTGCCATTTTTTAGACCCTTTCAGCATGACGAAAATGATGAACAAGCCTTAATTTGTCAGAAAATAAGTAAATGAATTCTAACTGGTGGCCACAACAGAAACCCACAGGGTTGATCAGCAACATTACACATTCTTCAAAGAGAAAAACTGAAATGCAAATACAGAACAGGGAGAAATGCTTCCCAAAACTAGTCTCACTTCCCATTTTGCAACTGTATTTAAAAATATGTATTCGTGTAGCTTTCAAGTGGATTCCAACAAAGATGTTTTATGAGCTTTTTCCATGTTTAATTTAATGTTTGAATAAAGGCTAACCAAAATCCTAACTTCTTGTTTGTGTCCCCTGCAGGCCACGGTGTCCTTCTTCGACACCACCCCTTTGGGCCGTATACTGAACCGTTTCTCCTCAGACTTGTACTGCGTGGACGACAGCCTGCCGTTCAACCTGAACATCCTCTTGGCCAACATTTTCACCCTGCTGGGTATGCTGGTGGTGATGAGCTACGGCCTGCCCTGGGTCCTGCTTGCGCTGCTCCCCCTGGCTGTGCTCTATTACCGCACACAGCATTTCTACAGGCACTCGTCTCGGGAGCTGAAGCGCCTTTGCAGCCTCACTCTGTCACCCATCTACTCGCACTTCTCTGAGACACTGACCGGCCTGGAAACCATCCGGGCCAGCAGCAGCTCTGCCAGGTAAGAGACAGGAAGTGGACATTTTTAAAGTTCAATACACTCTAATTGTTTCTTTACATCAATGTTTGGGATTTAAAAGTATCTTATCAAATACATCTGTTATTTTTTTCATCCCTGAAATCTAGTTATTAAGGAATTGTTATAAAAGAACTGAGCAAATGTGTACTCTGCAGAACAATTTAAAGTAAAGAATTAAGCTGCTCTTTAAATGAATCATTACTCCTAACATTTCTCTACAGCAGTTTTGTCGATACTTTTGTGGTAATTGGCCACTAATACAGTCAAGGCCAATTAATCGTCAACAAAATTCATGTTTGCAACAATTTATCCACATTTTAAGACCTTCATAACAAATCAATAGTACATTAGATTGTTTAAAACATGACTTACAATAAAAATACTGTTTCCCTCCATGAGTTGTTGGTTGTTAGTTTTGAGGACTTATATATCAGAAATCTTCTATTTGCTCTTACTGTAAAACCTTAAAGTATTTTAAATATTACAAATACAGAAGTCTGTCACTCATTATTTGGGTTGATGAGATAACTTTTCCCATAATCAAAACCACACTTGGCAAACCTTTTCAAAAACTGCTCTACCCTTTTCTAAACAACACATAGGTGCTTTATGTAGAAATGTAATGTAGGTTGCAGCTTTCTCCAGAACATCTGACAAAAGTGTCTTCAATCTTTCATGATAGATTTCATCATTCAGCAAATATGATAATTCTTTGCATCTCCATAAGTGCCGTGGTTGAAATGTCACTTTGGTGCCATGTTCATTGTGCCTTCTAAGCCTTCAACTTGTAGCACAGAGTGATTCTCTGCACACAACTCTAAAGGGAGTGTTTTCTGTTGTTTCAGGTTTGAGGAGGAGAACGCTAGACGTCTGGAGCAGAACCAACGCTGCCTGTTTCTTAGCAACGCAGCCAGTCAGTGGCTGAACATCCGCCTGCAGCTGATTGGTGTTGCTGTGGTGACGGTCCTTGCGGGGGCTGCTGTCATTCAGCATCAGTTTCATTCTGTTGATCCAGGTGAGACAGCTGAATGTGGTGCCTGTGTCCCTGTTTATGAGATGTTTAATCATGTTTAGAGCAGCTTTGCTACCTGTAGCAGCTGCTAAGTAAGACTAAGGGTGTGTGTTGTTTTTTTTGTTGTTTCCTGTCAGGTCTGGTGGGTTTGTCCCTATCCTACTCTCTGTCCATCACAGTGCTGCTGTCTAGCCTCATATATAACTTCACACAGACTGAAATGCAGCTGGTGAGTGTGGAGCGAACTGAAGAATACTCCACCGGCCTGCCGATGGAGCCACAGCATCAGAATGCGCAGGTCAGACCAAACTGCTTCAACACCACAAACTGCTGCTGACTGTAACATGACATCGGGTTTCACTTTTTCCAGAACTCCTGACTTGTATCTCAGGACCTGCTTTAGTAAATGTAGCTCGCTTTTTGGTCACAACAGGACATGCAGAGGTGTAGGAGTATCCATTCCTTTACAGCCTTCCTGTACAACCCAAACCTCCCTGAATACAAACATGTTTAATCTTAAATATTGTCCAGTCTACTGTGGTGTCTAACTCCAGAGGTGTAGTTAAAGTGCTGCTGTTGCTTGAAGCTGGTTCTCCACAGTGCTTCATCTGAGCGAACAGTTCTGAAACCATCAGGGAGACATTTGATCAGCCCCAAAATCATTTTGTAGCATGATAACAGCCCCAAAGTTATTAGGAACTATATTCAACCACAACAATAGCGAGTCCTGCAGTGGATGTTCTGGCTTCCACAGAGTCCTGATCTCAACATCAGGAAACCAGTCTGGGATTACATAAAGAGACAAAAGGTACTGAGACAGACTAAATCCACAGAAGAACTGTGGCAAGTTCTCTGAGATGCTTGAAACAACCTACCTGCCAATGTTTTAACTAAAAACTATGCACAAGTGCACCATGTGGGTAAATGCAAGAGTTACTGGTGGTGCTATTTCAAATGACTTTTAGTGCTCAGTACTAAATATTATGACACTTTTGTTCCTTTGTGTCTCACCCTCTGTATTTTGACATCAGCTGCCTCCTGCATGGCCTAAGCAGGGCTGGTTGGAGTTTCGTGATGTGACTTTGACCTACAGGGACGGACTTCCTAATGCACTAGATGGAGTGAGCCTGGTTGTGCGACCTGGGGAGAAAATAGGCATCGTGGGCCGTACAGGCTCCGGCAAGTCCACCATGTTCCTGGCACTGTTTCGTATGGTGGAGCTCAACCAGGGTCAGATTCTCCTGGATCAGCTAGACATTAGCACTGTGGGCTTGTCTCAGCTGAGGTAGGCTTACATTGGTGGTGGAACAGATTTATATGAGAGTTACATGACAAATTGTGAGAGAACATGGACAAGTCAACACACTGTTTATCACTCATCCTGCGAGGGGATCACACCTACCACAACACTTGTCAGCATGTTAATGCGGTGACACGTCTTCAGTAGTTACTGCTAATTTATTACGTGAACATTCAGTACTCATGGGATGTACCACACCCATCTTTCAAACTTAATCTTCATTTTGATTCCAACTACATACAACTAAAGTGTCATGACTTCATGTTGACAAAGCAAACAGACATATAAACAAGTGCCAAAGTATTTGCCTTTGTGGCAGTTCTCACCACAGTAGGTGTGTCCGGGACCACACACACACACACACACATGCACACACAGATTTGCTGTCCTGTGAGGTAACCAGTCAGAGTTGACTGCCATGTGCTGTTGCCGCCCTCTGCAGGTCGAGGCTGGCCATTATTCCTCAGGACCCCTTCCTGTTCAGCGGGACCATCAGGGAGAATCTGGACCCCTGCGGGCAACACCTGGAACAGCAGCTGCTGGATGTCCTGGACCAGTGTCACCTCAGCACTGTGGTCAACAGGATGGGTGAGAGTTATTAATAAAGTGATGCAATGAGCTTGAGATGACACAGTCAATTAAGGATGAGCAGAAGAGCAAAGTGATGCTCTTTCAGCCAACATGTGTCTGTTTTGACACCACCTGACTCAGTCAGTTCATGCCACGCTTTGCTATTCCTGTTGGTCACGTGGCCGATGACTGTCTGGTTGATGGTACAGACTGTTTCTTTTGGTTCAAAAGCTTAACCTGTGGAGAAAACTAATGTTGGATCAAAAACACTGAATGATATTCATGATTTAGCTGTTCAGTTAATTTGCTTATTTTTGTTTAGCATTTGAGAAGCTGAACAAGATGCTTTGATAATCATGTTTCATAATGTAACATCATTATCTCTGTTTTTTTCTTCTCTTTCTTTTTCTCCTCTTTCATGTTTTTATTTATCTTATTAAATGCTGTGTGCATCATCAGCCACTTTAATCTAAAAATCGTAAACTGATGCATCAGCATGTAGAAGCGATTATACCAGATTCAGGCTGCCTCTCATGCCTTTTGTATATCTGTGTGTGAACGTCAGGTGGTCTGGATGCTGAGGTGGGGGAGAGAGGCAAATCATTCTCTGCAGGACAGAGGCAGCTGCTGTGTCTGGCCAGAGCTCTGTTGACACAGGCCAAGGTGAGACCTCAGCTGTGTCATTATATGTAGCACTGACACCGATGGCACCACTTCAGGTCACATGAAAGCAGCAGCAGTTCTTTCAGTAAAGGCTGAAACATTTTGTTTTCAACTGAGATAACTTGTTGGTACATCCCAGCAATGCTACAAGGCTGAAAACAGAATACCAGTGAACACGTTTAAAGAACAAAAGATATTACCCAATATGATGCACTCAAAATGGACACATGGTAACCAGATGTTATTCAGAATCATTAAAGGTGTTTTTTCTTTTACTTTTTGATCAACATTATCTTGCCAAGTAATGCCAATATACAATTAGTTCTTGATATTACTTCTGTGTCCACAAACAGTCTGTTACAATGTACATAACTGTAATAACCACCATAAGTGTAAATGTAAGACCCATCCAAAGGCCACTGTGCATCGACTTTTAAAACTCCTGCTTCATGTTTTGGTTTGGGCATCTCTGGTGTGAATTACATTCCAAACATTTCAAATACATTTACACCCAGAATACTGCAGCGTCATGTGTGTCCATGTTTGCTGCAGTGGTGTGACATTGTGAGGTGACAAAGGCGTCAAATGGCAGATGAAGCAGACTTAAAGAGGTACAGCTTATTGTGCAGCTAGTGCCTGCTGGTGCATCTTCATTCAGTTCAGTGAAACACTTAAAAAAGTCCTTTCATTTCATGCTGCTGGGAGTAGTTTCTCACACAGCAGGACACGGTGCAAGAGTTGTTACTTTGCCGAGGACTTGAAGGTATGCCGCCTTTTTTTCCTCACTGTGACTGCTCCTGGCAGTTTAATTACGCGCTACAATAATAAACTCATCTGCCAACAAAAGAAGTTATGGCACTGCATTTGATTTGATCTGATTATGAACTTGGCACACCTTAAAATGTTTGGACCGTGACAGTCTGTACACTGAGAAAGGCGTTGACCAAAGCTTTTGTTCTTGTTGTGCTTCTGCATTACAGGAAAGAACAGCTACAGCAGATCTGTGCTTCTAAAGACGGTTTTCTTTTCCATCTCAGAGTGAACCATTTTACCTCTGGAGGTCTAGAAATTAACCCAGAACTACAGAAGCTGTGAATTTTCCAACATTCACTCTGTGATGACGTATTTATGAAAATGGCATTGTCTATATTAACCTGCTGCAAATTCTTTTAGCACACCAGCCCATAAAACATTAACCCTCAGCCAGCCATCAAAGTAGGAACTTGTTTTCAGATGCAGTTCAGTTCAGGCAGTCCTGTGTTAAATACTGCCTACGCTCATGTTATGTTGTTTTTAGTTACTGACTCTCAGCCTTTTCTGCTCAGTTCCTACCGTTGTTTTCAGTCATTCCTGCACAGCTGCAGCTTCTAATAAATACACTGACCCCCAAATCATAAGTCTGGAGCACATGATGAAGTGTTGTCCCATCATGTAGGTCCTGTGCATTGATGAAGCTACAGCTTGTGTGGATCAGAAGACAGACAAACTGCTGCAGCAGACTATCAGAGAGAAGTTTCAGGACAAGACCGTCCTCACTATAGCCCACAGGTAACATGTTCTCTGATTTAAACGTTACTAAAGAATCCTATTAGTCTCAGGACTTGTGCATTAATAGCTGCAGTATTTCAGAATAATTTAAATTTCAAGTTATTCTTTAAGGAAGATTTAATTTCTGATTTTTACACTTGACTCTCCAGGATCAACACCATCATGGACTGTGATCGGGTGCTGGTGATGCAAGCTGGAAAGGTGGTGGAGTTTGATACTCCGGCTGCTCTGTGCCAGACTGATAACTCCATCTTCCACAGACTGGTTGGTGACAGCCGACAGTGAGATCACCGAAAGACACCTGAAGGAAGGAATTTGTCAAAATCTGAAGATTTGATTTTTTTTTTTAGTGTAGTAAAAACTACACTTCCCTTACAGTTGTAGTGGGCAGCCATTTTTTTTGGTCACCACTGAAAAAAATCCCACACTAACCTTTCAGCTTATTAAAATTCAAGTGAGCTTAGAGGAAACTAAACTTCTGCACCTCCTCATGGCTCCATTTTGAGGCTTTAGAAAATGTAGCAAGCGATGAGAGACTGTGGCCGTCCTCAGGTGTTTACCGGTGACGTAGTGTAACAAACAGCTGAGTCTGCCCAGCTGGTTGGACACGGCGGCTGACTGGGTTCAACAGACTTTAACTCAAGTTGGGCGTGAGTCCTGTGTGAAGGACTTAATATGAATGTTGACTTTTAGTACGACTGTTTTTTTTCTTTCTAGTGTTTTAGGGTTTTTTTCTGCCTGCTACAGCTTTAAATGACTTTCTCACCTGCTTCATCTCTTTTGAGGCCTGTTTTTTACCATATAGCAACACTTTTGAATCACATGTTTGTATAATTTATTACTGCATGCACATAACAGACAGCAGCTCTTGCAAACAACTATATCAGGCATGTCAAACTCCAGTCCTCGAGGGCCACTATCCAGCATGTTTTAGATGTTTCCCTCTTCCAACACACCTGATTCAAATGATCAGGATTGTTATCAGGCTTCTGCAGAGCTTGATGATGAGCTGATCATTTGAATCAGGTGTGTTGGAAGAGGGAGACATCTAAAACATGCTGGATTGTGGCCCTCGAGGACCGGATGTTGACACCCCTGAACTATATGAAACTCAACTGGTCCATTGTCATCCATCTTTTTCGACCAAATTCGTTGTTTTTGTTGACGCAGTGCTTGGTGAGCTTCCTTTTCTTTTCGTACGTACTCCTGCATGCAGTATGAATGCAATTTGGACATACTAACTTGTCACAATATTGCGCCTAAAGCTTTGACCGTCTTACTTGCATATCCATTGCGGTCTGTGAAGTGAAATGAGCTCTCAGTGGCTCAAGTTGTTTGCAGTCACACAGATGCTGTGACGGATGTGGCATATTATCCACTGTACATAGGATTGTGGGTCAGAATGGCCAGAAAAGCATGCTGGCTTTCATACTGCATATGCATTGCATACTGTAGAACAGGGGTGGCCAACCCTGGTCCTCGAGGGCCACTATCCAGCATGTTTTAGATGCTTCCCTCTTCCAACACACCTGATTTAAATGATCAGGATCGTTATCAGGCTTCTGCAGAGCTTGATGATGAGCTGATCATTTGAATCAGGTGTGTTGGAAGAGGGACACATCTGAAACATGCAGGATAGTGACCCTCGACGACCAGGATTGCCCACCCCTGCTGTAGAAGGACATCCTATTATTTCAGGCATACTACATTTGACATATTTTAATAAGGGCAGACTATATCGCTTTCTTGCATACTACATAATAGTGTATTACCATACTGTACTACGTTCCAGACTGCATGGTGGTGTGGTCCTGGGATGCACCCTGTCTTGCTGTTTAAGGGCTCTAGCTTTCTTCCCCAGCCAGGCTGATGGGAACTGTAGCTTGTAACTTGAAGGAACTTAAATGTGAAAGGGAAAAAATATGAAAATGCATATTCTCTGTTAGCTGCTACTTTAAATTTATTTAAAATTAAAGTTTTTATTAGTTTTCTGTTGTTTGTTTTTGTCTCGTTACATTTGAGGACTGTAACATTGGCCACTAAATCGAAACACAACCTTCTACTTCGAAGATTTCATTATGGCTCGTAAGCAGTTGGCTCATGCAGAAGACATGCCAGTGTACAGTAAAATGAGACCTCATCTACCAGTGACATCTCGGGTATCTGCTCAGAGTAACACTGATTTTGGGCACAGTTTTCAGACCTTGAATCTGTTTAGCTACATGACACTAAACTTGGTCATCACTAGTCTTGACGGTCAGAATGTGTTTCATAGAAATAGTGACCTGCTTTGGTGTTCCTCAGGGAAACGGTTAACTTGAATTCTGTACTGATGCTGGTGATATACAGTCCTACATGTCTGCTGACAGACACAGTGACTCTGTACGGCCGCCTTACACTGTAGATGTACTACGTTGATGGTGTTCGATGAGCCAGTGTTGGTGTTTGTTAGATTTTGAAACTACAACCAAAAAGAAAAAAGACTGACGTGGAGTCTTTTTTTGTTGTTTGTGTTTTACCAGCGATGCTCCTATAGCTCATGAATTCTGACACATTTTTACCAAAAGGTAATTAAGAAATGAGATTTTACCAACTTAAAAAACCTCCTCCTCCTGCCATTTAAGAAGATCCTTTTTCCTTTTGTTTTTTTTTTATTTTGAAATTATTTTGCCTGTTTTCTCCTTAATGAAATGCACAAGAGGTGTTTGAGCTGTAAACAAAAAGTTTATAATCATCAGAATATAACTGATTATGAATATCATGTTACCTTTGTCACTTTCTAAGCTAAATACAGGTTCTTTACATGTTGTGAACATACTGAAGAAACAAAAGCATGTTTTTTATGATTAGAGGTAATATTTTTAGTGGGCTTCTCTGTACTTTGTCATTCAGCCGTCAGTCATAAATAAGATTCTGTCATTCTGCAAGCCCAGACTGAAAAATTCATCCTGGGGTCTCTTTGTCTTCTTCTGTCTCTCTTTATATTTACTGTGTGTTTGGGGCAGACTTTATTTACATGTGATGTGTTTTTCCAAGCTGATACCAAAATCAAACTGTTCACACAATCTACTGATTAGATATTTGTTTTAAAAAAGACAAATGAATTTGACTTAGCCTTTACATCTTACTGTCATGTAAAACCATGAACAGCAGCAGCGTTTAACATTTCAGAACCTGAAGCCATGAAATGCTGCTTGAATTTTGCTTGAAAGATGGCTTGAATAATTGATGGATGATCAAAGTGGTAATTTCCATTGAATTGATTGGTGATTCTACTGATTCTTTCAGCTGTAATGTCTAATTCTATATTTTCAGAGTTGCTACATGCACCTCTGTCATACTGAACTATCAGAGTCACTGACTGGGATGACGTTAAACACATTCACTGTGTACTTGTGGGAATTTTGATGGTTTCTGTTCTGTCTTGTCGACAATCTGTAGTTTATGTGCTTTTTTATTAATTAAATTATAACTGATTATTAAAAACTGGCCCACTTTTTCATTTCTGCTGTTGCATTTCTTCAGACTTGCCTGAGAAGTCTGCTGTCGATGTGTAACGTCAGAGCCGCAGCTGCACCTTTCCAGGTAGGATTATATAATGCTTGTGTGAAAACCTCTGAATTCTCTTTTCTTTCTGTTCAGATTCACACAGACGGCAGTCTTTGTCGCTTAACAAGTGACTGTAATCAGAGTGACTCACTCGGTGAACGCCTGCCACTCCCTTGGCTCAGGTCAGCATTTTTCTCATGTTAACACATATATCATGTTGTCATGGGGGGTGCTTGGTTTATGTGGCTTCTTTCTCTCTGTCCAGATTCCTGAAAGTTAAAAGTCAACAACAATGCAGTCTTAAACATTATATGTGCATGTAGATGTGCAGATGTGTGAGGAAAAAGAAGTCCACGATTGAAATTCTGCTAGTGTCAGCTGTGGTGTGTGTTTATGTTTGTATGCATATGAGCCACGGGCGTGTTGTAGTCAAGGCGTGTTTGCATGAGGGCGTGTGATGTCAATGAGCGTGTTTGTGTCTGTTGACAGTTCATGGAGGCAGGACATCAAGGTGGAACCTGTTTGTCTGCTTCAAGTCGAGTATTGGTCCACCTGACTGGCGCTCCTCTCCTCATTCCCAGCCTGCAGAGCAAACAGCATGGACTGATAACTCTGTGCTGTAACTTTACGACACAGCTTCAACGACACAGGGACCAGATGCAAACTAAAACACCTGCCTGATGGATCCTAAGGTCAGTTTTATTTTTTACATTTGTTTTTCGCTGTTGTGTTTGCTTTATCCTGCCTGGTACTTGGTCCTTGAGGTGCAGGATCTGGGTGAGGGCGGGCTGCATTTCAAGTTGCGTTGCCAGCATGCAGGTAGTTTCTGTCAAGCCAGTGCACCATGTGATATACAGATACTTTGGCAGAGGCTTAAATGAGCTCCTAGCATGTCTTTTTCTACTGGTAGGTTTCTATAGATTTATTTACTTGTGGAGCAAAAAAGGGAATTTCTGTTTCATTTTTTCTGTTCTCCCAACCACTTTATCTAAAAATTAGATCTAAAACTGAAACAGTAGTTTTGTATTTTATAAAGGACTCCTCACTGCCTCGCACATGTCCACACCTTGATGTGTGTTTTATGATTAGAAACTACTAATCCTCTACTGTAAGGTTTCTAATGTGCTGATGAGACATGATTTTGTGTTGCGAATAAAACAAAAAAAAGTCCTAGAAGCAGTTTTTGTTGCTCTGTCGTACACTGATCTCTTTGTGAGTGAACGTTTTCGCTGTTACACTGAAGGCGTGCTGACTTTGGTTTATCTGTAAGACGTTTAATGTGTAACTTTTTAAATAGTAAACCAGCAGTAGCCTTTGCTGAACTGTCATCTGAGGCTGTGCAATGTGAGACAAATTCCAGAAATCCTGATGTGTTTGTGCTGATGGCATTCAGGAAACACCTGATACAAAACCAGAACCATGACATATTCTAAACATCACAACTTGTAATGCAGTCTGCTATATAACCATCATTACCTTGAAAAAATAAAAGTGCAGAAGCTTCTTAAAAGTAGAATTTATGGAGAGTTGTGTTAGATTACATCACAAATCACACAGTGTACCTAATAAAGTGGATGCTGGGTGTACATTTCCAAGTATTATTGTAGTTTGCTCTATAGTTTGGCTTAAAATGAACAGTTTAATGTGTACTTTTGGCTACAATGCTACGATTTATCTTTTAGGATCTTGGAAATAGTTGTTTTTGCTCAGATCATGTCCTGTTTGAACACTACTTTATAATGGCCTAATGATGCTGCGTTAAAAGACACACTGAGTGAATGCACTCTTGTTTTTTAAATCACATGTTGTGAAAACTGCAGTTAGACAGTGACGCAGAACAAAGCCCAGTTTCATTAATCCAGCTCATCTTTGTGAATCATGTCATATTTATTAGAGCAGATGTGTGTTGGAATCATGGGAGGTCTGTCAGTGCTCTGCCATGATTTCGGTCTCAGAAGGCAGTGGGTGTGGTTAGTGCTGACTGTTAAAAGGAAACAACCAAAAACAGAACACTTGTTTATAGCACTCTCGATAAACCTGTTCCTGGTTTTTCTCAGTGATGGCCCAACAGCCCCAAAGTCATAACTGGAATACCTGAGAGATGGATCTGCTCAGTTACCTGGTGTCAAGTAGACAAAACATTACCATAACAAAATTAACGCCCTCGTCCTTCATGAGGTTTTTCGTTCTGTCTGAGTTCTTTTCTTGTGAAAATATTCTGCTATTAGCAAAGGACATATGTTGATGTCTTTGCCTGCCAAAGCAAATAAATTCTTAACTTTCCCTCTTTAGCTATTTTATGTTGGCATTGTTCCTTCCTCTTTGGTTTTGAAATACTTTTTATTGTAGTTTATTTCAGATTATTATTACAGATTGTAACCTTACTAGTTACAACATGCAATTTATCTTTTCCTGTGCTAAATGTAACTGATTAAAGAGGTAAAGCTGTGGCTATGATTGGAACCTTATGCTAAATTCACCTGGTTCACCTGATGGAAGGCCTACTAATGTTCTGCCATTTGTTTTATGTGTCACAAATGTACAACTGTTCTTTATCATGTTGCCATAACAGTGGAATCTGTTCCCTGATTTTTTTTTCTCTTACAGGTTTAGTCATAGTGGATTTTCAGTGAAATACAAGAATCATGGTATGAAACATCAGCATGCTGTTTTGTTTTTGCATTAATTAGTTACATCATATGATTACATTGGTTTTTAGTTTTTGTTTGTAAACAATGGAAACATGAAAATGTTTTGCCTGCAGCCATCACACCGCAGAGGACGGAGCCTCTCTGAGGCCCTGACCCTGGAGCAACTAGACGAGGGAGGAGTCGTCATTTCCAGCATCAACAACAGCGCCTCATCCAACCAGGAACTGAAGGAAGGTATGAGTTTCAATTCGATACTGAAGCATTTTTTCCATATTGCGCTTGACTGTTTGAAAAGCAAGAGTTAAAAAGCTTTTCTCCACAAGAACACACCTTCAATTTGAAGAAATCTTGCTACACTTGATTTCCGTCCAGGGCTGTGTAATTAACTACTTGGATTGTTTTTGTTTTAACTTGTGCTCATTTCTGGATGCAGTTTGTGTATTTTGAAAGACAATGTTGTTGTATTGGATGTGAACAAGAATTTAAAGAATAAAAATAAAGATTTTTCTAAAGTGTAGCAGTGTAATTTTACATTTAACAGATTCTGGCTGTAGCATAGCATTTAAAACTTGTCTGGGATGTTTTCTTTGTTGATTAAGTAGAGTTTCCTGTTGGGATTTTCTTATACAAAAGTCATGAACTGTCAAAACACAAGTGTTTCTTTTTGCTTGAAATGGCTCGCAGACATGGTCAATTTGATCACTCTCCTGTGCAATGTCTTTGAGGTAAAAAAAAAAAAAAAAAAAAGAAAGAAAGTGTATGTCTGAAGTGTCAAACATTCCATTACACTGGGAACTATCTCTCCCATTAGCATCAGGGAGGTTTGGCTAGACATTAGCAGAGGACAACAGGTGTCACTCCAGTTCAATGAAACCTGCCAGAACTCTGGCATTGTTAGCATCAGGTTTAGAGTTTTGAGTCCAGATTATGCTATTTTTTATGCAAATACTTAATTTTTCTTTTTCAGGGGATGAAATTTTGGGAGCAACAATAAATTTTGATCAACTGTCAAAAGAGGAAGTGTTACAAGTACTGAAGCTGATGGAGCCATTTGATGACAAGATCCAAGTCCTCACTCGGAACAACCTGAGCAAGAGCCTTGGAAATCTGGACCAGTGTGCCAAGACTCCCGAAACAGTAGGTGGAATGCAGATACTGTCAAGTTTATTAATTAGCAAATGAATTACTTTTCATTACTTTGTGCAGCAGTGGATCACAACAGCTGCTAGAGAACCTCAACTTTGACATTACACTTACATTCTATTTACGAAGTTGTGGCTTACATTTCTAGATGCTGAAGGATTCCTACAACAAACTCTACAATGCCAAAATCAAGAGGTTCATAAAGGGTGAGTTGCCTGATGCTGAGGAAGTGTATGTGAACGGGGAAGCTACTGGCAAGCCAACAATACCAGGCTCATCCAAGGTCAACCTAAAACATGACTTGGGGTTGCCTCGCCTCGGAGTTGACTTTGGACTTCTGAAATCCAAGACTTTAGACACTGACACTAATGCCAATTCACAGTTTGGTGCTGGAGAATTAACAGATGGCAGCAACCTGAACCTTCCACCGTTCGGTCTTGGCTTGAATGGGACTTCCTCAAGTGAAGCTCAGGAATCAAGACTAAAACTTGATGCTGGAAGTTTACAGCTTAACACTCCAGACTTACATCCGTCTGGGAGATTACCAAAGGATCCAAATGTCAATGCTACAGCTGGATTGCAACTGCCAAACACTCACAGTTCATCAGTTGGCTTGGCCATGCCACATCTTGAAAGACCTCAAATTGGACTGGAAAGCAACAGAACTTCCAAAGAAATTGCTACGAAGTTGAAAGGTTTAGATGTTACCACCCCTGAAATGGGGTTAAACCTTGATGGGGGAAACATCACTGGTCCATCCCTTAATACTGGCGTTCCCCAAGTGAGCATTGAAGGAACAAACCAAGATTTCAAAATGCCAACATTCAAAATGCCAGACCTGGGCCTCTCTGGACCTCAGTCTCAGTATTCCAAAAGACTGAAAAACCCAGATTTAAATGTGGATGATCCCTCCAGTTATGCTGAATCCCCCAAGCTTAGACTGTCTGGGAGATCACCTGACTTAAACCCAGAAATGCCAGGTATTAATGTATCACAACGCGATGTAAATGGAACATACATTGACATGCCTTTAGGTGAAGTCAAAATGCCACTTCAGAAACCAAAGAGTGACCTAAAATCCCCAGATTTAGATGTGGATGCTCCCTCTGGTGTATCCACTTTACCCAAATTTGGGTTCTCTGGCAAAAGTGAGGCACAAATGAAAGGTGGGATTTCTACACCTGATATAAATCTACCCAAAGCTAGCCTAAAAGGACCAAATTTAGCCAGTGACACTCCATCAGTTGGCATTGAGGGTCCATCTGGAAAATACAAGGCTCCTAAGTTTACAATGCCCAAATTTGATTTACCAGACATTAGAGTTCCAAGTTTTAATGGAGATTTGGAGAGACCTGATCTCAATGGTGCAATTGCACATCCAAATATTGACGTGAATGTACCATCAACTGACTTGAATATTAAAGGCCCATCTGGAAAACTCAAAATGCCAGGCTTTGGGCTATCTGGAGCTAACGTTGAACGCCCTGGATATGAGTTAGAAACTCCAGAAATGGATGTCTCTGCTCCGAAGTTTAAAGGGGGCGTTAATTTACCTGGTGTTGATCACACAGACCCAAAGCTAAACCTTAATATGCCTGATATGGATATGCCTTCTGGTAAATTTGACATTGATGCAGATGCTCCCTCAGGCAAATTTAAACTGCCAAAATTTAAGCTCTTTGGCACATTATCTAAGAAAAAAGATGTGGATGTCAATGCAGGTTTAAAAACACCTGACCTTAATCTGAAATCCCCAAAGATCAGAGGTATAGATGCTCCAGATGTGAACATGGATCTCAAAGCTCCAAATATAGACCTCCACTCTCCAGATGTAAAGATTGGTTCACCCAAAGGGAAGTTCAAAATGCCCAAGCTAACGATACCCAGCGCAGAACTTTCAGGTCCAAAGGGAGCAAACATTGACATAGATGCATCTCTAAAAAGACCAGACCTGCCATCAGGTGCTCTTGATGTGGATTTGTCTAAGCCAGACTTTGACATTGATACACCTTCGCTTGACCTGAAAGGCCCAAGGTCAAAGCTGAACATGCCCGACACTGATATTGGAAGTCCATTAGGAAAAGTAAATATGCCAGGGTTCACTATGCCTGATTTGGGACTATCTGGTCCAAAGCTGAAAGGGTTTGATGGTGAGCTAAAGACTCCAGATTTTGATATTTCAACCCCCAAATTTAAAGGGGCTGTTGGTTCCCCAAATTTGAATCTCAACACAGATCTAAAATCACCTGATCTTCACCTGAAATCTCCAAAGATAAAGGGTGGAATTAGTGCTCCTGACTTGGACTTACCAAAGGTGGACCTTAAAGCTCCCAAGTTAGATGTGAACACTCCAGATGTCAACATTGGCTCACCCAAAACAAAGCTGAAGATGCCCAAAATGAAGATGCCTAAATTTAGTCTTCCAGGACTAAAAGGACCTGAAATAGATGCCAGTCTAGATGGTCCAGATATGGATATTAATGCACCCAATCTCAAAGGTCCTAACGCTGATCTAGATGTAGATATTTCCGGCCCATCCGCAAAATTCAAGAAGCCAAACTTAAACTTGCCGGATTTGGGGCTTTCTGGTCCAAAGTTAGATGGTCCTAACCTGGACCTCAAATCACCCGACCTAGATATCTCTGGTCCAAATGTCAGTGGTGGAATAAAGGCACCAAACATAAACATGCCCAAGATTGACCTCAAAGCCCCAAAGCTAGACCTCAATACTCCAAATGTCGATTTAGACATGCCATCAGGCAAACTGAAAATGCCAGATCTTCATGCTCCAGACTGGGATGTTAATGCTCCCTCAGGCAAATTTAAAATGCCTAAGTTCAATCTTTCTGGTACATTACCAAAAGGGCCAAATATGGACCTAAATGCAGATCTGAACTCACCAGATTTGAGTCTGAAAGCTCCAAAGATGAAAGGTGGAATTGACGCCCCTGACTTGGACTTACCAAATGTAGACCTTAAAGCTCCCAAGTTAGATGTGAATCCTCCCGATGTCAACATTGGCTCACCAAGAGGAAAGCTGAAATTTCCCAAGATGAAGATGCCTAAATTTAACCTCCCAAGCTTTAAAGGACCTGACATTGGTGGCAAATTAGATGGACCAGATATAGATGTAAATGTACCCAATGTCAATCTCAAAGGTCCTAACGCTGATCTAGATGTTGATATTTCCGGCCCATCCGGAAAATTCAAGAAACCAAACTTAAACTTGCCGGATTTGGGGCTTTCTGGTCCAAAGTTAGATGGTCCTAACCTGGACCTCAAGTCACCTGACCTAGATATCTCTGGTCCAAACCTCAGTGGTGGAATAAAGGCACCAAACATAAACATGCCCAAGATTGACCTCAAAGCCCCAAAGCTAGACCTCAATACTCCAAATGTCGATTTAGACATGCCATCAGGCAAACTGAAAATGCCAGATCTTCATGCTCCAGACTGGGATGTTAATGCTCCCTCAGGCAAATTTAAAATGCCTAAGTTGAATCTTTCCGGTACATTACCAAAAGGGCCAAATATGGACCTAAATGCAGATCTGAACTCACCAGATTTGAGTCTGAAAACTCCAAAGATGAAAGGTGGAATTGACGCCCCTGACTTGGACTTACCAAATGTAGACCTTAAAGCTCCCAAGTTAGATGTGAATCCTCCCGATGTCAACATTGGCTCACCAAGAGGAAAGCTGAAATTTCCCAAAATGAAGATGCCTAAATTTAACCTCCCAAGCTTTAAAGGACCTGACATTGGTGGCAAATTAGATGGACCAGATATAGATGTAAATGTACCCAATGTCAACCTCAAAGGTCCTAACGCTGATCTAGATGTAGATATTTCCGGCCCATCCGGAAAATTCAAGAAACCAAACTTAAACTTGCCGGATTTGGGGCTTTCTGGTCCAAAGTTAGATGGTCCTAACCTGGACCTCAAATCACCCGACCTAGATATCTCTGGTCCAAATCTCAGTGGTGGAATAAAGGCACCAAACATAAACATGCCCAAGATTGACCTCAAAGCCCCAAAGCTAGACCTCAGTACTCCAAATGTCGATTTAGACATGCCATCAGGCAAACTGAAAATGCCAGATCTTCATGCTCCAGACTGGGATGTTAATGCTCCCTCGGGCAAATTTAAAATGCCTAAGTTCAATCTTTCTGGTACATTACCAAAAGGGCCAAATATGGACCTAAATGCAGATCTGAACTCACCAGATTTGAGTCTGAAAGCTCCAAAGATGAAAGGTGGAATTGATGCCCCTGACTTGGACTTACCAAATGTAGACCTTAAAGCTCCCAAGTTAGATGTGAATCCTCCCGATGTCAACATTGGCTCACCCAAAGCAAAATTTAAAATGCCCAAACTCAAGATGCCCAAATTTAGCCTTCCAAGCCTTAAAGGGCCTGAGATTGATGGAAACTTAGATGGTCCAGACATCAATGTTAATGCTCCCAATGTCAATCTCAGAGGTCCTAATGCTGATCTAGAAATGCCAGACATTGAGATGAAAGGGCTTTCTGGAAAATTCAAGAAGCCAAACTTAAACCTGCCTGAACTTGGTATTTCTGGTCCAAGGTTAGCTGGTCCTAACTTGGACCTCAAATCACCCGACCTAGATGTCTCAGGTCCCAGTCTCAGTGGTGGTATAAATACACCAGACATAAACATGCCCAAGATTGACCTTAGAAGCCCCAGACTGGACCTCAATAACCCAAAGCTCAACTTAGACATGCCATCAGGCAAACTGAAAATGCCAACACTTGCAAAACCAAAGGCAGATCTTCATGCTCCAGACTGGGATATTGATGCTCCCTCAGGCAAATTGAAAATGCCTAAGTTTAATCTCTCAGGTACGTTGCCAAAAGGGCCAAATATGGACCTAAATGCTGATATAAAGTCACCTGATCTGAGTCTGAAAGCACCAAAGATAAAGGGTGGAATTGATGCCCCTGACTTGGATTTACCAAGCCTGGGCCTTAAAGCTCCCAAGTTAGATGTGGATACTCCAGATGTCAACATTGGCTCACCGAAAGCAAAGCTGAAAATGCCAAAACTGAAAATGCCTAAAGTGAATCTACCAAGCCTAAAAGGACCTGAGATTGATGGCAACTTAGATGGCCCAGATGTTGATATTAATGTACCAAGCCTCAACCTCAAAGGTTCTAAAGCTGGCTTTGAAATGCCAGATGTTGAATTTGGCAGCCCATCAGGGAAATTTAAAACACCACATCTAAAACTGCCAGATGTGGGATTTTCTGCTCCAAAGATAGATGGCCCAAATGTTGATCTTAGTTCCCCAGATCTTCATGCCAAATTACCAAAAGCACCAAATCTGAAATTAAATTCAGACCTAAAAACTCCAGAGTTAAATATCAAAGTCCCAAAGATGAAAGGTGGACTTGATTCCCCCAAGCTGGGCTTACCAAACGTGGACCTCAAAGCTCCCAAGTTAGATATGAACACTCCAGATACCAACATTGGTTTCCCTGAAGCAAACTTCAAAAAGCCCCAAATTAAAATGCCAAAAGGCCCCAATGTTGACATAAATACGAACCTACAAGGGCCAGACCTGAATATTCCAAATTTAGATGTTAACGGTCCAAAAGGAAAATTAAAAATGCCAAGTTTAAATGCACCAGACCTTAGTCTCTCTCGACCTAAGGCAAAAACGCCAGACATGAATCTTTCAGGACCTAAACTGAAAGGCCCTGGCATAAATATGCCAGATTTAGATTTACCTGATGCCAGTTTCAAGGGTGCCAAGCTAGACCTCAATGCAAAACATCCTGACCTGGGAATAAATGGGAACATAGGACGACCTGACATGAACTTTACTGGTCCTCAATTAAAAGGAGGCATAAGAGGTCCAGACATTGACATGAATGTTCCCTCTGGAAACATCCACGGTCCTCAGACTGACCTTGATTTCGCAGACAAAAAATTCAAATTCCCATCTTTCAAGATGCCTCAGTTTGGAAGCCCAGATCTTAGTAGAGCAGGCTCTGATATTGACTTTGGGGCATCTCTGAGACCAACAACTCTTGATATTTCTCCTCCAAATCCAAAGTTAAATGTGAAACCAGCCGAGTTAAAGGGAAATGTCACAGGCCCAGAGGTTAGTGCTCCAAACATGTACATCAACATGCCAAAAGCTGCAATGCGCAATCCACAGCTGCATTTAAAGTACCCAGATCTTAACGTTGATGATCCCTCACTAAATTTCAAAGGACCTTCTTATAAGAATCGCAGATCAGATATGACAGGTGTAAACATGAAAATGCCTGACCTGGACGTAGATGCAGATGTCAGACTTCGGCACACTGACAGAAGGTCACCTAGAACCAAAGTAAGGTCCAGCTATCCTGTGGTGAATGATGCTTTAGGCCACCATATGGACTTACATCGTTCAGATCTCAATATTGATGATTTCACAGGAAAAGATCATGTGCTAAGAGCCAGGGGTTCAAAAATGAACCTCCAGGCAATGCACAACTATGGACAGGTGATTTCCCCATCAGGTGTTAATATTGACATGAGGGACCCCAGACACAACAGAAGAATCCCAGCTAATCTTATTAACCCCAATGCACGTTCACCACACTTTTCTCAAGATTCGCACATCAGAGTACCTGACAGTTCAGACGGATATTATGTCACTGTTTTTCCTACTCACACACGAAATCACAAAATGCCAAACCGCAAATATAACACACTTGGAGGTCTCGACTTTCATCCAGGGAACTTGGACCTCGAAGTTCCAGGTGACAGTGACCTGAAAGGATCAACATTCTTCTCCGACCTCGTATAGCTTTCAAAGCACTCATGTTACCGTTTTAGTGTGCTTTTTTATTGCATTTATTTATTGCAACTTGAATTATTGTGTTATGTTGTATTACTATGATTGTTATGAAATGTTACTCTCTGTCTCATTGTGTTTTGTTGTACATATTACCTCTCTTGTAGCTTTGCAATGATGCAAGTGGACACTAAAAGTTGACATTCTTGCACTTGTTTTATTAAGTAAGTTAAAACTGTTTGCCATTGTGTAACAATGAATATTTATACTGTGCATATTCTTGTTTAAAAAGAAAGTATTTTTGTACGCACCTTAAACTAGAACTTTTATGATTTTGTTATGCTACCCAGGAGCTCCAAATGTTCTTCCTTTACTACTGATGTTTAAACTCGAGGAGGAAATCTGCAGATTTGAGGGTTTTAATGGGTGCTATTACAAGATTCAAAGGAAACTATTTTATTAGATATTATCAGTTGAATGGTAAACTATCCAAAGATGTTTATAGTTTTTAATATCTGTTCTTTTGAATACCCATTGTATTTTCGATTATTTGAGGATGTATATACTTGAGTTTATCAATATGTTGCAACCATATTTTGCTTCCCATATGTAATGAATTGATCATGTAATTTTTTCAGACTGTACAGTTTACTAGACTATATCAACTGGATCAGACCATTTTAAAGGTGGCCATGAAACTATTAAAGTCATTTACAGTGGATACCCCCCTTTGCCATATCGTTATTATCTAGCTAGAGGCCGCGCCTGTTCATTAGGTCGGCTGGGGTGAATGCTACATTGTCAGTAGGAAATTTCAACTGTATATAATTACATTTGTATCTGTAACGTTCCATACAAAATATGTGATTTGGGAGATTGTGTTGGGGTGGACTGAAGCTCCTTGGTGGAGGTATGCACTCTCTGAGTGCTTTTCTAGTTTGTTTGCTTGTCTGTTAGAAAGATAATTTGAAAAGTTCTGAACGGATTTTAATGAAGTTTTCAGGAAATGTTGATAATGAGACAAGGAGCAGATGATTACATTTTGGTGATGTTCTTGATTACCATCTGGATCCAGGAATTTTTTGAAGGATTTTTTAAAAATCATTATTACGAGATAGGACCATTTTCAGCAGATGTACGTATAACTTCACATAAAAAGCCCAGACTGCTTGGCAAAAAAATTATCGGACCCATTCATAATAGGTTCTATAAAATATCAAAATTTGATCTGGATCCTGGCAAAATTCTGGATATTCTGATCCAGAACAGAAAAAAATTATGGTGCTTGAACATTTTTGGACACTGTAAGGTAACAACTGAAGATACAAACATCCGGTTAGCGCCAAACTGTAGCTGAGAGTCTGCTGAATCAGTGTAGTGCCAAACAGATTTGTTGTAGCTTCAATAGTTGTGGAGCTAGATCCAGAAGAAAACCACCATTACAGAAAAATATTGATTTTCATGAGTAACTATTAAACTAACAACAGTAACAGCAATGATATCAGTGTGATTCCAAATGCTAAAGGTATGTTGTGATTATCAGTGATTATAATGGTGTATATAAAATGAATGTAGGACTATAACATAGGGTGGAAATCACTATATGGGTGGAAAGTTGTAGTAGTAGTTGATACAACCCAAAAAAATACACAAATACACAAATAAATGAATAAACGAATAAATGAAATAAGAATTTCCGAATCACATGAAGGTGTAGCCAGTTAAGCCTCAAGAGATTCATACCCATGCCAGATTTTAGTTCATAGTAAATTTTTATTTGACCAACAGGTTCTTCTAGCTGGACAGACATACACAAGTGACAAAAGACAGTAAGACATAGTGTTAGAGGTGTTAATGGATGTTAGAGGTTAATAGTAAACTCTACTTGCATGTTGTTTGTATGGGTTTTTTTTCATTCCAAAGAATGCCATATCTGGAATTATTCATACCCTTTCACAGTAATCAACGGCAAAGACTTTATTTCCCTCCACATCAATCAGTTTTTCTAATTGCTAACAATATTTCTTCATGTCTCCACTGACATTTTGTTCCACTCCACTTTGTAAAGACCTCCAGCTCTTTGAGATTGAAAGCTTCCTTGCCATCACTCTGGTCTTCAGTTCCCCCACAGATTCTCCAGTTTTTCTGCAGACCACTTGATGTTTTCCCCTGCAGTCTTAATGTGTCCTCTCTTCTAAAGATGCTGTTTACCTTGACAACATTGTCGGCCCCAAAGCATTGCTGTCCCGCCCCCATCATGTTGGACTGTGGGATGGTTTCTCAGGGTTAAATAATTCTATTTCTTTCACTCACCTAAAGTCACATCTAACTACAGTTTCATCTCATCTGACCACAGAACAGACGACCAAAAGCTTTCTTCTTTGTCTAGGTGAGCCTTTCCAAAGCCAGAAGAGCTATTGTGGTTCTGTCTTGTAGGAGTGGAGTCCTCCCTGTTCAACATTCATGGAGATCAGCCTTGTTCTTGGTCTGCTGGAGTGTCTGATTGAGATGTTGCTACCAGAACTGCTCCGATTCATCAGGATGGTCTCACTGGTGATCCTTGAACTCTTCTTGACCTCTCGCACTTCAGTTCTTGAGCAGGGGTCACCTCTGGCTTTCACAGAGTGGAAAACATTTTTTTCTTTCTCCCATCTTGTGAGCGGCATCATTGTGCAGTTTGCTCAGTGACCTCAATGGCAGCTCACTGAGTGGTTTTGGTTTTAGGTTATACCTGACTAATGAGTGGGCAACTACTGCCTCAGCTGCTCTCACTTTTTAGTGAATGAGAACGCTCTAGAACAGGGGTGTCAAACTCATTTTTGTTCAGGGGCCACATACAACCCAGTTTGATCTTAAGTACACCAGACCAGTAAAATCATAGCATAATATATAGAAATGTATATAAAAAATAACAACAACTCCAAATATTTCCCTTTGCTTTAGTGCAAGAAAGTACATTCTGAAAATGTTCAATGAAAATGTACGACTTAAACTTCCTTAAGAAAATTAGATGCAATTTCAACAGTATTTTGCTTCAGTTTATCATTTACACATGTGCATTACGACTAAGAGGTCACAGTGTGTCTACAAAGGTACAAAACATTTAGTCACAGGCATCTTGGGACTGAACAATATATTTTACCTTATGATCAACTTAAGAAACATCTTCAACACAGTTTCTTACTTTCTTTTGTTTATGTCATTTCCAGCCAGAAGAAAGCTACTGGTTTATTAAAAAGTCACTATAAGTCAGACTTTAGGATGAGTATGAATAGCTTTATAACAGGTGCAGTGCTGTAACCTCCTCCTCCAACCGCTGGGTAGCGCAACTGTGTCCAGTGACGTCATCAACGTGCGCCGTCAACACGCCACAGAGCAGCCCTCCACGACCTTTCGCGCAGCATTTGAGCTCCCGTTTATCATGCTTATCTCTCAGGATCTAACAGGATATTAACTGTGTGCGACTGTGGAAGAAAACTGAACGGAAATGCTTCGATTCTCATTAATGGTTTGTGGCAGAGGAGTCGCTAAAAGGGTGAGTGACACGAGCCGAACATGGACAAGCTAACAGAGCTGTACACGGTCACATCACAACATCAGGTCTGACCCTGATGTTCTCTTTATTCTTATTAGATGTCTGTAAGGTGCATGCAGCAATGCACAGGGTGAAATAGAGCTGAAACTAACTGTTGTTTTTAGGACACGTATTAGTCCACATCTACATTTAAACAGGGCAGTCCAAAGTGGCATTAGAAAGAAAAACATATATAACAGGACAAAAAACACATGGTACCTGTGTGGAGATAAAATTACCTTCAGGTGATGATCGCTTTCCAGACTTCGTTTGTCATCTAACGTTGAATAATCTGCTTTGAGTGCAGCTTTATAGTATCAGTTTTATCCTTTTTTGAGGAGGGTTGGTACACTCAGTGCTTGTTGAGGTTTAGTGAGGTTAGTCTGCACAGTGATGGAAAAATATTGAGTGGTCTTCTCAATAATCGACTCATCAGTTCATCAGTAAAAGGAAATGGTGAAAAGCACTCATCACTCATCATCCTACATCCTGATGTGAAGTCGACAGATGTCCTATTTTGTCCAGTCAACTGTCTAAAGGTTAAAAATATCAGATACACAGTAATGAAATGATTCATTTGAGAACCTTGAACAGTCAAATATTTGTCTCCACAGATACTTTGATCGTTTTAACAGTTAATTAAAGAAATAATTGGCAGATTAATCAATAAAACATCAAACTAAAAACATTTTAAACTCTTTTTCTTTGCCCCATAAAACTCTTTGTAACTTTCCTATGAAGTGCTTCCACTTAAAGTTATGAACTAAACAAATGAAATTCAGACCATGAAAGTCCAGTTTCCAAAAGCTGGAGGTAATGTTTCCAGATGTTCAGTTCACAACAAAAGAAGGATCTGCAGCCATTTTTGGAGTTTTTTTTCTTGATAGAGGACTTCAATCTGCAGTTGATTGTCCAAATAGCTGCCACTTCATTTGTAAGTTCATCATGTGATCAATCAAATCACTGTTGAAGTGTTAGAAGGTTCCAAACATTTGCTGGCTGCAGCTTATAGAAGACAAACCCTTGCTGCATTTCTTAGTTGAGTATTTGTGGCTTTTGACTTATTGACTAAAAAGCACCGTACTGTGTTAGTCTAATGCGTCACTCCTGGCTTGTGTAACTTGTGATTGGCGTGTGTCATTATTTTAACAGCTCAAATATAAACAGTGTAGAGCTGGGTTTTGTCTTCTGTTGTATTTGAAACAAAGAGCACATCATGGTTTAACCAGTAAATTGATGCAGTATCCCCAGCTTCCTTTACAGGTATCAGTCTGTTATTATTTTTATTTTGTGCTGTTTTTTTTTCAGTCATTTCAGTCCTTCTCAAGTTGTTTCTTCTCCTCCTCAGTTCGCCTCATCGTTCTCTGGGGAAGGCGCTCTGCCTCCAAACCTACTGCTGCCCACCAACCTGGTGGATCCTGGCAGATTAAGTAAGTGTGGAACTTGTGGCTTCTAAGTTAAATGTGGTTGAATGTGGCTACGGCAAGTTTTGTATTTAAAATCAAATAAACCTGTATTTTTTAACATTTACAGAGCACCTGGGAAGTATTCACACGGCTTCACTTCACCCACATTTTGTTATGTTACAGTCTTTTTCCAAAATGGATTAAATTCATTTTTTCCCTCAAAATTCGACACACAATGCTACATAATGACAAAATGGAAAATGTTTCTGAGAAAATTTTGCAAAAATAAGGCAGTCAAATATCACATGTACATATGTATTCACACCCTTTGCTATGAAAATCAAAATTGAGCTCAGGTGTTTCCACTGATCATCCTTGAAACGTTCCTACAACTTGACTGGAGTAAAATCAATTGACTGGACATGATCTGGAAAGGGGGACTGCACGCTGGCTTGGTGGTTAGCAGCGTTGCCTCATAGCTAGAAGGTCCCGGTTAGGACGCCTGGGATCTTTCTGTGTGGAGTTTGCATGTTCTCCCAGTGCAGTGTGGGTTTTCACCAGGTACTCCGGCTTCCTCCCACAGTCCAAAAACATGCTGAGGTTAATTGATTATTCTAAATTGTCTGTGGGTGTGAATGAGAGTGTGCTTGGTTGTCTCTATGTGTAGCCCTGTGATAGACTGGTGACCTGTCCAGGGTGTCCCCTGCCTTCGCCCCAGTCGGCTGGGATAGGCTCCAGCCCCCCTGCGACCCTGCAGAGGATTAAGCGGTGTATAGATAATGGATGGATGGATGATCTAGAAGGGACACATCTGTCTATATAAGGTCCCACAGTTGACAGTGCATGTCAGAGCACAAACCAAGCCATGAAGTCAAACGAATTCTCTGTAGACCTCTGAGACAGGATTGTATTGAGGCACAGATCTGGGGAAGGGTACAGAAACATTTCTGCAGCACTGAAGGTCTCAAAGAGCACAGTGGTCTCCATCATTTGTAGATGGAGGAAGTTTGGAACCACCAGGACTCTTCCTAGAGTCCTTGGCTGCCCAGCCAAAATGAGCAATCGGGTGAGAAGGGCGTTGGTCAGGGAGGTGACCAAGAACTCAGTTGAGCCTGAGAGGATGTGCAAAGAAGAAATTCCCCAAATCCAAGTGTGCCAAGCTTGTAGCATCACACCCAAGAAGACTGGAGGCTGTAATCATTCCATTTTGGAACGAGGCTGTAACATGACAAAATGTGGATCAAGTGAAGCGGTATGAATACCTTCTGGATGCCCTGTACATTAATTTATCCTCCAAAGCATTAGATGTCATGCTTGTCTTCAGGAGTTATAGTCTGGATGTATTTCATTATGGGACAAACTGAAGTGTCACTGAATCCTCAGTGTTAACAGTTCGTCTCCATCACTAACATCTCTCGTGTCCTGCAGAGCGTCCTCCTCCTCCCGCCGACTGCTCGCTGCCTCTGCTGAGGAAGTGCGATGCCGTCGTTCCTGCTCACCTGAGCCCGGTGCAGACGTGGGTGGAGAGTCTGGAGAAACAGGACAGCGAGCCGCTGGGTTTGACTCAGCTCCACCCCGATGTCTTTGGAGTGCCTCCGAGGTAAAGTGGAGCATTTCCAAGCTACGTCTTGCAGAACACTGACTGAAAAACTCAAGTTAATCCAGTTTAAACTGTTCTCTGTTCTCACTCCTCAGGCTTGATATTCTATACGACGTTGAAACGTGGCAGAGAAATTACAAAAGAGTTGTAAGTTACAGATTTTCTCACTTCAACCAAACCTAAAAGCGACAGTATGTCTTTTTATAATGTTCAGGGATTACACCAGGGCCACACTTCAGCAGTTTAAGCTTTGCCTTGTAACACTTCTTTCACTAAACAAATAACAATGTGGTAAATGGGGACATCTATGGTCCATATTACATTATAAACAGTTACAAGTAAAATTACATCAACTGACTTTTCCAATTAACCCTCTGAAGCAGTTTTTAAGGTTTTTTTTGCTCCCGTCACATTTTTCCTCACTGTGGGCTCAAAAATGTCATAAGAAAAAAAAAAACTAGAATTAAGTTTCTGTTTTTTTAAAAGAAGGAGCAGCAGAATTATTTTCCCATTGATACTGTTTTAAAGAGAGTGGATAACCAGGTGGGTGTTTTGAGCGGTGAGGAATAAAAGTAATATTATTTAGGCTAACTGTCGTCTTTATCTCTCAGAGTTATGCCAACACAAAGGTCAGATCAGAGGTCAGAGGTGGCGGCAAGAAGCCCTGGAATCAGAAAGGAAGTGGAAGAGCTCGCCATGGAAGCATCCGATCACCGATTTGGAGAGGAGGTGACTCTTTGTAAAATGTTTTAAACCTCAGTGTTTGATTGATCTGTGTCGAGCATCGTGTTGTTTCATATAACTAAAACTGATCATGTCTCACAGTCAAATACAGTGCTGTCCTTTAAAAACACCACACAGCTGAGGCCGGTGTGATCACAGGCCGCCCAAACACATTCATGTTCCCCCTCCAGTCATTGGATCCGGACTGATAGACGTGTTTTAGGTCAGTGAGTCTGACTGGTGCTGTGTTTCACTCAGGTGGGGTGTCTCATGGACCCAGAGGGCCCAAGAGTTACTACTACATGTTACCCATGAAGGTTCGAGTGCAAGGGCTCAAAGTGGCGCTGAGCTCCAAGATGGCTCAGGTAATGGAAAACTTTCAGCTCTAGAAAGAGCAACTGGAGCCGAGCTGATAATGGAAATATAAACGGAACAAACTTATTTAGTTAGAACTGTAATCAAGACATGCAGTGAGTCGACTAAACTTAATGTTTACTAGTAGCATGCGTTCTGTAAATACATTCTGATTTGACCTGCTTGTTTATGCAGGAGTATCTTTACATCGTGGACTCCCTGAACATCCCCACACCAGACTCTCAGTACCTGCTGGACCTCATCAGACACAGACACTGGGGAGAGTCTGTGCTAATAGTCGATGTGTAAGTACATGAGGGTAAACGATTTTACTGTTGTTGCTCTGTGGTTTGCTCAGTGCTGAATTTCATATTGTTTCTTTTAGAGGTGAAGAGTTTCCTGAAAACATCCTTCAGGCCACAGAAAGCTTAAAGACAGTGAGCCTTATTCCAGCCATCGGTGAGTCAAGCTCTCTGTTCATCCTGGAGTCAACAGATTCATTTAACAAGAGTTTAAATACATCTTTGAGTTATTTTTCTTTACACTCCGTTCAGTCTCTGTGGTACTGAGTCTAATGGATTATTCTGGTTTAACAAGTTACTGGTTTCAGTGATGCAATTTGCATCATCAAATAATAAAAGAGCCAACTCTATGAAAAAGTTTATTGCTCAACAATCATTCTTTTAATATTTACCTCTAATATGAGGTGTAGCTGTTCAATAGTCAGACGGAGCTTATGCAAGTTGAGCCAGAGACTGCATGCATGAAAATACAATTAAATCAAACTGAGTCACAGTATCGGTCCAAGTATTCAGTAACCTCACCTCATGTCAGTTTGGTCAGCAGTCAAGTTTTAAATTATCCCCCTTATAAAAAGGTTAGGTTGTTCCAGGGCCTTTCACTCAGTACTGCATGTAATAAATTCAGTCTTCAGGAGAGATGCATGATTTTTACCTTCTACAGGAGTAAAAAGAAGTATGCCTGACGCTTGTCTCTTTCCTCTGCCAGGTTTGAATGTCCACAGCATGCTGAAACATGAAGCCATCGTCCTCACTCTGGAAACAGTCAAGTTTCTGGAGGACAAGCTGCTTTGGCACGACCAGCGTTACACACCTCTGTACCCGTTTCAACTGCCCTACTCGGATTTCCCTTAGAGGAAATGACTCAGGCCAAATGTTTTTTTGTGTTTATTATGTATAACAACCAAAAAAGTCATTAATAAATAATTCTATTGATAGAAAACAATGCAAAATTTTAATAAAATGTCTAAAAAAGAGTGTAAGGCCTAAAATCGATAACTGAACTTGTGGGGAAGAAGCCCGTTGGCTAAATCGTTCCTGATCTCCCAGCGGAGCGCTGAGCGCTTCTTCTCTGTAGGCACAACGTAGGTGTTGGGCAGAAAAACTCTCCGAGGTTTAGGCTGCAAAACAACAACACAAAACGTCAGCTGCCTTGACAGTAAAGTGGGTCACTTTTCTGAGCCACAGCTGCGGTCCATACAAGTACACCAACAGCAGACCAGGCATCATGAACATGTGACATCAACCTCAGCCCTTCAGGCTCCTTAAACGTTCTTTTTGTGTTTTCCTTTCATTTATACACAGTCAGAAGTGTTTGTTAAACAGTTAAAAATGTTTGAAATCTAGCTCTGAATGCAGTGGTACCTCTACTTTCCCTTAAAGAGACTCACACTGGTAGCACATGCCCTCAAACAGCTGTCCATTCTGTTACTGCTGAGGTTGTTGGTTTTGAACATGTGCACTTTATTTGCCAGGTTGGCATTTTGAATAATGAAAAAGAAGTACATTAATGCTACAACTCAGAGTGTGTCATTAGCACAGTAGTCAACAAAGGTGCCATCTGGGGAGGAATGTATACTGCTGTGTGGATGCAATACATCATCTCTGGGTCACTCATTAGTCTGACAGAAGAACTGACACACTTCAGCTGCAGCATCATAGAGCTGCTAAGCGTGATTGTTTAGAGCAGAAGTAAACTCCAGAGACAGTGGTCAGCTTTGTCCTGTTTCATACTATAGTGGCACTCCCAGAAGCACTCAATACAACACCTCTAACTGAAGTATCTGTACACGCCTGCATTTGTGTACTTGCTTTAAATAGTTTGAAGCCTTATTGTACTGATGTTTGGGGATATAAAAGCACAGTCCATACCAAGAGGTAAAAACCACACTTCACCATGAAATGATTCCCAAAAGCAGCTTTAAGGAGAAAATGTAGAGAAATACTCACTGGTTGAGGCTGGTAAGCAAGTTGTTCCTGAAACAAAAACACACAGACACATGGTCAAGCATGAAGTGAATACTAACATGTCAGTTCAGCATCCTGTAGTGACACTGTGGCTACACAGAGAGAAACACGCCACAAGACCAGCAAGGTACAGCTAGAAAAAGTATGACTATGAGAAGCATAAAAGATTGAAGACTTTGTTAAGTCTATTAAAAACATGGTCATACCTTTATCTCCCAGCGGAGAGCTCTCCTGTCCTTCTCTCCTGGAAGTTTGAACATTTCCCAGAATTGTTTGTACTGGAAATACCTGAAGAGACGACAAAAACCACACGAACAAACAAGTCAACTCTTGAATCAGCCTCAGCAGGAATCTGGTGGGGATTAAAACATTTTAAACTTTAACTTAAAGGTGAAATCTGTGATTCTGCAGCAAGACTGTTGAAATTTAGCCAGTTGGTATTTTTGGATGGTTAGCATGTGTCAGATTACCATCCTTCTTATTCCCACTGCCCTCTTACTCATCTCCCCTCCCCCTCTCTTCCCTCCATATTCTGCATGAGCATGAAGGTACATAGTAGGGTTGTGTGGATCTGTTTGTTCAATATTTACAGAGGCAGCGCTGTGTACTCACACCAGGTATTTATTCAGCGTAAACACAGAACAGGCAGCTAACAGACTGTGAATTTACTGTATTAACAAGAAGTGTATTGGATTAGTATCACTGACTCTCATTCAATCCATTATAATTTTGAGGTAGTCTCACATTCTTTGGTCTTTATCCAGGTTTGAGCTGCCTGAACAGTTGTCCACTTTAAGATACACTGAAACTATGCAGCACAAAAAACAAACCAAAGGCACCCAGTGAGTTTAGAGAACCCTCATAAGGGAGGAGAGATATACTGTACATAAAGCATTGATGGAGAATGTCTTATTAAAGCACTAATAGGGCCTTTTCAGAGCTCTGCTTCTATGAATGTGGTAAACAGATTTTCGCTTTTCTCTCAAAGCCTTCTGGACAGACATGAGAAGGAACACTTTAGAATGTTTATATAATATGGTAGTGAGGAAATCATCAGGATCTTCTTCCAACATGTTATTTCATCATGAGTCACTGCATATTTCATTCAGATGGGAGTCTGGCTAACAGAAGTGTGGTCCTCTCATTCCGTTTGTAACTTACTTGGACACTGGGTCAGTCTTCTTTATAGACTGCTGACTCATCACTGGTCGGATGACTGAAAACACAAATTCATTTGACAGATTACAAAATGGTTTGTTAAGTGTCAGCATGACAACGATTATTAGCATAGTTGTGTTTGATTGCTGTTGACTCACAGGATTTGGGTTTGGGCCTGAAGGCAGCATCACTCTGAGTCTGCCAAAAGAAAATGACAATACAGTGATTTCCAGTGAAAAATCAGAATCTTCAAAATCTATTAATGCCTGAAAGCCGGAATATGAACGGCTTCATGCAAACAAACTGCAGTTCTCATCTTAAGCAACGCTAATTAGAAAAGCTTCACATTCTGGCAGAGAACAATACCCACCACTCCTCTAACGTAGGATTCAAAGGCGCTCAAAGAGATGCCGTCACTCTCTGAGCTCTGGGAGTCGCTCTGATCGCTTGTGTCTTCATTTTCTGCCTCAGTGTCCTGTGGAGCTGCTGTGGACAAATGAAGGTCAGCCAGTTGTTCTTCCAGATGGCTCGCTGCATCTGCAAACAAACAAACATCAACAACCATTAACAAACCAAACACTTTGGTATTTCTCAAGTATTTCTTTTACCTTGTAAGCATGTCAGTGTGGCCTTTTTTTAATAAGACACATCATGAGTAAAAATAAGCAGTCAACACCGCACCTTGAACTTCAGTGAACTGATGACAGTCTCCAAAACAAAGATTCACACTTCCAGAGTTTCATATGTAACAAACTTGACAAATCACTCCTGACCACTTGCAGGTCACAGTTAGTTTCTGGTTCTAACATTCATGGCTAAATTACTCCAATATTACAACTGGTCATTGTGTAGCGCAGAGTAGTTTTACAGTGTTGGAGCAGAGTCATGTGTGAGCTGGTGTGCTCGATGATATCAGTCTGAAATTATTATTGAAAGCAGAATATTTTTGCATATCTTCAAACACAGCTGAAGGGAATGTTTTCAACTGCATCCACAGAAAGGAATCCTATTTTGAACGTGTGCAGGCCAGTTTAATTTATTCACTGTTAAAAACATGAACTGCACTTGGAGTGTTTATGTACCAGACAGAATCTGAACACGATCTTAGCAAGGATTTCTTTAGAGTCTTAGGAGAAACAATATCTCTGCATGTGCTCAGTTGTAGAAATTTTCAGCTGATTTATGACAAGCTAAATATAAATAAATATAAAAGACCATGTTGAGAAAATCAAAATAGATCACTGCAACTTTTAGGTTTAAAGGAACGTCAAGAATGTTCAGCTGATTATTGTCCTTTTATTTGTATGATTATCCCAGAGGCACATTTATATTGCAGAAAAATCCCCTAGATTATATAGTGATAAATGTCAGGAAATAATCATCTTCTTTGTTGCATTGCTTCTTCCAGAGTGAAAGGGGGTAAAGAGGAGAGAGACATGCAGCAAAGGGTCGTGAGCCGGACTCGAACTCACGACCGCTGCTGGCAACCTGCACCCATGTGGCAACGCCTTAACTCAGCGAGCTATACAGCAGCCCTAACTCCCTCCATCTGAAACATGCAACAAATCTACCGTTTCAGGAGGGGAGATAACTTCCAAGTTTTGAGAGTCATATTTCAGGTTACTGAAAGTATGATCGATACCAACAGCCCTGTCTTCAACAACAGTGATTTTATTTTGAATTTTCTAAGCCTTTTTTTTATGACTTAATGCCACGATACTGATGATCTTTCAAAGCTCCACAAAGGTAACATGCATGTTGCCGTTTTAGAGACCTTTACCCTTCTTCTGTCTGAGGTTTCCTTCCCACTCCACACACATCTTATCATACGTCCTCCAGCTGAAATCCACTTTGGAGTCGATGAACTTGATGTCTTTGTTGCTTGAAGACTCGTCGAGATCTTCGGACCCCACTTTGTCCTCAACTTCTCTCTCGACACTGTTCAACTGATGGTCCTGCGCCTCTTCTTGTTTTTCGCCCTCATTAAGATCATCTTCCAAATGTTCCTCATCCCACAGAAACCTGTCTTCAGTCTCAACAGCTTGAGGTTTCTCTGTTGTCGTGTTTGTCACTTCATTGTCAGATGCTGGGTGCAGGTCTTCACATTTCTCCTCATCTGCTGGTTTCATGTCAGTGACGCTGATCTCTTCATGTGGACCATCTTCTACACAACACGCTACATTAGCTACAAGGTTGTTGTCCTCCAACACACACGGCGGACACTCACTAAAGTCTGGCTCATGTGTAGGTTCAATATCAAACTCGCCAAAGCTGCCAAGTGACCGATCATCCTCTTCATCATCTCTCACCTCAGACAGATCCCCCCGACTGTCTTGGTCGAACTCAGTTATGGTGTGGTCATCTCTGTAGTCTCCACCTTCCTGCTCCTCTGGTCTGTAAGTGCCATAGCCAGAGGTCATCAGACTTGGTGCTGGACTATCTGGACTGTTGCTACAACTTTTTTCATCACCATCCTCTTCCTCTCTCTCTTCTTCCTCCTCCTCAACATCACTGTTACTTTCATCTCTAAAACTGTCTGTGGTAAAGTTCCCCTCGTTGTTTAGCTCAGGCTTTTCCTCTTCTGAAGTCTCTTGAAGTGAGTCCTCTGCATCGTCAACAGGTTTGGAATCAATCACTCTCTCAATCTCTACCTCCTCCTCTTCCTCTGGTTTCTCCCCATCGGACCAAAAAGAAGAGTTGAGAGAATTCTTGTCGTCCTCAGTCTCCTCGTCCCATTGCGTGTTATACATTTTGTACATGGTGGCGACTTGCACTCTTGCTGAGGTGTGTGCAGTATGTGATCTGTGGAGGCAGACGGCTTAAGGAAGGAGCTAAGAGGATTAGCTGATGACCAGGAGCCTCAAAAGCTTCTTCTCACTGCTCAAACAGCCCCCACTGCTGGAGGCCAGTGAGATTACATCTCTAAATTAGTTTTACTGTATTGGATTTTATTTTTGCCTTTTTTAAGTCAAGTGACAGGAAATTGAAGTTTTGTATTTTTTTATGCTGCAAAAATGATTTATTGTTGTGGAACAATAAAGATCAGAAATTAACTATGAACATGAAACTTTTTGTAAAATTTGTGATAATAATATAACATATTTCCTGTAATATTTACATCAATCGTCACCTTGTTTCTTTTATTCACATTACTGTAAATGTTTTTTAACTATTTTATTATTGTCCAATTCTAATAATAATTTATTATACTATAATAAATCCCCTATTATTTGATTACATAATTTGTCGATGTTAATTTAGAGGCACTTTCTAATATGGCTTTTAAAAGTGGTCTATATGCAGATTATTGTTGTTATAAAACAAAAGCAGTCTAGGCAGATGATCACATGACCCTGGAGGGATTTCTGCAAATACAGTTAAGTCTGTGTTACCTGAGTCTTCGCTGTAGACTGATTCATCACAGACAAGCGACTGTCCTTTATGCTTCCTGAAAAAAATAAAATAAATAAAAATCAGCGTTATCGGCCGTCTTCGCAAGGGATATGTCCTCTTTTTGTTAAGCACTGCAGAAATGATTAATAGACTATTCAATCCATGACTGACAAAATAATAACCTTGGATAAGTTAGTAAATGTTTGTCACAAGTAAAAATACAAAACAAATTTTTAGCACTGCAGTCATGAAGTATTTCCATCATTATAAACTTTCAAACCTCCTGATTTCTCATCCTACAAGTTAAAAAACATGTTTAGAAAAATGTCTGTCTGAACTAAACAATTAATCAGTAAAAGAAAATATGTTTGACAGATTATTAATACTAAAAATGATAATCAGTTGCAGCCCAAATGACTCACTCACAGTCTAGTCTCATGCTCGTGTCTCTGCAGATATGAATCTCACAACTACCTCAAGACTTTTCTTTTGACGAAGCGTCGCCCCTGGGTGTCTGGGGAAGATGCGTAGCTGTCGTACAGTGTTGAGTGTAGGCTGTCCTCAAGGTCCGTCTCCACCTGCAGCCTGCTTGGAGCACCTGGAGGCAGCTGGAGCTTTGGAGCCACTGAGTGTTGAGCGTACGAGTCACAGCATCCCTGCCGCTGTCCATAGTCTCTGTTCTGACAGGTGGTGAGAACCTGTTTCACATCACACAAATTACAAAGCGATCACATGTGCCTGATACTATGAAAAGCATGGCTGTATCCATATTTGTTTTGACCTATCAAAACTTTTGTCTTGTCTTTATTTTTTAATGTGTATTTATTTTTTATTGTGTTTTCCTCTGAACAGAAAGACCTAGTTTCATCCAAAGTTATGAAGGTTAAAATCTGTGAGGTCATTTCCTGATGGTGGGTCTATAACTACTACATGCATTCAAAATATATTCTAGCAAACCTTTAATGAGAGAATGAAAATATCCAGGTTTAAGCTGCTTTTGTGCACATTAAAATTGTACAAAATTTAAACACAGTTGTCTGCTTAATGGATCGGTCCTTTAATGCAAACTGAATTTCAATGCAAAATGGCAACTCTGAAAGACATCCTAACTCTTGTTTCTGAGGGACAGACTAAAACTTGAGAGTTATCACTGCTGTCTAAGATCATTTAAGCTTGTTCTAATATTAAGCACAGATGGTGCTGATTTCTGAATGTGGTGTCATGTTGACTACACCCGACCCATTATCAGCAAGAACTAATAATAAAGAAGAACAAAACATCTGGCATACTGTGTGGTTGATACTTGCCTGTCTGCCAGGGTCTGTTTTGCCTGCATGTAAGAAAAATCCTTCACCAGATCCTTCTAAGTAGCACTGACTAACTGTGGAGGAAAAACACAGAGCTCAGCAGTTAACACATAAAATGAATGAAGGCCAAATCTGTTACATTCTCGTTTTTTTAATATTCAGTTTATATGATCACAAAGTGACTGATTCAACCAAGTGCTCTGACCTTTTTCTTTGGTATAAGCAGGAGGACTGGGCTGAGATGTGGCTGTCTGAGATTTGGTGTTTATCTGAGGCAACGAGGTCAAGCTTTTCCAATCTCCATGTCGTATGAGTTCGTCAAGGTCTAACACGACACAAAAGTGACAGTTAGGGATGGTCAGAGGAGGGGAGATGAATGGATGTTTAAGAGACTAACCTTGCTTAAATTCAAGCAGCCTATGTTTTGGTATGTTCTTGTAGCCGAGGACGGCCAGTTGTTCTTGAATTTCATCTTCTGAGAAATCCAGGTTGTCCATTTTATCTTCAGCTGCGAGTCACTGAGGCAGGAAAAAAATAATCATCACTGTCGTGAACACAAAGTACTGCACAGACTTAAAGGCAAACAAAACAAAAAAGTCACGTTAGAAAGGAAATCTGCTTTTGCTGTATTTGGGTGGTTTGACAAGGACAATAATTTGGGGGTTCTGGTTTTGCTAATTCCTTTAGTAAATTATTGTTCTTAATTTTTTAGAATCTTGTGGCCATTTTGGAAATAAGCATCATCATTTTAACATGCTATAGCTTGGATGTAGCGTGTTTACAGATTCAGAAATACACAGTCAGTCTAAAAACGTTCATTAGATTGGCTATCTCAGTGACAGTAATGGTGTGGACACAACATTGAAAGCAACTCTCAGTATGAAGCGTCACAATTCTTTAGCAGAGCAAGCAACTTCTAAACAAGCATTAAAACCTTTATGAAGATAAAATTTTGTATTTCACGTCAGCAGGAGTTTGGATAGGTACTTAAACTTAAGACTTCATGAACCCATTTTAAGTAGAAAAAAACAAATGTAGATACATGGGCAAATAAGTATCTTTTTTTAAAAGTTCCCATTTATTCAACTGAGAATTTTATGCTTTTAAGCTTTTAAAAACTAGTATTTCCTGTAAGTATTATCTAATCCAGTTGCATAACAATGAACCAGACTTTTAAATAGACAGCTACCTGGTTTACCATTTAAACTGGAGAAAAAGTGTTGCCACTTTGGAGCTTTTACATATAACATGATGACGAAGTTACCAGCAGACTATTACTATTATATAGAGCCTGAAAGTTATGTCTAATCTTTGTGGACATTTGCTCTTACGAGCTCCAACGTTAAAGTTACGGATTTTTGAAGGCAATCTGGCATAACTGTTAGCAAGCTAGGCTAACAGCCTAGTAAACAAAAACAACATTAACTAATGAGAGAAGTTAACCGTCCTCACCTGCACACAGAGCGGCTCGTTGTTATAGATAATTCATCATGCTAATATCACCAGTGAAGTTTAAGGTTATTTGTTGGGGTCTTCTTTTATTGTTTACAGGCTCAGACACCCAGCACCAAGACAACAGCCGTTAACGAGCTTTGAAAACGACGCCTGCTCGTTTCTTCTTCTTCGTTGCTTTTAGCGAGTCGACTCGTCACTTCCGCCTAGTGGACCGGAGCAGCACACCGGAAATGAATAACTTGCACCATATTTTACGATGATGTGTCTACAATAATTCCCATATAAGATAGGCCTACAGCAAGTGTTTTGATAAGTGATGGAAAAAATGTTCAGATTCAGAAAGCTGCAACACTACAATACGTAAGTTTTCCATTACAAGTAAAAATGTCAGTGAAATGTAATTAAACATCCTTTAATTCAGAAAATTGCCATTGTAAGTGTTATGCTTTATTAAAAATAGAGATTAATTAATATTGGAGACAGCACTTTACTGCTTGGTTAAAAATGTCAATGTCAATGATAAATATTTTTATATTAATGCAGTGTATTGTAGCATATTAGAATCAAAGTGTAGTAAAGGTGCAATATTTTCCTCTGACTTGTTATGAAGCACATCAGTAATGTTGGCCAAGTTAGAACTACTCTTCACCAGGTCCCTGTAAGAATAGAATTTAAAGTCCTTGAAGCTCTTAATACCCAAGCTTGTGTCTTAAAACCATTATTGTACCATATCCTAACAGACTGCTTTGTTCCCACACTGCAGACTAACACTACTTGGGGTTCAACAGCTTCTAAAAGCAGAACAAGATGCAGGACCTTCAGTTGTTGTGGAACCAGCTTAGAGTTTGTGTTCTGGAGGCAGACGCCCTCTTTACTGTTAAGATTAGGCTTAGAACTTTTCTTTGCAATAAAGCTCATGGTTAAAGCTGCTCAGTCACCCTGAACCATTCCATAGTTATGCTGCTATAGGCCCAGACTGCTGGAGGACTTCCTGTGATGGACTTCACACTTCTCCAGATTTATATGCCTCCACTGCACTCTGCGTCTTCTCTCCCATGTAGATTGTGTTTTGTCCTTTTTGCAGGTATCTGTGCTCTGGAGCTGCATGTTTCTTCTTCACCCTCACTCCAACCAGCTGAAGTAAGTTTCTTCCCATTCAAATGGAGTTTTGTCTTCTCTCTGTCACTAAAGAGCTTCTCAAAGGGGATTCTCTCCATAGTATCATATGGTGAGATAAGTTAAGTACCCTGACATGAACAATGTTGTAATTCGGTATTCTGTAAATAAAAGTGATAAATAAAACAGTTTATTCAGTACTTGTAGCACTTGGGTAAATTTTATGAATCACATTATACATTATGTTACTTACATTCTAAATGAATACATGGGTGGGTGGTGGGGGGCATCAGGGTGAGGATACTGTGTTTGCATTGTTACTACTCTGGCTCAACAGGTAGCAGCAAAGAGGGAGACCACAACAAAAGCAACGGTTTAGCAATATTTATTAAGTAAAGTGCAGGTGGTGAATGAATGTGCAGATTAATCAAACCAAACTAAAGAGGAGTCAGCATAGTGGCCAGGGCAGGAGTGGAGCAGAGAGTGAGGAGGCAGCAATCAGGCCCTTTTAAAGAGCCACAGGTGGACCTGGTTTTGGGAGCTGCCCAGCTTCCTGTAAACAGGACCAAGAAACAAGGAGTCCAGCCCCTCAAAGCACAGCATGTTTGAAAACCTTTTAGGTCAAGATAGAATAATGAAGTTGTGAATGTCAAACAATTAATTTGTCAATGGGATTTTGACACGGCTGCTAAAATTCATGGGATGTGTTTTCAGGAAATCATTGTTTGTCTGTGATGCTGTAGTGTATCATGTCTGTGGGGTTTTTTTTGTTGTTTTTTTTACAGAAATTCACAGCTTAAATCAAAATGTAGTTCTTTCTTGTAATAAGAGACAACAGGCCTCTGGTCACAGACATCTAAAAGACCTCCAGGCTGAAAGCTGTCATTTTGTTTGCACATTTGAACCTCTTTGTAGATCTTCTGTTTAACCTTAGTCTTTTTGTGCCTGCTTGGAGTTTTAGTGTTCGTCTCCTTTAAGGTGTTGTGTGTGTGTGTCTGTGATTCTTTTCTTTCTGCTTAAGAACCATAATTGTGTCTATTGGTCTGAATCAGTGGATGGAGTTTGATCAGTTGTCATGGAGATAACCATCTTTTTAATAAGTGCTCAGCTTCAGGAGAACTGAGCAAACTCCATCTGGGAATGAGGACACTGACATGCAGCTGAGAGTCTCAGAAAAGACTAATAACAGCTTGACTTAAGGTTATTTTGATAAAAGTACTAACCAGAATCAAAGTGCTGTATAGTCCAATCAGCACATTTTTTCTCACTGTACTTTCAGCTTTAATGCTTCAAAGCGAAGTGAAGTACACCCCACCCTGTGTGCAGAGAACCCCTCCTCCTCCAGTCTGCCTGCAGAGCCTCAGCTTCTGAGGAATAATCAGGACTTTCTAACATCCTCCCCTTCCAGCAGGCGGTGGGGTTTCAGTCAGGGGGGACGCTGACAGGTGGACCGTCTGAGAGTCCCGTCTAATCTGGGAAAAGGGACTTATTAGCGTCTTCCTCGGCCTGTGGGAAGAACATGGCTCTCTCCGGGATCTGTCGGGAGCCTTCGCTGGTGCTTTTGCTGCAAATCGTGCTGATTTGCTCGGCTCAGGTGAGAAATAGGTGTTGTTGGTTTCTCTCTCCTGCTAGAGACACACTTGGATATTCAGATAATGTTACTGTAGCTGCTCACAGCCTGACTGGAGCGTTCACTGATGGATATATAAAAAAAGCTTTGCATGTTGTGGGGTTTTACATCCAATGTATTACATTATTTTTAGTCTCCTATGGCAGCATACTGTTAGTCCTAATAGCAGGTCAGATTGTCTATGCAGCTCACTATGGAGCAGGTTTTAGTGTCCCTTACTGAACTTATTTTTTCACAGTTTTTCACTCCATTGTTTTGATGTGATAACATTGTATGCTTTTATAGCATTTTAAGTAGTTTTTTTAAAATAAAGTTCGCTTTTAATATGTTCTGGTTTTCACGTTGTTTAACTTTTGTTTTGGCTTTTTTGAAAGAGGCTTCGCTCCACCAAAGCTGTTACTGTTGTTTTAAGGTTCTCTTGTATATCCTGCTGACATATCCAGTATTTATGAGTAGCCTACTCTACTTTGAGGTAGAAGTAATATGTTTTTTTTTTTTTCAACACAATGCATCAAAGAATGCTCTTTAAGTTTATCTCGACGTTCCCTTCATCCCAGCGTGCACACCTGGCTCCAATAAGGTCCAGACAGCTACAGTAACCTGAACACAGTTCCTCAGTCGGTATAATGGGACTATAATGGGACACCAGGTTTGGTTTCATGACCTTTCCCCTCACATCAGCCAGACAATGGGACCCTGTGTGAGCTGCCCTTCACACCAGCAGCAGCAGCTCTGGATGATATTTAGAGATGGAAAACTGATTTTTGTGTTTGTTTTACAGAGGGGCCCGGTCGGTCCCAGGGGGCCCCCGGGACCGCCCGGGATAGCCGGTGTGCCGGGAGTGGACGGCATTGATGTGAGTGTGCATTTCAGGGGTTTTTTAAAAAAATCATAAACATTGGTTTTCAGATGTGGGTCATGGTGTAGCTGTGGTCCAGTTCATTTCTGGGTTAATCAGCTCAGTGAACAGTGAAGCCAAACAGCAACTGTTCAAACAATGATGCTCTTCTGAAACAACATGGCTATGTGGACTACAGTCATCTGCAACATAAGCAGGGATTTTAGACCTTCAAAACTATGTGCTCTTTTTTCCCATGCACGACTGTTGGCCTTCTATCAGATTGAGCTGGGTTTGTGTTAATGACCTCAGAAATATTTATTTAAAAGTACAGAAAGAACGGAGAAGATAAGGCAGCATCAAAAGGACGTCAGACATTGAGTGTTGAATGTCTCCCCTAACATTTGTATCTGCTAATGATTGTAAAACTGATTCTTTCATGGTTTTTGTGTTAATTCCAGATAATAATAATAAAGAATAAAAAGTTGCATCTTATAACTCTACAGTCAATAGATAAGTATAGGAAATGAGTGAATGTTTACATTTTATAAACTTAGGAATGTACCATGGTCAAATTAAGAGCCCCATTCAAAAGGTGATAAGATACATCTTATAAAACAATTGTTAAGCAGACACAGAAACAAGTAGAAGATCTAAGTAGTAGCATCTGTGCCTAATATTTCATTTCCATCTGACCGTTTCCTTCTTGCATCTTCAGGGTGACAGAGGACCAGACTCCACAGTACCTGGAGGACCAGTGAGTCAGCTTTTCATTTCTCTTTCCACATGCAGAAGCCTCTAATGGATTCTAACTGTGGGATGCATAAACAAAAATCAGATCTGATGTTAAATCTTCTGCTTCCAGGGCCCTGATGGGGATAACGGCAAAGACGGGGCTGCTGGAGCTCCAGGTCTTCCAGGGGCAGATGTAAGTAAAGCGGGGCTGACTGTAGCAGACTTTCAGCTGGCTGAGTGTTCACCTACCGCTCATATTTTACAGCGAGTGCAGCAGGCCTTTTCTCCATTCTCAAAACTGTTTAAAGAAATAACAAAAGCCTCTGTTGAGCTTAGAATCCACCAGCTGCCTTGATCAGTAGATGGGTCTCCAATAAGAGGATGTATTGAATCTCTGGAAGATCTGAGTTATTCAGATCTGCTGCTGTGTGAGCAGTTTGTCTTGGCCTCCAGCGAGCAAAAATGTTAAGGAAGGGAAAAAAAACAGTCCTTGAATAAATCAATCTGGCTATTTAGGGGAGAGTCTCAAATAGCTTCCTGACAGAAACAGGGGTCTTTTTGTGTGCGACTGAGGGGAGAGCAGGGGGATCGGCTGCCCAGAGATGGCTGACAGCAGAGGAGTGTATGCTGGGAAAGGTGGTGCAGAATGGCCTCAGTGTGTTTGCTGCCTGCTGTGGTGATGGTGCCGAGAACAGGCGGAGAGATTCATGTGGACTGAAACCAAGGAAGCTTAGAAACTGCACCGAATTTTGCGCAATCATTTTGTTTTTAATGAAAGAACAGACAGAGTGAGAACAGGTTTGGGAACTATAGGAGATACAGAAGATCAGATTTATTATGCTAGATGAAAATCTGAAGGGAGAACTTCTTTTTGATTTGACTTTTCGACAGATGATGGCCTTTGTAGAGTAGACTGACCAGGTGGAGAATGTTTAGAGGGTCAATAACAGAGAAGGCAAGTGTGGAGGATCAGCTACACACAGAATCAACGAAAGCAGAGAAAGTCTGAATCATTCCAATCTTGTTTTTTTTTTAACAACTAGACCTATCTGCTTGTAGCTTAGAACATTATTCATAATGGTGATTTCTGGCACAAAAGTTGAGGTTGGTCTTATTTGGAGGCAAATGGGAATAATATCACCTAAACTGTTCATAGTTAAACTCTGAAACATCTCATAGTGCCTAAATATTGCCAAAAAAATAAGAATATAGACAGTAAACATTCTACTGATACCTTCACTGTTAATATTTTTCAACTCAATATTTAAATTTATTAGCATTTTTTCATTATGTTGCTAGAAATTGTACAATGTGTACCATTATATGTCTTTCAAGAAGTAGCACAATGTGGTATACTTTATTTCTCAGACAGAAAAATGAAGCTCAAACCTGCCACCATGAGCTTCCTCTGCATAGTTTTCTAGTTTTACTGCTGTTACTAGTACACACGGGGAAAGATTTCAGAAAGTCATGCTGATGAATTTCATGGTGATGCATCCGGCTGGCTTGTCGTGAGAAATGTGAATGTGGAAATTCAGTTAAGTTCAGTTCAGTTTTATTTATATAGTTCCAATTCGCAACACATGTCAAAATGTATACAGAGAATCCCAACAAGGATTCCCTTTGAGCAGTATTTAGCAGCAGAAGAAAAAAAAAAGGCAGAACCAGGCTCAGGGAAGGCGACCATCTGCCATGACCTGTTGGGGTGAGGGTAAAGGGGTGAGACAAAAGTATGGCAGAAAGAGAACCGACATACAATGCCTAAGAGAACAATAAACACATTAGAAGTCAGTGAGGGCAGTGACTGCAGATCAGAGATGTGTAGATACAAAGTTAGTGACATGCAGTGGTGACATATTTAAGTCCAGAGAGAGAAAGGGGGAGGGTGGAGGAGAGCTGCTCAGTGCTGATGGTTCAAAGTCACCTGAGCAGCTTCATCACAAAGTGAAGTTTTAAGCCTAATCTTTAATGTAGAGACAGTGTCTGCCTCCTGAACATAAACTAAGACCGACTGGGAGCCAGACTAAAGACTGAAGCAACACTCATCTGGCCAGTCACTGCATAATGCAAGTGTGTGCAGTTGTGTTGTTCACATGCAGAAAGTTATAGAAATGTCACAAAGAAAGCTCAGGTTCACAGTGTTGTACTCCCTATTCTTAACAAATATATTTTAAATATTATGGTAACATGCCTGTGATGCTTAATTACCTCTTTTTGGTTTCTACAGGGACCTGTTGGACCTCCTGGAGATCTAGGGGCAGTGGGTCCTACAGGGGCAAAAGTAAGTTTATCATAAATACATTTAGGCGAATGGATCAATTTGTTGAAATGTTCCACAGGCAAATCTGGAGAGATGGTGCGGTGATGAACCACACCTCATCAGCTCTGATGTTATGAGATTAGATTTTTGCACTTGTAGCTGCTGTGCATCTGCAAATACACTGTATGTTCCTATTACACTCTGGTGTCAGATTGTATTTCTGTTCTACTTGGCTTACAGGGGGATCCTGGACCTCGTGGGCCTGCTGGAGAACCTGTAAGTGCAGATATTAACCTCTCGATTTTTATGTTTTACATATGTTTGCCTGCTTTCTACCACAAATAACAAATTAAACTTTATGTTTGATATCCTTCACATTTGTACCACTGTTACAGCTTTTTTAAAACTGAGGAGAAGAGCTGCTTTAGTGGGAATTCTTTTATTGAGGAATCAGTTTGACACTTGTATTCTGTGATTTCTCTCACAGGGTGTAGGACCTGATGGGCTCGATGTGAGTACCTAACATCATATTTTATACTTTTTACATAATTTTAACTTCATGGACTCTCTGTAAATCAGTAACACAGCGACATGTGTTCACTTTCATGTGCTGCTGAGGAGGCTGACTTCGTAGGTTGTTATGGTGACACACTGATGCTGATTGTTACGGGAAAAATAAGGTCACCTGAAAAACAAGCCTCCATTTGAAGGGAAAGTTACTCTTGTTCCAGTGTCAGTATCCTGAAACCAGGAAATCCAGAACTGTGTGTTGCTCTAGTACAAAAAAAAACAACACACAATTCTGAATTTAAAAAAAAAGTAGAATTCAGAATTTTCCAGTCAAATGAAAACCTTGTTAAAAACAAATCAGTGGTGCACCGAGGTGCAGTTTATAAGCAAAGTTATGCAAATAGTGAAGAATCTGACAATAATGAACAAATATAATGTGTATCAATACGCACAGGTGTAATCCAGGACTGACAGAAGGATTTGTGTTTGAGTGACTGTGACAAGATGCCACATGGTGTTAATGTAAGGAGCAAAATCACCCCAAACTAAACAGCTTTATTTACTGGCCTCTTCTGGTGTATGAGAAAAACCTGCTGATGATGTCATAGTGTACAGACCACACCCCCAGAACATCTACGTCACCGTAGCCAGATGTGGATTTTAACCTCTGGAGGTCAGCAAAAACAGGATTTCAGCTGGTGTTAAGGTGCTCTTTAATTTGGCTGCATCGTGTGGTCTAGCATGGAGAGCAGTGTTACATAATCTGGACACTCTCTCTAATATACTCATTTTAGTAATACCAGTGTTAGATCTACAGCTGTTCATGGAAGTCTTGTTGTTTTTAACAGGGTATTCCTGGTACAGATGGGCTGCCAGGAGAACTGGGAAAAGTCGGACTCCCTGTGAGTGAAAGAGTCATGTCACAATCTGGTTAAATAACTATATGAAAAGGTTGTCATGCTTAAACTCAGATGGTTTGATTATTTATGACTTTTCAAATTTATGAAGTAAAATGGATAATAGTAAGTATTCTTTCATAAGAAACTCATGTGCCGATCATGAGTTAGCCATCAGTAAATGACAGGTTTTCCATGCCACAGGGAGCGAGAGGCAGAAGAGGTCAAGTCGGTCCTCCTGGTGCTGCAGGTCCTCGGGTAAATATCACCGCTTCTGTCTGTACTGCTGTTAAACATTATCAGGGGGAAATGATTGTGTTCCTAAAGATGCAGAAAGGCAGGCGTTGCAGTTGAGGGGGGAGTTTTTAAAGCATCTAAAGACACTGAAATATTTCTGCTTTATGCTTTTTTTAAAGAACAGATGTGATTTATTTTCTCTAGGGGCCCCCAGCTGTTTATCAAGGCGAAGACCTGGTAAGTAGATTCATTTCAACCCATTTCTATATAAAATCACAACGGGACAAGTAGTTTACATACCAGAGGAACCCACAAACTACAATACGAATAGCATGGCTTGATGCAGTGTGATCAAAAATAGAGGCCAACCAGGTTAACTCACAAACAATGGGAATAAATGACTGATATATTATTAATAAACAAAAAGCAACAAAAACAACAGAATTAAAGCTGTTGTGTTTTTGTGTTTTATGGGAATAAGTGTTATATTTTATGCATTATATGATCAGTGTTGTTTGTATAATCCTTTCTTTAAATAAAGTTATTTACAGTTTACACCACTCCAAACCTATTTTCAAAATGTACAGTAAATTTAAACGTTAATGATCGTGCCTTTACTGATCTTCAGGCAGACATTTTTTAGTTTCTGTAGGTCAGATTGGTAGAATCAGAGTCCCAGACATGAAAACACTTTTGAACAAAAGAAGCTTCCAAGTTTATTTGTTATCTCATCTCATCATGATGTCACTAAACCAACTCTCAGTTCATTTCTATTCATTTTCATGGCTGCTGTGCTGAAGTCAAACTGACAGTTGCCAAGATATGGTCAGTGTTCAAGCAGAGTGCACGCTGTTTGCAGTAAATAGGAGAAACAAAAAGACATGTTTCCATTATTTGCTGATGCTCGCTGGGTCGGGGGTCACTGTCAGTGGAGCCCCCTGGTGGCGGGGCTCTTCCATGACCTCAAATAGGCTGTTGTGTTTTTCAGTGTCCCAACGCCTGCCCCTCGGGTCTGCACGGACATGCTGGTCTCCCTGGCATGAAAGTAAGTTTATTCCCACTTATTTTATCGTCTTCCACTGATGTTGACTAAAATGCATTTTTTTAAAAAACTTAATTTGCCCTCATTGTTGCTGATTTTTACTGTTTACTTTTTACCTGTAGGGCCACAAAGGGGTTAAGGGAGAATCCGGTGAGCCCGGAAGACAAGGACATAAGGTAATCTCAAGATAAAGAGCTAGTTTTTAAAAGATCAAAAAACTGATAGCTAGATGTATAATCCTGATTCTCTTTCAGGGTGAGGAGGGCGAACAAGGACTGCCTGGCGAAGTTGGAGCTCAAGGACTACCAGTAAAAGATTTCACCATTCTCTCTCAGCTGACTGTTACAGCGGAAAAAAAAAATTCATCCACATAGAAATGTCTCTACACACTCAAACATACTAACACTCCTCTTTCTGCTGAGTAATTTTAGGGCCCAGGTGGAGCGAGAGGCCTCCCAGGAATAATGGGTTCCAAAGGCGACAGGGTAAGAGGTCACACACTGCTGAGTTTCATGGATGGTTTATAAAACGTGGAAAATAGACATTTTTATTGGACTCACAGGAGAGAAAATGAGAGATTCCTCCTGTGAAACAACAACCTGAGCACCTTCTTATGACCCTTAGGTACATTTTATACAGCATGTTAACGCTCAAGTGATGGTGCCCTCTAGTAACCATGGTAATAATGACAGCAACAAGGGATGGAATATGAAGACATCCTTAGCTATGAAGTCTACTTAGGGAGGAGGTTGGGGTGGATGGATGGATCACCAAATGTTGGACCGCTCTTTTGACCACAGCTACTCTATAACCACATGTTTATTATTGAATATTTTCTATACTCTGACAATGAGTTTCCCTAAACCTAACCAAACCATTACTATACACTGTCACATGCTGCTGATGGTTTCCTCTATTGTATCAGAGGGTAATGATAAATGATGTCCGTGGTCATTTAGGTTGGTGAACTTATTGCAAAACAACTTGTCAGAACTGATGTAATAGCAGAGCATTACTAAAGCATTATTCACCAGAAGAATCCAAACTCATGATCTCTGTTGATTTAGGATTCTAACATGTACTTACAGAGGTAATCAAAACTCAATGCAAAGTGGTTCATTATCAATCATCCAGTGAGGACAAGATGAAGAATAGGCCTCTAGCAAAAAAAAAAGTTCACATTAAAAGCTTCCAAAAGAATCCAAGTTATTGTCAGAAAGCTCATCAGTCATATCAAATATCTAATCTAATGACTGTATCTATACTGTCTTCACTGGAGTAAAACCCGTGTATTATTTCAATTTTAAACATTTTAATTAATTTAGCTTTTACTTAATTTTTTAATTTCCCCAAACAGGGACCTCGTGGAAAGCCTGGTGATGTGGGTCCTCGGGGAACATTGGGAAGCCCAGTGAGTGGAAATCTTAGTATATACTTTTACCTGTTATTATTACGGTAAAATACTGATGAAAACTCATGGTTTTATAGGGAGATCCAGGCCAAAGAGGAGCCATAGGTGAGACCGGGCCAAGAGGAGTGCTGGTAAGATCATGAGTCAGACTGAACAATAGTGATATTTAGCTTCACACAGAATAACAGATAAAAGCTGCACCCTAACAGATTTGAGTCCTAGTGGTTTTTGTTGTCTTTACATCATGTTACCACTGGAAATACACCAAACAACATGAGTGAAGATTCATGAAAATGAATGTCAGTGCCATTAGATCACTCCTGGCATCAAGGATTTAAAGTACACAAAGATTAACAATCAAAATTCATATTCTAGTCACATTTAAAGATAATATATTTAGAATATATTTTACAGATCTACCTGTCACCTCTTATTTTGTGTCTGTTACTTTGAGGTCATCCATTTATCTCGTTATTGCGTGACAAATTAAGGTTGTTTGTTATTGCCAGGGCGACCAAGGTCCATCAGGAATCAGAGGAGTGCCAGGGCCTAAAGGAGAACCTGTGAGCACCGCTTCATCTCTGCCTTCTTCATCTTCCTGCCTACTGACTGTCCTACAGTTTTCCACTTTTCAAGCCGTCCATTATGTGCCAGCATCATCCTAATGCTTCCCTCCATACCTGCATCCTAACTCCCTACCTGTTTTCCTGCATGCCTTTCTTTCTCCCTTCACATTGGATGCTGGTCATATTTTACTATAAACCATACTATGTGCTGTTCCTTACAGGGCTTTAAGATGCTAGACACCAGTTTTAGCATTTGGCCTTTATGCTACTATCAAAGAATACACCATGCTTAAACAGATTATGTCCAAACTCTCCATAGATCCTTCCCTACGCAGCATCACTCTCCTGTCCTTTTCCATCTCGAATGTTACTTTTATTTAAACATGTATGTAATAATTTAGGTAATAACATTTGTGTTAAGCTTCTCATTGTTCTCTCTCCTGTCTACAGGGCCTTGCTGGTCCAGATGGTCGAGAGGGCATACCTGGTCTGCCAGGATCCAAGGTAACTACTGCCTGTTTTAAAGTGATTCCTGACACAGAAACAACCATAGGGGTGTGAGAGGTGTGCTTAAAAAGTCTCCAGTCTGAATATAGTGAGTTTAATTGTTTTGTTATTTTCAGGGTCTTCCAGGAAAAAATGGGGCTCCAGGTGATGCTGGTTCACAGGGACTTCCTGTAAGTGACCTCTGACTCTCTGTTTTGTCATATCAGCAGCTTAACATCGGCCTTTCTTGTCTCAGATGTTGATGTTTGGTTCCATTTTCTTTATGCAGGGTCTGCCAGGTGCTTATGGCCAAAAAGGACATGGTGGTCTAAAGGTATGATCAAAACCTCTCTGACAATTTATATACTGTTAGGTTCAAAACCTAACAAAACACACAGCACAAGAAGGAAGACAGCACTCACAAGCTCAGGTCTTTTACTTGCGTGCAAGGAGAGAACGGACACTACAGCTTTGCAGTATGTATCGCTACAGCATTCCAGCTCTCTGCCAGTCCTTCTGTCCTTGGCTCTTTTATTTGGTAAACAATCAGTACAAGAGTCAGCATAAGATTAGTGTCACTTACACAATCTTACTGGGTCAGTTCTCTGTGTTCTTTACTGTGAGTACATACAGCTTGGAATGTTTTATGGTGATTCATGGTTGCTGACATGTAGACTTTAAAGTCCTGACAATCACGCAATGATTACCTAATAAGAATAATTCTTAACATAAGCACAATTCTTCTAACATATACCATGGAAACAGTCCTATCTTTCTACTGTGTCCACTGAGCCACATCTAGACCATAGTTACTTTGTAAAATGAACCAGTGTTATCTGTTTCTGTCTGTTTCTGTCTCCAGGGTAACACGGGGGATCCAGGAGTTGTAGGACTGATGGGGTCTCCAGGGAAACAAGTAAGTTTAAAGCAAGGTCAAGCACACTTATCTTTATACAATAAAGTTAGCCCAACTGTAGCAAGAGCTTCAGAGCAGGAATGTAGAAACACTCTTTACTTGAAGTACTGTACAAAAACTAACGCGACCAGGAGCTTTGATGATGATCTGATCTGATGTCACATTTGCTTCCAGGGCGAGCGTGGCGAGCAGGGAGAGGTGGGACCAGTTGGACCCAGAGGAGGACCAGTGAGTCTGAACTCCATCTTCCTGCTTTTCACTTTAAAGCTCCAAAATACAAGAGTTTTCCACATTGAAACAGGAAGCACATTGCCAGTCCCACCCTCCTCCCCTTCACTTCCGGTTGCAGTCCGTCCTGGTGTCCCAAATAATAACCTCAGTCCTGACTGTTTGCCTCCTGGGACAGCTGAGCGACTATGATAGCAACAAACAGTCAGTTGCTGCTCATGACCATGTTACAAAGGACAACACAGGCAGGAGATTTTAAAAACAGACAGACACGGAGTTTTAAAAAATCATTATTTCAGGTCACAAGGTTGAATTTGTATCCTCAGTAAATCTGGTCAGTCTGATTAAATTAAGCTTATAAGGTCTAATCGAACATTTTTCTGAACTGCCAAGTGATGGCTGAGTGAGATTCCATCATATAATGCATGTTTTGTTTCAACAGTAGCCTGAAATAGCAAAGATAAAACAGGCTTGAGCAGGATGATAAACCAGACGAACGAGAGAAACAGTGAACCTTTGCTGTCTGATCACAACAGCCAGAGCAGCTGCACGGTTCAACACTTCAGTCATGCAATTTGCAGATTCTGCATTACACTGCTGCCACATCGACACAATCAATAGAACGTTTACTAATGCCTGGACATAAAACACTGTACACTGTATGTGCTACTGCTGTATAAATGCAATAAAAACACTTAGAGTCCTATTATTTATGTTAATACTGAATGCATTTTAATCTGACCTAAAACCACAGATTAAACACTTGATCAGTTAATTGACAGTTATTACATTCATGCCAGTTGGTTTTGGAAGGTACATTTCATTTTAATGCATTTTATTATTTATTATCATATGTAGTAGAAATAACTACATGATTTCATGCATAACTGAACTTAAAACTATAAAACTAATTTCATCATAAAGCAAGATTTTAGTGTCGTTGTTTTCTGTTTTAGGGTGAACGAGGAGAGCGAGGACCTGGTGGGCCCCCAGGATCACCAGGAGCCAGGGTAAGAGCTGACAGAAAGCCTCGTTAATGTGAAAGACAAAATCTGTTAACCAATGATGGGGTCATCCGAGAAGGAAATCAGCCCAGAGGGACTGGACAGGTAGAGGTGTCTGAAGATTCTGGCGAGTGTTGGTTTCACTGAACCATCTGTGGAATCTGCTGCATTCACTGACACCTGAGCTTTTCAAATTAAAAGATGGGCCTCCCCAGGCCACTCCAAACTGTTTTAGGGGAGAATCTATGAATGGTGAAAATATTACATTAGTTTTTACATGAGTTACCAAAAGAATATGACACAGTGTTCGCATAACTATGGTCAGAGCTGGCCCTACCCAATGTGGCGCCCTAGGCGAGCTTTTATATGGCACCCCCCTCCATCGGTGATTTACATACACTTACAAAAGAAATCAAATAGCATTGTTTTCAGTAATATTAATTGGGCATTGCTTCACATTTGAATCAATGTGAGCTTTTCCATTTTAAGAGTTACCAGTAATAACTAATTTTAATATAATTATATTGAAGGTGAATTCTTCCTGATTTTGTGGCGCCCCCTGGAGGCCACGCCACCCTTAGCATTTACCTACATTGCCTAATGGACGAGCCGGCTCTGACTACAGTATTTGGTTAAGAGATTTAAGAGATACATTAGCTCTGGGGATTTTTACTGTTTTCCACTTTCAGAGCAGAACTGTATAAATGCCTTAGACCTATTTTAAGTATTTGGTATAGTTCAAAGTTATGTCAAGCAGCAGTATTAGCCTATCTTGGCTCAGTTGTGGTCTGGGATCAAACAGCATAATCATGATTCTATAAGCATCCAGGAATGGAGCAAAGCTTTGTCTGATCAGTGACCCACAGCGTCAGACTTTGAAAGCCTTGGTTTACAGTATTAATCTCAAAATGAAACTGGATGAAGATAAAAGTGACCTGACTCAAGCAGCATTCATGGTGGTGGAAGTCAGCAGGATGGATTATCTAAGCAGGGTTGTGAGCATAAAGTGAACAAAAAGGAGGTTTTGTGAAAGAAAAATCGAAAAGAAGTGGATTAGAATACTCAGTTTCACACCAAATACATTTATAGTCTAAATATAAACCCTTTCATATAAAATTGTTGCACATAAAATTGGGATAAAAGCCAGAGGTTTATGAGTATAAAGAGATAATGTTGACATGTATATTCATTCATCAATCAGAGCAGATTTATCTGACTGACACCTGATCATCCACAGACAGACACATAGATTATAATAATACGTTGACATTACCTTTGGATGTTGTATGGAGAATATTTCCATGTGGGTTCATAATTCGCTTTGCAATGTATTTTGAGACTGTGGACCCCAGGAAGACAAGCAACCACTGTGGTAATGTACATCCCAGTAGACAAACAAATACATTAACAAACATAGGTCTGGCCTAAACATGGTCGACAGGAAGGTCTCAAGAATTTCTCATAAATGATGTGGTCTAAGAACAAAACCCTGCGGTGCCCCAAACAGTTAGAAGTGAAAGTCATTAGAAGGTAAGAGTTGGATCATCACTGTGACAAGACTTCACAACATAACTTGTCTGATATCAGATTTTTCTGACAGATGAACACAAAATATAGGCAGACAATCTTGATATTCATATATATCTATGACTTGTATGTCTGGTGAGAAGACAATGGCGGCTCTATATCGAAATGACCTCACACATTGCTTTGCATTTCTTTACAGCGATGTGTTTTTAGCTATCAGCAGAAAAAATACATACCAATATATGTGCAGTGAGCTACTATAGTCTAATATATTGGTCTAACTGTAATTCACAGCAATAAAGATTGAATCCTGTCAGTGTAACATACTGAAATACAGTCATCCTCTGAGGGTGTGGGACTTCCAGTCTTATAAAGTTAACAGAAGAAAAAATTAACTTGAAATTAAAGTTTAGTTGTGCAGCTTCTTAGATTACCTGCTAGCAGACAGACAAACCAGCTTATCAGGGTTAAAAGCAATGCTTTGTGGTGGAACTAACTAAACCTGAGAGAAAAACAACAGGATTATAATAACAGTGTTGTGGGAAAGGTCATGGAGGAAAAGGAGCCTGATTGAGAATCTGTAAAGAAAACATTTTGATAAAGGTAAACTCAACCAGGCAGAAAATATTAAGTGTGCTGCACCCTTTGAAAAATGTCATCATTTCCAAGATTCTCAAGATTCCAAGTCCTCAGGCAAAGTGTCAGCTGATCCTCAGGCTGGCCTGTGCTGAGAGATCAGTAACAAATCAGCACCGTAAAGCTCAGTGTTCAAAAACACCATCATCTTACCCTGAACGTATTATTCAACACGAGAATAATTCAAGATAAACCATGTATCTTGCTCAGACATCCACTGCCGGGAAGTGGAGTCATGTTTTGTGTTTTATTAAATAGTTGAAGCTCTTTATGAACTCCTGTCCCTGCAGTAAAGTCTCTAATCCACTGGCATGAATGGCCTCTTGTTACAGTTTTTTTTTTGCAGCTCAGGGGGGATTCAGGGCAGGAAAAGAAGCTGAGAAGCCCTGAAAGAAATCTCTGTTCCCCAGGAATGCCCACATACCCACATACACCCTGACACATCTGAGGGAGGGTGGATGGTCGGGTGGCTGGCGGGGGGGTCCAGTCTCACCGTTCAGATGATGTGAAGCTGGAAATGTTTTTTATTTTTTCTGTAGATATGGTCAGGTTAAAGGGGGAGAAGGGGGAGGAAACCTTTCTGAGCTGCACAGTCTGTCCTGTGTTGTGATTCTGCATGTGCATGTGCGCGTGGATTCATTTAACAGTTTATGCCTGTGTGTGTGTGTGTTTTAATAGGGAAGCAAAGGGGATCCAGGACTTCCAGGACTGCCAGGCCCCGCTGGTTATCGCGGCCAGAAGGGAGACAGGGTAAGAGACACGAAATGGCACAAGACACAGATTAAGTTTAAAGTGAAGCCATGTGAACACGACGGCCCAAACATCAGCAGTCACATGTGTCCTGGCTCAGATCACAGACGTGGGCCCTCACTGTACTTATAAAGACCCACACTGATGGCATATTTTCACTGTGGCTGGGTTTGGGAGGAGTTATGCTGAGGATTTACTGATGTCACCATCAAAAGAGTCATACAGGTATAAACTGTCCTCTTTAAAGTGGGCGCACAGTGAACAGGACATCATGGCTGATCTGGATCTCACACACAACAGACAGAAAGCCAGACCAGCCAATCTCTCGCATGGGTGTTAAGTGAATATACTATATTGTTTACAATGCACTGTATGAACCTGATTGGTCAACAGCAGTAAATCCTTTAATTCAACTAATTGCAGGATTTTTGGTGTAACTGGTACAAAGTGGGCGCACTGAATGGATTTTCAACAAAGGGGCATCGAATAAGGTCCAAGTCTGGCTCAATGGGTTTACTGGAACCGAAAAAACAAGGTGTTCAGAGTTTAATTCAAACATGAAGAATTGCATTTAGTTTAACTGTAGTGATATTTCAGAAGTAGTATTCATACAAGCTTGATGAATTCGAATCAATATTCTATAATAACAGTGTATCAAATGTCAGGGTGTCTCTGGTAGTCATGAAGCTACAAAGAATTATTACTTGATTTGGCCTCAAGGAGTTTGAGCTCATTGTTTAACTGTCTGACCCACAACTTTACTGTTCTGGTTCAGTGCCATTTTCAGCCTCAGGAGTTGGTAAACATTAAAAAACACATCTTAAAGAGAGTGAACACTGGACTTACAGTCATCAGGTGATGCAAACATGACTTCAAATTAATTTGTCAAGTAAAGTGAAAAGGTGATGTGATGTCCTCGTAGTTTCAATCGTAGCATCTGGACTTGCTTGAGTTTCTCTAAGATGGTTCGCCTCTCATCCAAGAGGCTTCATCAGTTTCTGAACTAACTTTACAGATTTTTGTACTCCTCAGGAGCCATTAATACTATTGAAGCTTCAAACTGCTGGGTGTGTGTTTCCCCTCCCCTCATTACCCAAATCATTAGGTCCTTCCCTCTCACAATGGGGTTCATTAGGGCCCTCTGTGGCCAGGTGTGAATGGGTTCTTATCTTACTGGGTAGAGAATATAATACTGCAAAGGGCCTAACAAACCCCACTCTGAGAGGGAAGGACCTAACGACTCGCATAATGAGGGGAGGGCATCACACACCCAGCAGAATGAAGCTTCAACAGTGTTAGTGGCTCCTGAGGAGTATAAAAATCTGGAACTCCCAACCAGTCAGTTTAGAACTGATGAAGCCTCTTGGATTAGAGGTGAAACGTTTTCGAGAAACTCAAGCAAGTCCAGGTGCTACAATTGAAACTACGAGGATGAACATGACCAGGATGACTGAGAATCTTCACAGACGTGATGTTTTGTCATTTATGCGTTAATAACTGGTGTCTGCTGCCTCCAAGTGGCCAAAAAAATCAGTAATTGCAGGTTTAAGATATTAACTGTAGCAACATCCAACATAGACCCTAAATATTAGTCCGCATCCAGTTTAGGGCTGCAACCAACCATTATTTTCATTACTGGTTAATCTGTCATTTACTGCCTTGATTCATTGATTAGCTATTTGGTCTATAAAATGTAAGAAAAAGGTGAAAAACGTTGGTTGTGTTCTCCAGAGCTCAAGATGATGACCTAGAATGTCTTGCTTTGTCCACGACCCAAAGATATTTAGTTTACTGTCATAGAGGTGCAGTGGTGAGCCATGTATGTATAGTTAAGGTTAACTATGAACAGGATGGGTCAAACACAGTGAAGGAATTTCCTCAAGGGATCAATAAGGGTTACATTATTATTGGGGCAGTGGTGGTCTAGTGGTTTGTGAAGCGAACTTGTAACCGGTGGGTTGCTGGTTTGAGTCCCGAGACTGGCAAGAGGTTGAGGAGGGAAAGTGAGAGCCACCATTCGCTGGTCCCAGTCACCGCTACTGTGGGCCCTTGAGCAAGGCCCTTAACCCCTGACTGCTACACCGCAGCAGTTCACTGCTCCTAGTATGTATAGTTAATGTTACGTACGAATAGGATGGGGCAAATGCAGAGAAGGAATTTCCCCAAGGGGATCAATAAATATTAGATTAGAAGAGTAAAGAAACCAGAAAATATTCAAATTTAAAAAGCTGGAATGACAGGAATTTGCCAATTTTTTACCAAATTACCAAAATAGTCGGTGAATGATGTAATATTGACATCTGATCAACGAATGGATTGATTGTTGCAGCTCTAGTCTAGTTCAGCAGGAGGAGCCTGACATGGTCATGAACAAGTTTCATTTCTAAAGTTTGGGTTCAATCAGAATGAACAAGGCAGAATCAAATCTGAACCAAGGTCAGCAAACTGCTTCAACTCTACCACAAATGTCTGAGATGGAAACAGCCTCAATTAATTTTATTATTACTGCAGACGCTGGTGCTGCAGATTTCTTTCTTTCTACTCAAGACGTTCATGTTGTCAAAATCATTATGTTCTTTCTTTTTTCAGGGTGCAGTTGGTCTTGATGGTCCAAAGGGAGAGCAGGTAATTTAAATATGCTTTAATATAACACTTATCACTATGACTGAGTGCTGAGCTGGATCAGACTAAGTTCTTCTGTATTTTAGGGATCTGCAGGGTCTGAAGGAACACCAGGAGACAGAGGAGACTTGGTGAGTGATCGACCAGTGAGACTCCCGCTTCTGACTGCTGTCATCCACACAGCAGTAAATATAGCAGCTCATCAGTGAGCAACCAGGACGATTGATATGTAGCCATGGAAACTTTACAGTGGCATGAGCTCTCAAAATGGAATAACCTGTAGTAACAACATGACATGACCTGTTTAACTATGTACACCTGGTATGAATGACTATAGATTCTGCTGTCTCCAGGCATATATTCACACATCTTTTCCCTTTCAGGGTGATCAAGGAGAACCAGGAGAGAAAGGATCGGTATGTTCACCTAAACCTGACTTCATTCATTCAAATAAGAAGGCCTAAATGTTTTCTGACAGCAGCACCTTTGTTTTTCACGTCCTGCAGCTCATTAGAGAGCATAATCAGCTGCTTGGCTGCAGTTTGTTTATGAGTTTTAGCTGGAAAGCAGCTACAGAAGATTATGATTTGCCACCCAAGGTTAAAGCTGCTTGATCAAGGTTTTGCAGTTAAATGCTCCAAGTGAGGTCTGGATTTTATTCCAGCTTTGGTTTAAAAAAAGCAGTGCAACAAAACTTTAGACAAGCAAAGGCTGAAGGACACCTTTTCCTTTTTGTTTATAATTCTACCCGTCCCTCTGAGTACATTTACACATAAATGAATATCGACTCTGCTCTCTGGTATCACATCTCATGACTCACTGACAAAAGATCCAAACAGATGTTTAGATTTGGTTCACCAACAATTTCCTGGTCTGTTTGCTGCTGCTGATTGCAGACAGGCCCACCGGGAGAGACAGGAAATAAAGGGCCTGAGGGCAGCCGAGGGCAGCCAGGGAAAGAGGGCAAGCCGGGCCAACCAGGACCACGGGGCATGCAGGGTGATATGGGAGTGCCAGGCCTGCCGGGAGCACAGGGGCCAGCGGTGAGGAGTTCTTTCTCTGAATTAAGATTTATGAAGCTAAATACATTTGGTTTCACATTGCATGTCATTTTTGCCTAAAAAAGAACAAATGTCCCCTCACTATCAACAATCTTTGCTTGTGCAGGGAAAATCCCCAACAGATACACACATCAAACAAGTCTGCATGAGGGTAATGCAAGGTAAGTGTTGGTCATATTCATACTGTCAGCTCTAATCAGCTGCTTGGTGTGAGTTAGTTCAGTATGTTCCTGTAAATTGAGTGAAGTTACCTCTAACAATAACCTGACTTTGAGACATAAAGATAATTCTCTAGTGAAAACTCTTTCTGTGTTTGGATGTCGGCTGCTTTTTTGGGGTTGTTGATCTAAAAGCTAACATTCATTCTGCTAATAGTTGCTCTGACATCATCTAATGACTAAAACACAAACCACGTTCTCCTGCATCACAGAGCAGCTGGCCCAGCTAGCAGCCAGCCTGAGCAGGCCTGAGTCAGGCATCGCTGGGCTGCCTGGTCCTCCTGGCCCACCTGGACCTCCAGGACCCACTGGAGAGAATGGTTTCCCCGGGCACACAGGATCACGAGGTCTGCCTGGTCTGAAGGGTCCACCTGGGGTGATGGGTCGCAAAGGACCCAAAGGTGAGCTCCAGATAGGCAGTTCTACGACCGCATGAATTTGTGATTAGAACGTTTCTTTACGCTGTCTGGTAAATGAAACATAACTCAGCAGCCGACTGCAGACGTGCCCTCAGTAACTATGACAGTGATGTCTGGGACTCTAAGCACACAATAAAACATGAACATAGTGCATGTGATGCTGCACTAACCTGGGTGAATGGCCATGTTAAAGGACAGACTCTGGGTTTAATGCTGGCATCTTTGTTAGCTGTTTGGAGAAAATATAAGTTTAGGCAGTAGGCCAGAGTGGAGCTGCAGCAGGGCCACCCAAACTACCTCATGACCCACTCATTTGGCAAAATGATGCCAAATATATGGATTTTGAAGGTTTAGACTCACTTAATTTACTACCAAGCCAAACTTCTAGAGGAGTTTTTTGACATGCAGCATGCAGTGGTCAGAGGAGAAAATGCAGCTCAAGTGTACACATGTTCTGTGCTCTTATTTAAAGGTTCCTTCTGTAGGGTTTTTTCTGTAAACAATTTAAGTTTCTGTTTACATTCAGTGCTTCTCCGTAAACCTGTTTCTCTGTAAGCTTGAGAATCTGTAGAATGTGAATCCTGCCTCATAAAACATTTGCAGCCATTTTTAAAACCTGAAGCGCAGAACTTTTGTCTCCCCCTTCTGGCTGTGAGAGTAATTACACAACCACTGTTGACGCATGCTTATGATGCAGCCTCACTGTCAATATCTTTTAAAACAAACTGTAACCCTACCCATCAGTGCTGAGTTTCATATTTAGTCAGAGCTTTAGAAATTTTTTTAAACGCTCACCAAAGCTACACAACAGTCCGAGTTGCTGCATCGTTAAGGTTGTTCCCCTCTTCAGCTCCAGCAATCCAGTAACTGCTGGGTAATGTATAATATATCATTACTGCCAGTGCACCAGTGTGGGAATGTCTACAGAAACTAGATTGAAAACTCCAGCATGTAGTGAAATACTGGACACTGTAGATCAGTGCAATAGTGTGAAACCATTGGTCTGACTGTGCATCGCGGAAGTGTGTGTACAAGCTCAAACAAAACATGGAACTACAAGCAAATGCATAATTCCAAAGCTTCAAAGCTCTACTGACTTAAGGCCTAACATAAGTGTTGTTGGCACATGACATATAGATAATGTGATACACAGTCAAGAGTCACCACTAGAGAGTGTCTGCACTGGGGTATGCAAAGAATTTTCAAACTGGATAACACAAATGGCAAACCTGTCCATCTCTAAGCTGCCAGCATCTGTACGTCTTAAGACTAATTGATAGTCAAAATGATCTCTATCCTCTTTTGATGCTGTTGTGACCCGCCTCCCCTCAGGGATCAATCATCTTAATGGTAATGAGGGAGCAGATGAGGTGTGAAGTCTGAGCTTGAACTCCGTGCTAAATATAGCAACTTCAATTATGTGTTTCCTCGTGGTGATAATTACTTTTCCTCTCCGCAGGTGACCAGGGTGACAGAGGGGACAAAGGACCCACAACGAGGGGACCCAAAGGAGCACCAGGTGTCCCTGGTCTACCAGGTAAATGACAAGACATCTGATTTTAGAACACATGTCCTAAATTTGTGACTCTAGTGCCTGTCAGTCAAGCAGTGAACACAATGTCAGACTGTCCAAAGGAAAATACAGCTTGGATGGACAATGCAGAAAGATAGGCACGACACGTTTACATGCTACATTGTTTTTTATATGGATTAAAAATGAAAGTTGGTCTGTGGCGAACTAAGAGTAGTTAGGGCACAAAAGCCTTCAAACAGTGAGTCCCTGGTTCCCTCTGGATCTTTGCTGCATGTCATCCCCCTGCTCTCTTTCCCCTCAGCTCCTGGATCTTTACACATTCACTGTTACCATATAATAAATCCGTAATGCCAAAAACTATGACCTTAAACAGATGAAAGTTCTCTCCTCTGGTCTCTGATACAGTGTCATACAAAGAACTGTGATGAAGCCCTGCAGGTTTAACGAATCACTGTTTCTCACTTGGGTATCAGCACAGATCACCTTTCATAAAACATCACAGCTGGGATGCTCTGCAGTTTAGAGAATAACAGGTGCATTTTACTCGATGTACAGACCGAATCACAAACAGTGCTGCTTTCATAATTCAACAGTTTACATTATATGTGATTTTGTCCTTTAAGGTAATGTATCTTTAAACAGAAGTAAGAATAGTCAGTGAAAATGAAAATGACGCTCTGATACGTCAGTGTATTACTGTCTAAGTGAACTTTTAAAGCTCAGTATTGCCTTGATTTTTTCCCACTAACATTCACACGTTACTTGAGTTTCGATGCAGCAACAAAAACATGAAGCCAGCTTTCCCAAATGTTAGAAGCTGTCTAAACACAACCATATGAGAATTAGCCTTAATGAAACACAGTCTAAAATGTAAAGAAATGTTGACGGTCAGTGATATGAACACGTTTCAGTCAGCACCAAGAAAGGACTGAGTTTCACATTAAGGCCTACAGTTGTCAATGCAGTTTACATAAGCAGACACTCTCCACCTGCACACACTGGAAAACCTCTCAGGATTTTAGGTTTCCACATCGTTTCTGTGCTGCTGCTAATAGTCTGCACTAACCAAAAGAACGATGGACCAATGCTGAACTGTGTTGTAAACTTACTATAGTGAGTTAGTGTAACTGATAAACATGAATAGTCATGCAACTCCCTAATTATTCAGTTTAACAAGAGTTTATAAAATATATATAATAATAATAAACTCACGCCCTTTATACATTTCTCTCTCACTCCTGTCCTCCAGCGTCCTAACTCTGTATGCTGTCAGGACTTCTGGTCTCCAATTCATTTCTGTGTTGATTATTTGTTCCCAATTTTCCGATGTGGGATCGGTTGTTGGGAATGACACAGCACTTTACAGCACTCTCATAGGATTCAAATAGCACTGCCCGTCTGTACCCTCCCTGTTCGTCTTGTCTTGCCCTGTCCTTCATTTGTTTCCCCCTCAATTCACTGAGGTGCTGCACTGCCCCCTCTGGCTCATGATAGAAAAATTCAATAAAGAATGATAGCTTAGCCTCCAGGGGTGACCGGTGATGGTCACGCACATGCACTAAATATCAATATATTTTGACTAAAGACTAAAACATGCATTGATCTCATTAAAGTTGACCCCTTTCTGTGGTGTTAAACGATGAGTATAAATGCAGACAAAAAAAACAACAACAAGAGTTTATAATAGATTATTTATTGATGATCAGACACAGAGGTTCACCTATGAGGTCACAACCAGAACAGTACTGTGCACCAACCTAGACAGCATTTCTAACTATTACACAACATTGTGCATGTTTAACTCTTCCTTCTTTCCTGGTTCTCTTCTTGCAGGTGAACCCGGTCGACCAGCCTACGGCTCAGACGGCCGTGACGGAGAGAGGGGCCCTCGCGGTGTTCCCGGTATTCCCGGTGTTCCCGGGCCTCCCGGTCCCCCCGGTCTGAACGGCTACTGTGAGTCTTCACAGTGCATCCTGCCGATGGTGGCGTCGCCAGTTTCAGCGAAAGACTCCGGCATGAAGGGCCCCAGTGAGATGTGAGGGGCCACAGCTGAACTGGAGGAAAACTGAAAGACTGGAGGACAGACCAGAAGATTTGTCCATTTGGGTTTCGTCACTCGGTTTGTATGTTTGATTTTGTGATTGGGTCAGCTCATTGTAACTTTTGAAGCCATCTTTGTGGTCATTAACTGATGTTGCGGCGGACACTCAACAATTACCGTCAGCTTTGGAAACTCCTCTACACAAAAAGTTTTAATTTACCTCACTTTCGCCATCTCTGTACTGTAAAATTAAAAGGAGTATTTTTGGGAAATTAAGAACTCACTGTATGTGTGCAAACCTTCCAGCCCCAATTCTGTCCAAACATTAAGGCAAGACGTCACGTTTTTCTGTATGTTTATGTAAATGTGTCAATATGCAAATTATACTGCTGGATAACGTACATTTTGTTTGTGAGTATCTTTGCTGTTTATCCACTTAAATGCCCTTTCCTCTAAATGTGTTTGATAATTTCTGTCTCGACGACTGTTGTTTTTGTGATTGGAGGGTGGCGATGTGTGAAAACCTTTCTGGCAGTTTTATATGACTTCTTATTTATTATCTCAAGGTTCGACGTGACATCTTCAGCTTGTACAAAGGAGGAAATAAACACATTTTGATAACCTCTTGCATGTTTTGTATGGATGAGTACAGTCAGAAACAAACAGAACCGCACTTGAAAAATGGATTAAACCTGATTTACTATGACCAACAGATCTGAGGTTATTCTTCCTCCAAAACAGACCTGACAGTCCTGGTGGGACGACTGAAAGGACTCAGTCTGGTGTAGTCATAAAGATGTGGCTCAAACATGTTCAGCAAAGTTTGTAGACGTTAATATATTTGAAATATTCTGTTTGTTTGTTGTAAATACTTCATTAATACTTCAGCTAAAAGGTTTCCAGTGTGGGAAAGTCTGACAGGAAACAGCCTTTAGAAAAGACTCCAGTCAGGCGTACCAGACTTTTGTATTCATCTACATTACAGTGTTTACAGTTTAATCCAACACTGATACAAATTCTGTGCATTATGAAATCTCACATTCTGATTTTGATTTGATTTCAGTTTGACTTTCTGAAACTGGACAGCAAAGGTGAACTAGTTCACCCACAAGTAATTAAACATCTGTTCAAAGAGTGAAGGCTAAACTAGGACCCTAAATTGACAACTGAATGCATCTACTTAAAACTTTTTCTTTTTTTACCTAGCTCACACAGAGGAACCTTCTTTCTCCCAAGATGACAGGGCACATATTTGATATTTAACAAGGAGACAACATACAGACAGGAGACAAATGAAAGCAGAAACCTTAGACGTCAGCTCCTACAGTATGGAGCTGTGGGAGCATTTTGCTGATGGTTTAGAGGGAAGAGTCACTACAAATCAATACAAAGATGCACTGAGTGACCACCCTCATCCTACGATGAAGCATCTCTGTCCTTTTGGGAGTGGTCTCTTCCAGGATGACAATGATCCCCATCCACAGAACACAAGGAGTCGGCCAAACCACAATCCTACTTCTCATTTTTGTTCCAGTTTACTAGAAACTTGACATTTGAGCTGTTTTGATCCTTTGTTTGTATCAAAGAGGCTCATTTGGTTGGATCAGATACCTCACATGCCTTTATATTTCAGTTAAATAAAGGGTGTCAGGAAACTATAGGAGGATTTATCCTTCTTTCTAGTAGATACACTGTTTGTTTATGTAGCTGATTGACGGGACACAGAACAGCATGGAGGATGCTGATGAAAAACACTGCAGCGAAACACACTATCAATCTGAATGTACAAACTGGCCACAGATGTTACTATGGTCTGTCCTGTTAGGATTTATGCTATATTAGCTGTATGAACTCTGCTTGTGTTTAGGAAACGGATGACATGACTTCACTGACGATGAGGGATTGAAATCAGTTTAAAAAAAAGTTAATTTAATCTTTATCTGGTAAAAAATACATTTTATCCCAGGAAGAAATGAAAGAACTGAAGACATTAAACTCCATTTATACCCAGAGTAGGTAAACATCTGAAACTGGTCATCTAGTACGTGTTCAACTGCAGTCCTGTAAGTCTGGATTCATTTGCCTTTATCATTACAAGATGTTTTTGCTGTCATTTTGTGAAGGTGGATGTTTTAATTTGGGCATTTAGAAAGCAATTTGACGACTGAACTTAATCCATAAGTTCAGCTGAAAGCCCTGGGGAGATGAGTAAGTGAAAAGACTTTTCTGTTCAGCTACTTTTTCCACTCTCATTCAGGTCTCAAGTCAGCTCTCATTCAGGAACATCCATCCATTGTCTATACATCGCATAGTCCTCTGTAGGGTCGTGGGGGCGCTGGAGTCTATCCCAGCCGACTCCGGCGAAGGCAGGGGACACCCTGGACAGGTCTCCAGTCTATTGCAGGGCTACATATAGAGACGGACAACCAAACACACTCACATTCATACATATGGACTACTTAGAATCACCAATTAACAGCATGTCTCTGGACTGTGGGAGGAACAGCCTCCTAACTGGGACGCAAACCGTCTTCTAGCCGTGAGGCGACGCTGCTAACCACCGAGCCACCATGCAGCCCCATTTAGGAACAACCCATGAAAAAAGCCCATTTTGTCTCCATCCGTGACAATAACCACTAAAAAAAACAACTCATGAACGACTGTCTTTGTTCTTTTTCAGTGTATCTTTTAATGTACTCTCACAAGTTGGTGAACAGGTACAACTTTGTCGCTCACTGTACTAAATCACACATCCATTGATAGTATAAATAGCCAACCTAATAATAATAGTACACATTTTCAAATACATAAAATCATCAAGTATCCAAGTCTTAAGTTACGGACATCAAATAAAAAGGCATACAAAATATCGCAGACGTTGGAAGTCCAGTTTGAAGCAAAAAAAGAAAAAAAAAAGAAACAAAAACTGGAAACAAAAGACCAAAGATCACATTTTGGACATGGCAGTTAATTAGTAAACAGAAGGTTTGATAGAGTAAAGAAAAAATACGAGTTCCTAGACTTTCAATTGACAAATATGACAAATATTGCAACAATTAAGCATTTATATTAAAAATAGTTACTGAAAGGGCATAAGTGTGTGTAAGACTTCCTGCACAAGACAAAGGCAACAGTTTCTTTTTTTTTTTTGTTCCAAGTAGAAAAATGAAACACCTTTTCCAAATGCCAGCGGGAGTCGACTCCCGCCTCGATTGCCTTTGTTCCACTTCGATTGTAAGGCATTTATGGATGATCCATCTGATTTGAAGGAAGGCATACCTCTTTCTAGTCAGTACTGAAACTGAACCCTAAAATTGAACGGGGTACATAGAATTGCTCACATGAAAATAAGAAAAATAAATTTAGACACATTCTCAGGCGATGTAAATGCACTGGCCAATCCTAATCTTTGGGATGCATTTGCAGAAAACAGTTAATCCAACATCTTACAACGATACACGACTGAGCGCTGCCCTTCCTAATTTTTTTTTCTGGGCACATGGAGAGAAAACTCGGTTCACACAACTCGTTTTTCTTTTTTTGACATTTGATTTTGAACCTGGAGAGGGAGGGGGGGACAGTTGAATAACCGAGCATGATCTTCCAAAGTAAAATACTTCAACACAATGAAGAAAAACAAGAAAACAAGCCTGCCAGGTAAGAAGCTAGCAAGGTTGAGTTGAAGTCTTCTGTAGTGAGGGGGTTGGCGTGGCTCAGGGTTTGGCTCTACTGGATGCAGCAGTTATTGCGATGGCCGTTGGAATCTTTGAAGCGCAGGCGCATCTTTGGACGATATTTCTCCAGGTAGAACAGCTGTTTGCTGTTGAACGCTCCTCGACGCTTCCTGGAAGGAACAGCAGGAGGCAAAAGTTAGCTCAACTCAATATAAGAAATACAAAAGAAGCTGTAGTTTCCTCTGTGTAAAAGCTGAGCCAAGACCACAGGTCACTTCATCCTTGAAGCATTCAAAAAGTACTTTGAGTTAGAAAAAGTCCTTCATCTTATCAGCTGTTTTCTTCATCATAGTCAATGGTGAATGATATAGTGTGAGAAGATGGTGTTGTAGGATTCTACTACTAATTATAATACTGTTGTCCCTGGTCAGATTTTATTGGTTGCCTACAGCACATAACAGATACCCCTTTGCCACCAAGAAGCACCAGGTGCTAGTTCGGTGCTGGTTCTTAGTTGGTTCAAATCTCGTTCCTCCTAAGAACTTGTTTGCTTTTCCATTGGAAAGGAGCCAAGTTGGAGCCATGCCACTGCATCACCGTAAAACGACTATTGATTACATAGCAGTTAAACAAACGCAATAACACCGCACGTAACAGTTTGTGCAAAACCTCTGGGAGTCATCCCAATGCGATCGGACCAGAAACGTCCTGGAGAAAAAGGACACAAATTCCTGCTTGCATGTCCCTCTCCTCTGTTGATCGTTGGTCACCATAACCCCGCCCCCAGCCCTGATGTACTTGGTGCTTAGCTCTGGCTCAGCAAAGAGCTGGTGCTTGCTAAGCACTAGTTTTTAGCACCCTGAGGTGGTGCTTACGCGGTTACACAAAGAACTGGTGCTAAGTCAGGCACTGGCTCCGAAGTAGTACTGGAACCAGCTTGGTGGGAAAGAGGTAATACTCTGTTATCCTTTCATTTTCTCTGTATTTGAAATATGTGGACAAATGCACATCAATGAGTACAATAAATGTCTACAATAATGCATTTTTATTAGTGCTGTCAAAAATATCGCGTTATTAACGCGTTAACGCAAATCAATTTTAACGGCGTCAATTTTTTTATCGCGAGATTAACGCGGGCGGGGGTGCGTGGGGCGGGGGCATGGTTGGCGAGGTCGAGGGCGAGGTGTTCGCCGTCGGAGTCAGACAGGATCTCCTGCTGGTGGTGGTACAGCAGCAATATTCTCGCTCGCCTTTCTGTCGGCTCCTTTTCCGCGTGCCGCTGATGCAGATGCTCCGCCAGGTGACGGCGGCCTGGGGTGAACGCATGACGATTGACAAGACCAGAGTTATGTGTATGTTGTCAGTATGAACTGAGTTCTCATCGTAGCATATCTAGTCTGTAATACCACTTGATGACTAAACACAGCTGACGCGAATTCTCCGCCTCCTCCTCGTATAAAATGATAATTCAAGGGACATTTAGAATAGATAAAAAATGTGCGATTAATTTGCGATTAATCGCGAGTTAACTATGACATTCATGCGATTAATCGCGATTAAAAATTTTAATCGATTGACAGCACTAATTTTTATATCATTTTTAGATAAATGATAAAAAGCCTTGACATGTCATGGATTTCTACTTTAAGCAAGTTGTAAAAATGTACATTTCAACATGATTATATAAAAATAATAGCTGATGTTTGTTTAAATGTTATTCCATTTGTAATGTTAAGCATTTTGTGTCACATTCTGTTTGTATAAAAAGTGCTAAACAAATAAAGTCTGACTGATTCATTTTACATACAAGTATTATATTATGTTTAAACAATATGAACTCACACCAAAAGATTTTATCCATAATGCTCTCACCTAATCATAATATGCAGCCTTTTACAATTAATGGTAGCATTTTCCACATTACTCTTTATCACTTGTCTATGAAGAATGATTTTACAGCAAACACGTGAGACCTATGTATATTTAAGTGATGACACATCACTTTAAAGCACAGCCTCCACTACTCCCACTGAGTCACTCTGATCTCACTATCTGATACCTGATCTATTTACACAGCTATGACTCATCCCTCCCAGCTTTAAGATTCACCATACTATCCTGTTTTTGTAAGAAATGTGTCACACACAAATGCAGGATGATCTCAAAGTTAATGGCCAAGTTTGTCCAGCAGAGTGCACTGACAACTGTGTTCTTCAACAGCTGCACTGAATCCATGTTGTGCACATAACAGCCAAATGTACCCAATTTCCAAAAAACAACACTGGCTCATGTATTACCAGCTTATTTAAACTAAATATCAGTAATAACCTAAAATAAACGGGGCATCATTTGTATTTAAAATGCTGTTTCTTTGAGTCAGCAGGAGGCTGTATCAGATTTTCAAACACAACACAACCATCTGACCAGACTGTCATGATTTTATTGTCACATGAACTTACTGTCGAATGAACTGGACAGCATCTTCATATTTCATCCCACATTCTATCAAGGCGAGCGCCACCAGAACAGGAGCTCTGCAGGGAAAAAAACGCACCAAGAACGTCAGTTAAAACAACCTTGTTCACAAAAGTACTCTATTCATACAGCACACTGCTTCTGTTAAAAGTCCTCCTTTCAAAGCCTTGCTGTAGATTCAGAAAGATCTTTTGATTCATGCTGGAATTTAAGAGCTTTTTCTTTACATCCTTCTCCGATCACTTTAAAGAAACACAGGATAAAGACAGAACCTGTTTGACAGTTTGTCTAAACTAAGAAAAAACATACTTGAAATGTTGTCATGACTCACATGTGACAACATGAAAGACAGTCTGCGTGACTGCTGCTTTACTTCATTCTTTCGGTTTGTTTTTTAACCACAGCCGATAACACTTAGCTTATTTTGACTTCCAAACTCGGCCTCAACGGGTTTTAGAACCATATGCCACTAACAATACGTTATCTGTACCATTTTGAATGTACATATCAAAATGAAGACTGGGATGACATCTATGAAGAAGTTAAACAGGAGGAGTTCCTTCACCATGTAGGAAACTCTATGTCCAGTGCTGCAATCACATTTTTGATGTGCTGATTATTTGTTTAACTTGCAAACCGTGAGAAAATCCTGTCACTATAAAGTGAAGCCCAATGTGATGTTCTCATAACGCACGTTTGTCTGAACAAAAGTCCCAAAACCAGAGATTTTCATTTAACAATATAAAACAGAGAAAAGCAGCAATCATATTTAAGACACTGGAAACAAACCAGTGCCAGTCACTATAAAACAACTGGTTCACCACCAGCTTTGTGTGTTACAGAGAATGTACAAACATATCTACCATACCCACACCAACAGAGACCACATGTAAAATATTATTTGTTATGTTGAGAACATAATACTTTAATCTTTGAGACAGCGAGTGCTCACCTCCCCAGCCCTGCCACACAGTGGACAGCGATGCAGCAGCCGGGCTCCTCCCTGAACTTCAGCTTCAGCAGGTTCAGCCAATCATCCACGATCTGGTTGGAGGGAGGAGCTCCATCGTCAAACGGCCAATCCTGGAGGAGGAAGAGGGAAATGATGTCATGGGCCCAGTTTCTTGGAAACCAAAACAAAAGAAGTGTGAGGGCTGAACCAGCTGCAGGGAAAGAAAAATGTTGTTGTAGGAGGAGGGACACCTGTGGAGCTTTTCTTTCCTCTGGATCTGAGGCTTCATGTGACATTTCAAAATGTTCTTCACAGTCACACGTTTGTGCTCCGTAATATATAAAATGTTTTGGAAATGAATACAAGAAATGCTGGTATCACCAAAGCTTTTTGTGTGTAACAGAAAATAGTGCAGTGAATGTATGTGCTGATTTGAGCTGTATTGATTAATGGTATGGTAATTTATTTACATGACAAGTTTACAATCTCACTAAATCTGAGGATAAAGTCACCATGTTGGCAACAAAGGTACAGGCTCTGAGCTCAGCACTATGTTTCAACTTATGCTTTTCTTTTACTATTATTAAAAACAGAGGACAGCTTGATAACCCATAGCTGGAGAAAGAAATGGCTACAAAAAAATGAGGTTTAAAGCATCAGAAGTCATGAAGAACAGGTGTGAACTCACCAGAACCTGGATTCCTTCTTTCACCACCAGGGTGGCATCATAGGTGGCCTCACAAACTCTCACAACCGTGGTGACTCCGTATTTCTTCAGCTCCTGGAAGCACATAGAAATGGATTTTTTTTAGGCACATTCAACTGCTTAAGATTCTAAAACTCTTCTTTGGTTCCTGAAATCTAATGAAAAATGTTATAATATGTTTTTCTAAACATTTCTCAACACATTATGTTTGTCCTCATGTTTCTTAAACATGGATACGGACTTCTAGGGTGGAACTACATCAAACTTCAAACATCCTGTAAAACTGATCGGACAAATGTGAACATTTAAGCTGTGACGCTGTGGCTCACCTCGATGAACTTGTTCAGGGTGGCGTTGGTGGGATTGTGGGTAATGAGGAACCTCATGTTTTTGTAGGTGATCTCCACAGGGGCTGGTCTGTTCATACGAGCCATTTTGATAATGTGAAAAAAAAATCTTTAACAGAACCCAAATGTCTTCCACAGAGTAAAAACACTAATGTAAACACTTAGTTTAACTCGGAGGGAATGTCAAACACAAAATGTCCAACGAGCTTTGAGAAACAAAAATCCTCCGGTCTTCTTCGAGGTTGGCAAGGCTTGAAAACAAAAAGGACAGGCAAATTTGGGGAGTTTGGCAGCCGAAAAAGGGCGGACAATTAGAAAAGTAACTCAAAACCCTCTCCTTCAGAATAAAACAAAAGAAAAGGAAGAAAAAAACAAGGCTGGTTCCACCTTGATTCTGGCCAGGCGGAAGCCGACGAGGGCAGTGTGCAGCGGGTGGAGTTACCCCATCCAGGCCGAGTTATCGCTGGTTCTGGGAGGCGTCCCGGTCCTGCCAACTTCCCGGGGTCCCTCCTGTGGCTCAAGTGCGTCGGATCGATGGCGAGTTTGGCTGTTCACTCGTCTGCATAGGCAGCGTGCTGAGCCTGGCAGTAGTCCCCACTGCCCTTCAGAAACTCCATAAATGTGTGACCCAGAACACCACAGAACTGCTGCAGGACACAGAGTGGACAAGAGGGAAGGCAAGGCTTGTAAAAAACACAGCATAACAACACTCAGGGCTGCCGTTCAGGTTTGGTATTTAACAAACACATCAATGGTGCTCTATGCTCAAAATGATTACTCATTAACTCCTAAAAATACAACAAAACATCAACTGCTGCTGTACTTCAAATTTCAGAGCCTATTTGGGCGGATTAGAGTTTTCCTGTTATGTATTCTTGTTCCTAGATAACAGACTCTACTGCTCAATGTCAGGGTTCCGACTGACAGAAGTACAGTGATCTTTAACAGTGAAATTAGGCCTACAGCTAAATATTACTTTCATTACCAATTAACACACCAATGAGGCCTTAATTTGTCAGCAAATAGTTGAGGATTCAGATCACAAGTTCTCAAAACCCATGACGATATTTTGTCTCACCAAAAGTCCAAAACCTTACAATATTCAGTGAGCTACCAAAGATGAGACAGAAAGACAACCTGTAACCAACTAACATTATTTTCTGTAAAAATGAAACTAAAACGATTGACGATTAAAATCTTAACTAAAAAGATAGGACTTAGGGACTAAATTTTACACTAGTAAAATACTCCTACTGACGTGTTGTTATTGAAGTACTGAAACTCAGTTGCATCACACACTGCAGACTCCAGCCTGCACACGTCACCTCTGTGGAGTAAAATCAGTTTGGTCCAACACTGGCTGGATCCATGAGCTCTCCTCAAACATAGCAGTCCTTCAGAATAAAAGACCAAAGGATTCTAGGGAGAGCTGCCATCTTACATGGACTGTAAAATCACACCATGTAGAAAAAAATAACACAATCAAAGAAAAAGCACAGGGACCAAACACAGTGTAGAATTCACTGTAGCCATGGAAGCAGATGAGGATTGAGCAAAATGATGATCCACGGAAAAATAAAAAAACACCAAGTAATGATGTTTTTTTTTCATCTTAAGAAAAAAAAACATCAATTCTGCCATCAAAATAAACAACAAAATAAGGCATGAATAATATCAAAAGTCCCTCAGTGATTACATTTTTCATTACATTACCCTGAACTGCAACGATCAATCAGTGAGTTGTCACCTATTCAATTAATCAACACCTATTTCAATAGTTGATTAATTGGATTTAAATATTTTGTAAAGGCAAAATAACAAGGAAATTATCTGATTCCGGCTTTTTGAAAGTGAAAATCTCTGGTTTCTTTCCTTTTCTCGAACCATAACCCAAATATCTTTGACTTGTGGACAAAATAAGACATTTAAAGACGTCATCTTGGGCTTTCGGAAACACTGATCAATATTTTTCATCCACTTTCTTGCATTTCATAGATCAAACAAGTAACTGAATATTTGACCAAATATTTAACAGGTGAATTGACAATAGAAATAATTGCTAGTTACAGCCCCATTAAAACATGTAGTTAATACCACATTCTTGAAGGAAGACTTATTCTCACTGACAAATGACTTTAAATCCTGTGAAGCTGAACGGTTAAATGTGTGTATAAGTCAGATCTAACATAATGTGAGACTAACATGCTGAGTAAAGCCCTACCCAGTGTAAGAGTGCGGGGTTTGGTTCCCATGCTGAACAGGTGGTGAATTTCTATCATGTCATCCATGGAAATGTCACATATAATGATTCACAGCAAGGCAGGAGGTGAAAATACAGAGAAAAATGAGTGTCTACCTGCCAGTATGTTACATAAACTCACACTGCAGTACTGTGTAATATCCTACCTAATGGCTGCCGGTGTACAATAGAGAGGATGTGTCATTTCTGACATCTAGGTCATATCTGTGAGGGCTGAGCTCACCATGAGGCCTTCAGCAGGGCTTTAACATCCCCTCTGTTATTATCAGCAGCAGCAGCACAAATCTGACTCACTAATGCTTTGTCTGCCATTTGCTCTCCTAATGGTTCTGCCCTTTACACCTTCAAACAGAGTGTCAGCTCAGGGGACTGCACATGTTTTCCTGCTCATTATTCTGGAAACAGTAAAAGCTAAGCTGCTCAAGTATGCTTTGTTAATCCGGCTGAAAAACAGCATTTGGTACAAATATGACATGGCGCCTCGAAGGAAGAGAACAAATAACCACAGAGGAGGTGAAATGGAGAGACGTGGGATAAATGAAGCACACGAGGAGTCGTTTGAGCACACTTCATGTTGCTGCATTACATTTCAGGGCTGTAAAGTGTCCTTTGTGTGCGGACAGACTGGGCGCCATCATACAGCGGTAGAGGCCTGCAGGCTGTCAGAGCTCAGACACCGAGCGCCGCTGAACGCTGACAAACACGACGCTCCGTTAAGGCTCCACACACACCCAGAGTCAGAAACCACCGGGACGTGTTTATTCACGGTTTTTATTCATTCCACATAAAAATGCGTCGAGTTTATCCGACAGAAACTTCCGAGTGGCTGGCCAGGACCAGCCCGAACTGCGCATCCGACAGCCGCTTCCTCACGGTGACATGAACCGCTGATTACAGCTCAACAACCGGGACACACACACACACGGTCACCGGGTTTACGTTACACCGAAGCGACGGTGGAAACGACCAGCGGCAGAGTCACGAAGAGACACAACGGTTTGTACCGAGCAGGCCGTCATTTCACCGTGAGGGCCAGCTGGTAACAGTTAACGTACTGATTTACAACACGAGCCGAGCAGATGAGAAGCAGACACAAAATGGCAGCCACAAACAGCACGTTACTTACTGGGATATGCTTACTCATTGAAGATTGTAGCTTAATCATACAGCCGGTCCCCAGAAAAAACTAAAATTAGAGAATGGTTCTCCACCATACAGTCCGCTGCTGTTCCTCCGGTCGGAGCCAAAGTCTCCTGATCTGCCGGGACGAAACCATGGACGATATACCGAAGAGGAGGAGAGAGGCACGGAGAGCAGCTCCTGTCTGCCCCTTCACAATAAAACACCAGTCATATCAGACTAATACAACTGTTATTATATTATATTATATTATATTATATTATATTATATTATATTATATTATATTATATTATATTATATTGCTGCTATCCCCACCCTCCCCATCCCCACTCCCACCCCAAACGGTCGAGGCAGATGGCTGCCTTCCCTGAGCCTGGTTCTGTCAGAAGTTTTTTTTCTTCCCTCTCACTATCCTAGGAGTTTTTTGTGGTTCCTTCCCACCATCACTGACTGCTTGCTCATAGAAAATCCAAAGGCAACTTTGGATTGTTGGGCTTTCTGTTCTCTGTTTGTTATTTGTGAGGTCTGTACCTTACTGTGTTAAGTGCTGTGAGATGACATATGTTGTGAATTAGTGCTATATAAAAATTATATTATATTATATTATATTTACCATTGTAATAGATCTGTAATCTCGGAATTTCACTATGCTGGGGGAACATTTACAATACCATATAAAGCTTTGCATTTCACTTTGTTGCACAGTTTGCTCTCTACATCTTGTGTACTTTTTGTATATATATAGAGAGAAACAGATTTATTATAGTTACTGATATGGGATCTATCTGTAGTTTTCCTCATTTCCCCATTTTGTTATTCCTGTGTTTGTTCTGTTCCTTCTCTATATGGGCTGCCTCTTGTTCGACTGCTGTAACATTTAATTTCCTCATGGTGATTCACACAGCTTTTCTAATTTTACCCTAATGCTATTGTAATTACTTCTACAGCTATACTGCTGTATTACTTCAGCTACGACTACACCTTGTTGTACTCCTGGTTGGATTCACCCACTTGTGGACATAGAGCAAAATCAGCTGCAGCTTAAAATACACAAAAACCAAATAAATCCATCACATGTCAGATCACATTTTAGGTGCATGAACACTCATCTTAGTGCTGTGATATACACATCACAGCTGCTGCTGTGTGACTGCTCACAGTTAAGGGGACAGACATAATGAACATTTGTTATTTGTCGTTTATAATTTGACGGTAATCACTGTCTATAAAAACTGTAATAAAATAAGGAGAGGAAATCGTCAAGGCGGCTGCACAACAATGTGTCTGTCCACACAGCATCAGTGGCAGAAGCAGGCAAACGTGGCTTTGAAGTGTTGCTCCATGCACCTTATTCACCCGACCTGCACCACCTGACTTCTGTCTGTTTCTCATATTGAAATCTCACTTACATATTTGCCATTCTCGGAGTGATGGTGAAGTCATTCATACTGTTGAGAAGAATCTGGAGGTGCATGATGTGACCTTCTCACAGATGGAAAAGTGAAACAAACAGAGTGTATACATTCATGAAAACAGCCTGTTTGTGCAACGTAAAGTTCCCCTAATACTAAAACCTCTAATCTCTGAGAAAAATTACAGAGGACATGACCTCGATTTTAACAATAAAAGTTATAAGCAGGCCCTGAAGGAGGACAGGATGGATGCTGGAGGATAGGATGAAGAAGGACACTTTTGGGACTGTTGTGATTATATCCCATAACCAAACAATTACCATCAACACACAGAAAAGGATCCCAAAGCCCTGAAGTAACAACAACATACTGAAAATGTTGAATGTTATAAGTATTTTAATGTTGACTCCTGCTCTAAAACAGACGTATATAATAAATCAATTAAATTGTAATATTAGTCAGATTTCAGAAAATGTTCTGCTTTGTCATGATTAGTCAAGCTATCTTACTGTTCAACACACAGCAACTATACTGTAATATATCATGTTCTATTTTTACAAGTACAATGTTGTAAAATGCTTAATTTGAGGATTCATTTTAATAGTTTTATTCCATCCCCTCCTTCCTGCAGCTATTGTCCGGCCTTCAGCCTGTATTTTGAAGACAAACCCGGGGAGCTTGCAGTGTTTCCTGTGTGCTGTTGCCTCCACCTTGACCATGTGTTGAAACCCCACCCTGAAAATGTGGTGTTTTGCCCAGACATCTTTCTGCTCCAGGCTGCACTGGTCAGGTGGTGGCTGAGGCCTGACTGGTCCTTCACCTCCAGGGATCACATGTGGACCGCACAGATGATCCAGAATCACATCAGGCATCACTGAACTGTGCCCATATAGTTTATTATTCAATCTGAAGACTGCGTTGGATGTTAAACAGATGTGCAGCGCCAATAGGAAGAAAAATCTATTGTGTCCACAGTTTAAAGAGTTAGATCGCCCAAAGAAATCAAATCTAGGTGTCTAGCTATGCATGCTTCCTGAGGACATGGTGAGACAAATGAATCACTCAGATGTTCTTTTTGGATGGTGGAGGCGTTTCCTCACATGTAGATGTCGACGCAGACCCTGGGATGAAACTTCTTGGAGGTCTTGGTTTCTTAGAGACTCTTTTTGGATAAAACTGTCTGCTGTTAGCTGCAGTCAGTCCAGGACAAACTGGCAGTCGTTTGAAAACTACGCCACTTGAAGAGTCTTTCAGATCATTTGAAGATCTTTTAAAGGCCGTTGCCAGACTCTTAGGCATCCACAACACTTTCTCTGAAAGCCTAGAGTGCTCTTTAGATGTTGACATGATGACACCACACACTCCAGTAGCAAAGTAGAGGTTTAAAAAGGCTCTATCTGTCAGTCCTTAAAGAGGTTCTAACCTTTGGCATCTTATCTGGAGCTGATTTGATGGATTCGAAGGTGTGATAAAATGTGCCTCCTGTTTCCATGTGACTCATCTTTCCTTTTTTCTCTTTTTTATTTAAATAATGAAAGTAAATAGAAAGTGACCATTTTAAGTGTCCGTTGTTTGACTATATCACCTTTATTATAACTGTGAAACTGTTAATGGATGCAATAACTAGGTAGGAAGGTCATTTTTGATTAATGCAGCAAATCAAATAGCAGACAAATTAATCACACTGATCGATATGACCATGATACTGTTCTATTCACTGAATGCAACACTCTGCAGTTTTCTCACACCAAGAGATATTAGAGGGAAAGATACCATGGCATGTTTGGAAAACCCTGTCAGTACCACAGAGTGATGTATTGGACATGATCATACTGACCAAACCTACTTTGAAGCAGTCATCTTGAAAAACCTTGATCTCTCTGCACACAAGTAAACCTCAGTGGTATAAATTCTGTCCACAGAGGTTATGCGTGTATATTTTTTATGAAGCCTCTGTTTACGGACAGGCCTGCATCATTAAGCAGCACGTTCAGGCTGGTGCTGAGAGGATGTGAAACTCATCTGTGGGGCCATCGAGTCCTCATTCACTTTCTCAGGTCATCTGATGTTTAATCCTGAGTCATCAGCATCTAATCCTGAGTCATCAGAGTCGACTCAGATCAGTACCAGATTTAGAAAAATGACTGTGAAATAAGCAGGAGAAGGCTGCAGAAGTAACAGAAGTATAATAAATCAATTAAAGCCTTAATGATACTAATACATCTCTCTAATGATGTATGTATTTGTAAATACAGAGATGGATTTATGAATGATTAATAAAGCGGTCATTAATCTTTTACCCTTTGATTACACTTTATTTTATAATATAAGTTCATAATTTCAGATTAAGAAAATAACTTCCATGAATTGTATAATTTGATGCTAATTTAAGGAAAATTTGAGGTTGACAGGGCTAAATTAATTAATACACCTTCCATGAATTTATTCTAGCTGATTTTTAGAGTAAGTTAAACATTTAGCATACTTTACATGAAAACAATAAGACAATAATTCTAACATTTGCCTGAGTTTAATGAGATCAACCCCCCCAAAACAGGAATTACTACTAATTTTTATTTTTTAGCAGTAAAGTACTGATATATTCATGTACATTTGATAGATAATCAAAAATTTAACTTGACCATAATCACATTGATTTTTCTTTTGTAATTTTTTATTTTTGATTCCACACAAAGCATTAACTAAAGATCTACTTATATTTAAGGCTGCAACTCTGATGACATGTAACAAAAGGAATACTTGACAGTTATAAATAACTGTTTCACTGTCTAACAACACCTTCAGTTTCCACTTGTAAGTTGCTGATAATGGATGCAGAGTTTAAATCTTTTAAAAGAGCCACATACTGTAAAATGTCAAATGAAACCAACCTAACATACCCTTCATTTAAGTCTTTATTTTGGAAGCAGTAGAACAAAACAATTTCACCACAAGGTCCATTCAGTAGCAGTCCCTTTGCTCTCATAAGCATCAAATGTTCTCCATCAGCAGATGAAGTTCGACCAGTTGATGTAGAAATACAGGTGTAGAAATGTCATATTTTTGAGGACAGTTAAGACCGCTCAACCCTGTTGGCTCAAAAGTTGAAACTGGAAATCGGTTTAGAAAGATCTTAAAGTGGCCTTGTGGTGACGTTGTATTAGAAAGTAGCGGCATTATATTTTTCTGATGGAGCCGATAAAGAAATAAGGTATCATTGTGTCTGAGATGACGATGTCTGTAAACATGCATGTTAGGATTCTTCTAGAAGAAACACTGTAGATTTGAAAGTGATTTCACGCAGCTCTTCAGCAGCTCCCCAACACCACCAACAATAGCAGCTATTGTCTAGCCTTCATAGATGTGTGTTTTTATCTCTCTGGAATAAATACTTGTGCTCCTATATCTTTCTGGAAGCACAAGCAGAGCTGCTGAGCTCTGCAGTTTCACTCTGCAACGACACAAAAGAGACACTGAATTGTCCTCGCTGGCAGCCAATGAGCTCAAAGCAGCAGTGGCTCAGTGTCTACCAGCAGCCGGCCGGGGCCAGTTTCCAGTCGGACTCCCGTGAGTGCTGGGGGGCAAAAAGAATTTTCTAATCCATCACCATTGTACCAATTGTCTATAAAAATTAATGTGCGAGTGAAGCTCTGCCTTCACATGAGGGCTATCAAATTCCAAATCACAGTTCATGAGTACAAACAAAGAAATGAATGACTCTGAAGATCTCAAGGTAACAACTCCACATCTACCTTTTTCATTTGAATTTCATTTTTAGCTAAGCGCTGTGGGTGGATACAGCAGTTCTGGCTTCATATATAATTTTTACTTGACTTTGCTAAATAGACTGAGTCTTGTATTTAACATTAAGTCTTTTATTTTCACTATCCTTATGGATTTGCTTTCTTACACTCTTTGGTAATCTTCCTCATACACACTTGACCATCTCTTACCATTCTTGTGATAGACCCATTGTGTGTTTTCCAGGAGGGCCAGAGTAGAAGCAAAGACCAAATAGATGGCACAGGGATGAGCCTAGGCAACAGGAAGGGGGTGAGGGTGAGTGGGAAATATGTGCCTCCGGTGGATTGGACCAGCAGGGGAGGAGGTCCATCCATCATCCACTCTCCCACCAACACCCCGATAGCTCCAGACACCCCAACAGTTATCTCCATTGGCCCTCTGACTCACAGGCCCCCAGAGCAAGTCCATGATCCCAGGATGGATGAAGCTGCCACTGGTGAGGACTGGACGAGAGAGGCATCGTCTCAGACCAGGGTGTCCTACGGTGAGATGGGCGTCTCCAGGCAAACCATGGAGGAGCTGAAGACCATCCTGAGGGACAGTCCTCTGCTCAGCATCCGGGGAAGAGATGATGGGAAACCAGGGAGTCCCTACACGTACCTCCACGGGACCAGCAGCAGTGGTGGTGGAAAGCCCGATGGACGCCAGGACGACGGAAACCATCACAGGCCGTTCAGCACCTTCAAACCTCACTCCGATGCTTCCAGAAGGGGGCCCAGGTCCAGTGACAGCACATCCATTCAGCAGCCATCCACCATGGATTCATCCAGCTCATTCAGGTCTAACACCAACACAAATAGGCAGCCTGGAGTCAGGACACACACATATGTAAGCAGCAGCTTCTTTGGAGAGACTGGATCTCCTCATTCAGGTTGGTTAAATGACATTTTTATTGTTGATACAAAAGAAGAAATATCTGTGGTTTATGTGACTTGACTTAGTTTCAACCATACTTTCAGATAATGTTTTTTTCTTGAATATTATAAATAGGTACTATTTTTTTTGTTGTCTTTATATTTCAAAGAGCTCACCTGAATTGAAACCTTCCACTTAATGGTCTTGTGATTTCAATGAACCTATTTGGTCTCTATGTGTTAATATGTATATGAAGGTATTGATCCCCAGCGGAAGTATCTACTTTGGGATTTTTGGATACTGTTTTGATCTTGAAGAAACTCATTAATCAATATTTCAGCATTTAAAACAATTTGGAACAACAGTTTATTATCTGTTTTGTAGCTGGTTTTCAGTGCGATTTGAGTTTCTCTGCCTTCAGCGACTATCAATGGGACATTTTGCACTGCAAAAAGCAACTGCATATTGAATACCCTAACCCTAACCCTAAACCTGCTCTCTGATGCACAGACTGACAGTGTTTCTAAACTTCCTAAACCTAGTTTGTCGTTTCTGTATTGTAATTTTTTGTTACTTATTGGTTGACAGAGACCAATATATACCAACATATGTCCAATAACTTTGGCCTAAATATCAGCCATTGACCTTGGTTTGACTGAAGCATTGAGCTTTAGAAAACAGCTGTCAAACTTTTTTTCCACAGATAACGGAAACGACACTATTGAGATCTCAGGGAACCAGAGATTTATTGCGACCATGGAGCAGATCAAGCAGCAGATCGCCCGTGAAAACATCAACTTTGTCCGCTTCGAGGCCACTGACCTTCACGGGGTGTCAAGATCCAAAACCGTGCCTGTCCGCTTCTTCCATGTAATGAACTCTATCTATCTATCTATCTATCTATCTATCTATCTATCTATCTATCTATCTATCTATCTATCTATCTATCTATCTATCTATCTATCTATCTATCTATCTATCTATCTATCTATCTATCTATCTATCTATCTATCTATCTATCTATCTATCTATCTATCTATCTATCTATCTATCTATCTATCTATTTATCTATCATCCATCATCCATCCATCCATCTATCTATCATCTATCTATCTATCTGTCTATCCATCCATTTGTCGGAAATAAAAACAGATATAAGGTGTCATCACAGAGTTGTAGAGGTGTTGGTAAGTGTATAAGTGTATTGTTTATCTGTAATTACTAGGAGTGCCAGGTTAGCTCCCCTGCTTCCAATATTAATGCTAAACTAAACTAATTAGCTCCCCTCTCTTCCTCCATACTCACTATACAGACACAACTGCGGTTTCAATGTGTATAAAACCATATGAAACAAAGGGGAATAAGTGTGTTCACTGTACATGTTGCATTAACAGGAGAAAGCTGTATATGGAGTACCGATGCCAAGAAGCTACTTGGAGCTGACCCTGAGCCCCAAGAGCAATGAAGTGGACCACGCCAACACTGCCAACTTCAGCAGTGATGTCCTCCTGATCCCTGACCTCTCAACCTTCAGGGTCCTACCCTGGGCTGAGCAGACTGCACGGGTCATCTGCGACCCGTGCACCGTCACAGGAAGCCCCCTGCGCACTTCGCCTCGCCTCATCGCTAAGCAGCTCCTCGGCCAGCTACAAAGCCTGGGATTCTCCCTGCACTCATCCTTCACCTACGAATGCTGCGTCCTGGGAGCGCCGGATCGGATCGGACCAAAGACACTCCTGTTCCCTGCCACCACCCTGCTCAGTAACCATGACCTGCCTTTCTTCCAGCAGCTGGTGGACAGCATGTACTGCATGGGGGCTGATATTGACAGCATCGCCTCTGCAAGTGGCCCTGGCCAGATGGAGATCAACTTGAGACCGGAGTTTGGGATTGCAGCTGCTGATAGCGCCTTCACCTTCCGCACTGGCATCAAAGAAATGGCCCGTAAACACAGCTACATCGCCAGCTTTTTCACTGATGATGGTCTGTATAATGCTGGGGTGCTCTCTCACAGCCTGTGGGATGCTAATGGGCGACGCAGCCTTTTCCACACAGGAGAGAAGGCAGGCGAGCTGTCTGAGATTGGCATGAAATGGCTGGCTGGCCTCCTCACCCACTCTGCCGCCCTGAGCTGCCTGATGTCACCCGGCCTGGGCTGCCGAAGTCATATCGCCAAATCAATCAAAGACCCCAAGCGGATGTTGTATGCCACCTACGGCAGCAACGATAACAGCAGCTCCTTCAACATCAAGTGTCACGGTGGGAGGGAGACCCACATTGACAACAAGCTGGGCTCAGCCATGGCCAACCCTTACGTTGTCCTGGCTGCTACGGTGGCTGCAGGACTGGATGGTATCAAACGAAACCTGAACTTTGACAACAGTCTGAACAAAGCCCCCAGTCAGCAGAGGGAGTTTGCCATTCCCGTGAAGCTTGATGACGCTCTGGATGCATTGGCGGAGGATCATGTCGTGCGCAGCACCCTCGGAGAGCCGTTCGTTCAGTATTTCATTGCCATGAAAAAGTTTGAGATTGAGACCCAGGAGCTGGATGATGAGAGGAACAAGTGCCTGGAGTATTTTATCTAGAAAGCCTCATGCTGTTACATACGAAACACTCTGCCTCCTGCCACACTAATAAAAGCATGAAAAACAGCTGCTTGAATGTACAAGTTATTATTTTATACAAAAAGTTGCTACCTTATTAATATCATAGAAACTGTAGATGTTTTTCAGAGCCATTTCAAAATAAAGATTACTACTCCCAAACGTGATGTGCAATTTTCATTTTTTAGACTGACCCTACTGTCATTTTCATTAGTGTGAACAGTTTATTAGCACTAAATTACTGACCTCCATATAAAAACAAGTGAGTGGCATCGTCCCACACTGAATAGGTGTGCTAAAATATGCTTTATGCCTGCTCAAAAGTTTGTCTCCCAATTTAGTATACACTGAACAGTTTTTTTCTTACATGTATTGAGCACAACAGCCTCTTGGGGTCGCTAGCTTGGCTGTAATACAGAGGTTAATGTTTGACCTCTATAATCTCAGGATGAGATTAGATGAGATTTTATGAGACTGACTATGGCAGGGTTCTAGGCTTCACATCGATGACCATATTAACGATAGTAAACAATAAACAAAATAGCAAACAATAATTGAAATAGTAAACAAAAATGAAATAGTAAACAAAGAGCAAAATAGTGAACAATAAATTAAATAGTAAAGAATAACTCTGAAGTATTCCATAGCGTGTGCAGACCAACAACAGCACAGAGTTCTGAACACTGCCAAAAAAAATCTGTGGATTCTTCTCAGAGGCCTCCTCAGAGCCTTTCTGGTGTCATGAGCTTCAGCCATCACTTCATCAGTAGGTTCAGCAGTAGTGGGAGTTTCTACTGGACCATCAGCTGAAACAGCGTCATACTGGTCAGTCTGAACCATGGTGGTTGAAACAGAGGTGAACACAGCCTCATTCAGATCTGCCTTTGGAGACTCCTTTGGACCTTCTTCTGCAGAGCTTGTCTCATTGTCCAGTATGGCAGAGCTCTCTGAGGCCTCATCAGCAGCTCAAACCGTGTCATTTCTGCCAGCGTCATCTGGAGAGGAGGTGGCAGCATCGGCCGAAACAGCAGCTTCATCTGAGGCTTCATCTTTACAGAAAACTGCAGGTACATGTTGCCTTCCTCTGGTGATGTTTCCACTGGAGAGACGCTCACAGAGGGAAGTGAGACCATGTCAGTGGATGAAGAAGGACAACAAGTGGATGAGTAAAAGATTCAACAAATCCATCAACTAGTTAAACATTCCATCAAATAAACCATCCAGCATCCATCCAGACATCACTTACTGAGAGCTGCTGTCACTGTTGTTCTCTTTGCTGTGGTTCAGAAACGAGTGCTTCAGAGCATCGCTTGGTGAGATTCCTTTCTGAGGATTCAGATGCAGCATCTTCTTCAGGAGGCTGACAGACGTCGGTTTGTGGTCATCACTGTCCACATCTGGATACAGCTGCATTTGGAGAAAGATTGAATGGTTGTTCAAAACAGCACAGATTTTTGAAAGCATAATAACATATGCTTTCAAAACAACATAAAAACATAATAACAATTGGAGGAATTTTGGTCAAATGTAACAGAAATATGTGCAGGACAGGCTTTCATACCTTGAGTGTCCATGTGTGCTCTGTGGAGTTAAAGTAGAGCAGGGTGTTGGTGCCTTCACTCAGTAGCTCATCCTCCAGCTGACCCACAGTCTCCACCAGAGTTTTCATCTAAACAAACAATATCAGCTACATCAGCATAAAAGATACTCCAGCATCTATTTGACTTTCAACATAAAGCTGTGCTATTAAATCCTAGAACACTGGAGGACATACCAGGTGATACTGACACCTCTGAGGGAACAGCGGGCTGCCGAGGTACATGGTGGTCACAACAGCAGCCACAGACCACATGTCTGCTGCCTGGGAGATGGGAAGGTCCAGAATAACATCAGGGGACCTGAGGAAGGAAGACAACAGTCAGTGATTCCAGTGACTTCCAGCACAGGTTTACATGTTGATGATTGTGGGTGACATCAGATCAGATGAGTGAAAGAAGAGCAGCAGTAACTGATGTTGGAGGACAAATCTTCAGACCCACCTGTATCCAACAGGCTGCATGAAGGAGCTGGACTTGACTTCAGCAGCTGGGATGGCTGAGCCAAAGTCAATGAGTTTTACTGTGAAGGGCTGCTGGTCTTCCTGCTTCACCAACATCACATTATGTGCTTTAATATTTGTGTGAATGATGTCAGCAGTCTTCAGAGAGTGGAGTGCAGAGAGCAGCTGCAGGGACAGAAGAAGAAACAAAGACCGAATTTTGAAGTTCACATGTTACTGATATGTTGATCTGATATGTTCTGTCAATCAGTAGACATTGTCTGTTGATACAATCATCAAATCCATGTACCTGCTGTGTAATGGGTCTGATTACATGAAGTGAGAGAGGTTCTCCACGTCTCTCCCTCAACAGCTCATCAAGGTTCTTGTCCAGCATTTCAAAAACTACACAAGTGTGTCCTTTGTGATCAAAGTTCTCGTCGAACCCAACAATGTAGACGGGATCAAGGCCTGGGATCTTCTTCAGAATGTCCAGCTGGAGAGAAAACACAAGACATTAGACAGATGATGCAGCTCAGTGACAGTTCATGTTAACAATGGGATGAAATGTGTGAGACAAAGACTGTTGGGAGTCTGTCGTCATCATGACCTGAGACATCAGGTCCCAGGGTTTGAAGTGTGACTTGTCAGGTCCTGATACACAAACATGGAGAGACACGTGTGTAGAATCACTACATTCAGTCAACACATCAGGGACAAACACACAACTAATACTGATGATCTCTAGACCGTTTACATGAGGAGCATCCATCAGAATATCACAGATATAACAGTGATGAGTGAAAACAACAATAGATTCAATGTACATCACTGATTTATGATCAGTTTGAATCAAACATAGTCTCAGGTCTGTCATTTAAAAGTGAATGTAGCCTGACTGAGTTGAAGCTCAGCTGGAGTCTTTGTGTTTGTTTTCTACTTTGATTTTGTCTTTAGCCTGATCTTCAGCTTCACTGCTATTTATTTGTTTCAGTCAGTTTGTACTTTGTGCAGATTTTTGTAAAACTAGAGGATAAGAAGTTTAAATGTGGATCAGAGAGCACAGGCTGCTCCTTTATAGGTTACAGTTAACTGTACAAAAGCCTGTTAAACACAAACAAACTCATCCTCAGCTCCACCAAAAATCATTTCACAAGGATTTCATCCTAAAACAGTCACTGAACATCACTTATGAGCACATATTTAACATATTTCTACATTTACACATGAATCAAAGTCTCTTCACAATGACTGAGATCATGTTGGTGTTTTAGTGTTTGTCACCTGTTTGACTTGAGAGTCCTGACAAGTGCAGAGTTTGGTTGTTGAGGATTGAAACAGACATGTTTAAATGTCAAGTTAGTTCAAATCAAAGCACTTGAAGAGCAGATGAAGTGTGCTTTTCTTGTGTGTGGTGTGAACAGATGAAAGTGAAATGAGTTGTGACTGAGGTCTCTGCTTATACACTTGTTGTAGCATCATTCCATTGAGTGACATCACAAAGAAGGATTGTGGAATCTGGACCAGTAATGTGGAATCATAGGAGTGACACAATTAATGTGAACAAAGACAAAATGGACAAAGAATATTCCTACATTTGATTATTTCTTATTATTGATCCTTTTATTGATTCTCTTTATATTTCCACATTTATTTCCTTTTAATTAAGGCACTCCTCTTGTTGCATACAGTAACAGTGTTGTACAGCAAACAGCACAATTTAACCTGAGAGCAATGAGAGACATGAATTTAGACTTTGACAGATACTGTAGACAGACAGACAAACAGATCCATTTTGGTTTAAGGATGATAATAAACTCAGATGAACACTTTAATAAAGGACTAAAGTCTCTGTCATTCACAGTTGGCTGGAAGAAAAGTCACTCCCTTCTTTCCTCTCTTGTAGAAATAAATGGTTCATTCCATGTGTTTTTGACGACATGCAGGTTTATCATTTTGTCATCATTTGTCAAGTGGTGCTTTTTTTCTAATTTGGGATTCATCATTTAATAATCAGTGCAGAGTTTCAGTGTTACATTCCATTGCTCCTTCTGTCTAACTGTTACAAGCCTTGTGTTTTATTTAAGACCATTGATTTGGTTCTTAATGTCCCTCAGACTGTCTGTATGGATGCCTCCCCTGCTGTCTGTGAAAACTTCCTTCACTTTTTTATTGATAAGGTCTCCTCTACGAGGGCTCTTATCTCTCCTCCTGCTCATAACTCCTCAATCTCTGTCACCTGCTCTGCTGTTTGTGACCAGTTTGAGCCTGTGACTCTGTTCTTTTTACAGGAGATTGTTGGTCATTTGAAGCTCTCAGGTTCTCCTAACGATGCTGTCCCTCCTCGTCTTTTTAAAGAGGTTTTCCCCAGTGTGGTGCCAGCGGTTGTTGCCATTATGAATTGCAGTCTGTCCTCAGGTGTGGTCCCTGAACATTTTTAACATGCAGTTGTGCAACCACTGATTAAAAACACTGGTCTTGATCCTGCAGTTCTTGCAAATTTCAGGCCTATCTCCAAACTGCCTTTTCTTTCAAAAGTCCTTGAGAAGATAGTCCACAGTCAATTAACGACCTTTTTGGAAGAGCATAATATTCTTCAGGTTTTCCAATCCGGTTTTAAAACCCTACATAGCACTGAATCAGCTCTTTAAGAGTTTTTAACGATATCTTTTTAGCTACTGACTCTGGTGAGTGTGTTGTTCTTATGCTTTTAGATTTAACTGCTGCATTTGACACAGTGGATCATGAAATCCTGATCTCGCACTTGGAGCAGTGGCTGGGCATCAGGGGCATAGAGTGGTTCAATTCAATTTAATTCCATTTTTTTTATATAGCGCATATTTACAACATAAGTCGTCACATAGCGCTAAACATTGTAACAAGAACAGAAAACAGGAAACAGAAATCCCAACAATTCAAAGATGCTTTTGGATTCCCTATGAGCAGTAATCAGCGACGGTGGGGAGGAACCAAAAACCCCTATGATAGGGAAGGGGGAAAAAAAACCTCCAACAGAACCAGGCTCAGGGAGGGCGGCCATCTGCCTCGACCGGTTGGGTTGGGAGTGGGGAAAAGGAGGGAGGGAGGGTTCAGGTCATACTTGGCTGATTGAACTTTCTGTGTCAGCCTTGGAGACTCTGTTTCCTCCTCTGCTCCTCTCTCATGTGGAGTCCCACAAGGCTCAGTTCTGGGCCCTCTTCTCTTCACCCTCTATTTACTCCCGTTCGGCTCCATATTTAGGAAGTATGTGTAGGGACCTACAAAATACTGTTCTGTGGAAAGAGTATCTTACTGCATATGACAGTATATTCTTTAAAAACAAACTCTATTTCCCATAATCCTGTGTTACTGTGACTTCCTGTTTATTCAGCCAATGATTCATTTTGTTGAATGAATGTAATCTTAGCCAATGAGAGAGAACGAGGTTGGGTGATGAGTTCGAGCGGGAGAGGGACCGTTCCGCGGGACTCCTGAAGAGAGTTGGACACAGTGGGTTAGTGAATAAACTGTAGATTCACGCACGGTGTTTAGCCTGGACTGGAACAAGCGCTATCGTGCGTTCAGGAGTTGTGTGTATCTCAGGGAAGGACGCTCATTTTCCCCGCGAGTGAAGCATAAGTGTAGCCCGTTATCTGCGTTTGTTGTTTTTGTTAGCTTTGAACGCATGTAAGTTTGGACTTTAAGTGCGGCTATTTAAGCTAGCCCGCGTTCGTGATGGACAATCTGTTTTGACCGACGGACGTAGTTTGACCGGGGACGGCAGGAGATCGTGGACTTTGCTGGAGGACGTTTGTTAGCAACTGTTGCTGCTGCCAGTGTGGACGGACCCTGCTATGGGGGCTGCGTTTCTTCACAGACCTGCTGCATCCTGTTGGCTGCTGTTCGAGTCACCTGCTGCTGGATTGATTCAGTTCAATAAACCGTGGTCACGTGAGTAACTGAAGACTTTCCTACTGAAAGCTGAGTGGACTAGAGTAGTGGTTCCCAAACTTTTTTTCTGGTGACCCGGTTTTTAAAAATGACAAACCATCGCGAACCAATTCACAATAGGCAATTCACAATACTGGTGTATAAATGTGTGCATAAATTAACACTCCTGACCATTTTCATCATCATTTCTGCATCACCTTATGTTATCTTGAATAGGTAAACCAGCCATTGTGTTTCATGGATGTGCTACTGAAAATCAATCAGTCAATCAATCAAATACTTTATTAAGGACAGAAATCATACATGGTCATAATGAAAAAAACATATACACATGTTAAATACTTTATAAATCACACCAAATAAAAGCTTTTAGGCAGAGCTAACAGCTACAGTTGTGTGCGAAAGTCAGGGCACCCCTTTAAAAACAGCATATTTTATATATTAAAAAATTAATATCCATATTTATAGTCTTTCTGGGATATGGGAAAAAAAGACAATATTATCAGGAAACATTAATGCATAGTTACATTTTATTTTATAACTTGAACAAAATTACAAAAATAAAAAACATCATTTTGGCCTGTGCAAAAGTCGGGGCACCCTGAGAGTTTCAATGTGTCAGATTCTTTTAACAAATTCAGACCTTTACCAGCTCATTAGTCCTGAAGCATGTGTCAACAATTGTCATTAGGGAGCGCCAGCTGGTGTGTATTTCAGGGTTTCTTAAATATGGCGACTCCACAAACCTGTGCAAACAACAGCAATCATGGGTTCCTCTAAGAAGCTAAGTAAGACAGAAAAAATGAAAGTTATTGATGCCCACAATGCCGGGGAGGGCTACAAGAAGATAGCAAAACGTTTTCAGCTTGCAGTTTCCACAGTGCGAGGTATAATTAAGAGATGGCAGGTGAGGGGAACTGTGGAGGTCAAGATGAGATCTGGAAGACCAAGGAAACTCTCGGACAGAACAGCTCGTAGGCTGGTCAGAAAGGTAAATCAAAACCCACATTTGACGTCAAAAGACCTGCAGGAAGATTTAGCAGACTCAGGAGTGGTAGTGCACCCGTCCACTGTGCGGCGATACTTGCACAAACAAGACCTTCATGGAAGAGTCTGCAGAAGAAAACCTTACCTCCGTCCTCATCATAAAATACAACGTCAAAAATATGCAACAGAACATGTACAGAAGCCTGATGACTTTTGGAAACAAGTGCTGTGGACTGATGAAGTTAAAATAGAACTCTTTGGCCACAATAAGCAAAGGTATGTTTGGAGAAAAAAAGGAGCAGCATTTCATGAAAAGAACACCTTGCCAACTGTTAAATATGGGGGTGGATCCATCATGCTTTGGGGTTGTGTTGCAGCCAGTGGGACAGGAAGCATTGCTCGGGTGGAGGGAAGAATGGATTCCATTAAATACCAGCAAATTCTGGAGGCAAATATCACAGCATCTGTAAAAAAGCTGAAGCTGAAAAGAGGATGGCTTCTACAACAGGATAATGATCCAAAACATACTTCAAAATCCACCATGGACTACCTCAAGAAACGCAAGCTGAAGGTTTTGGAATGGCCTTCACAGTCTCCAGACTTAAACATAATTGAAAATCTGTGGGTAGATCTTAAAAGAGCTGTGCATGCAAGACGACCCAAGAATATTGCAGAACTGGAAGCCTTTTGCAAGGAAGAATGGGGGAAAATCCCAAATGATAGAATCCAGAGACTTGTCGTTGGCTATAAAAAGCGTTTAGAAGCTGTGATATCTGCCAGAGGGGGTCTTACTAAGTACTGAAGGTACTGACGCTGTAGGGTGCCCCAACTTTTGCACAGGCCAAAATGATGTTTTTTGTTTTTGTAATTTTGTTCAAGTTATAAAATAAAATGTAACTATGCATTAATGTTTCCTGATAATATTGTCTTTTTTTCCCATATCCCAGAGAGACTATAAATATGGATATTAATTTTTTAATATATAAAATATGCTGTTTTTAAAGGGGTGCCCTGACTTTCGCACACAACTGTATATCATTGCTTTTATTTTCTCTCATCAGTAAAACATAGGCTACATTTGAATTACTTTTAAATCAGGCAAACATAAGTGCATTTTAGGCAGTTAACAGGTTCTCTTTTCCTCATCAGCAAAAACAGTTATCAGAACAATATGAACATTCAATAGCCATACGATCAAAAACATGTCTCTTTAAAGTTCTTTTAAATATTCATGCCTGTTATCACAACAATCAGGCTTGTGTTTAAGTGCAGCTATTGTGATCAAACAATCAATTGAACAGTCAACAACAAACTTGTTAATCACACCAGGTATATTCCATGTCAAATCTCATTAGGCCCATTGCTATTTACTTATCATGAATATTTCTTTTTAGGCCTACTCAAAACATTTAGTTGTTTTACTTACACCTTGTTAATGTGATACATGAGCCTGCTTGCTTTTTAGTGTTACATCCCAGTCCGGTGTACAAGAGGAGAGTGTAACACGCATGTCAGGTGCAGCGTTCAGTCTGTTTCTGTGTTTAGTCTTCATTTTTGTCAAAACAGAAAAGCCCACTTCGCACTTGTATGTGGTTGTGAAAGGGATGAGTAGCAAAATGCTCTCCTTACTTAGGACAGGATATTCAGATGAGATGCTTATCCAGAATGAAGATAATGATATGCACTCATGCCTTCTTCTCAGCGTGTGATCGCTGCTCAGCTGTAACAGCTCTGTTTCTTCAGCTGGAGTTAGTCCCAGGTCCAGCAGTGACTCTGGGCTTTCAAATTCAAAGGGATTCTGAATCCACCTTTTGTCACTCAAAATGTCATACCTCTCTGCTGGAAAGTAGCGATCAAAGTTATCAGTGAGTGCAAGTAGGTGTGTCTGAATAAGTCCAGTCAGATGTTTAACATGTGTGTCAGTGATATCGTTTTCTTCTATGTGCTGCAACACAGTGGGAAACATGTAGTGGCTTGGGTTTGTCTGTCTGAGTCGTGCAAGCCACAGCTTCAGGGACTTTTGGAAAGTGATGACGTGTTTCCAGTGTCAGAAAACATCGTCGTGCTGTTGCTGCAATTTCAAATTCAGCTCGTTGAGAGATGAAAAGATATCTGCCAGATATGACAATGAGAGAAGCCATTCATCGGTGAACAGATCAGCAAGGGGGGACTTCATCTCAAGGAGGAAAGCATGGATTTCATTTCTCAGTTCATAAACTCTGGTCAGAACTCTGCCTTTGGAGAGCCAGCGCACTTCTGTATGGAACAGCAAGTGTGTATGTTCTGCCCCCATGTCAGCGCACAGCTGATCAAAAAGCCGGTTGTTGAGTGCGCTGCTTTTAATAAAGTTCACAACACGGATAACTTCTTTCAGTGCTTTGTCGAGATCGGGAGGTATTCCTTTGCATGCCAGCGCCTGTCGATGAATGAAACAATGATTCCACACGATTTCCCTGCCAGCTGCCTCTGTGAGTCTTTTCACAACTCCGCTGTTTCTGCCCGTCATATTCGCGGCCCCGTCACTCGTTACGCCTTTACAATTACTCCAGTCCAGTCCGCACTTTGTAACCCTGTAGTTATCCAGCACACTAAATATTTCTTCACCTGTCGTTTCAGTAGGAATAGTCAAGCAACATAACAAGTCCTCCACAAATTCATTTCACCACACGTACCTTACATAAACCAACAAAGTTGCTGAATCCGACACATCAGTGCTCTCACCGAGCTGGATGGAGAAATCCCCTGCTGTCTTCAGCCTGGAAATAAGCTGCTCCTCCAGGTTGTCTGAAATGTCATGAATTCTTCAGGAAACAGTGTTGTTACTCGGGGATGCATTTTAATTTTTCCGCTGACTTTTCATCAATGATTGTGCTGACCATGTCTATGGCGGCAGGCAGGATCAGTTTCTCTGCAACAGTGTGGGGCTGTTTCTCTGTGGCCACACGGTAAGAAACCTTGTACGAGGCTAGCTGGGCTTTGTCATTTAAGGTCACATTTCTACGAAGGACTTCGGCCGATGATTTAATCTCCTGTGCCTTCCTTTTAAAGAAGTCCAGTGGTTTATTTGCCAACTCACAGTGCTGTGTTTTCAAATGTCTTTGTAGTTTGGTCGGCTTCAAGCTCTCATTTGCAAGTTTTTCACTGCAGATAACACACATGGGCCGTGGTTCTTGGTTGGGATTGGAACAATTAATAAAACCATAGTTCAAAAAATAGTCTTTGTATGGCCTCACCCCTGACTTTCTCTTTTTAGTAGGAGGCTCTTCACCAGCTTCCACCCTTCCACCTTCGCCATCGTCGGTGGGTTGAATGTCACAGGTAGCCGTATTTTGGCTAACATTAGCTGCAGTCGGCTCTTTAGCCAGGTCTTCGGCTACTGTTTGAAAAGCAGGCTCACGTTCTCTCGTATGCTGGCTTCCTTCCCAGGCGGTAGTTTGGCGAGCATTAGCTGCAGTCTGCTTTTTAGCCGGTTCTTTCTTTTTAATTAGCCAAGGATCCATTTTTTGTTGCCAACTTCAGGTTCACGATGTGTCAACTGTTGCGGCTGAAACCGCAAATGTGGTAGAGTGGTAGTATGGCGCCTCATGTGGCTCAGATGTGTACTGCAAGTATGAATCTTAAAAGACTGTAAGTAATACTGCAATTTTTTTGGCGACCCAAATAAAATTTCATGCGACCCACCTGTGGGTCGTGACCAAGTCTCTGGGAATCAGTGTACTAGAGCATCTAAGGATTTCCATTCTGTACAAGTGCACCAACTTATGGGCCCCAATGGTTAAAAATCCAAGAGCTTGGTACTGAGAACAAAAGCATTTGATGGTTGAACTCGTTAGCCATCAGGTAATTTATCTAGAGATAGAGTTGTGGGTTTAATAACAATTTTGTTTGGTTAATGGGAGTCAAGCTCTGTTGGTTAAAGTTGTGATAAAAGGTGTTAACCCATATTACCACGCACACACACAAGTACGTTTAAAAGGTTAACAAACTTTCTTTTGTTTTGGTTCTTCTTCAAAGATTCTACTAGTATTACTGGCATTAATTTTATTTTTGATTAAATTCCAGTGTAGTGAACTTTACAGAGACACAAAAAGCACACAGACAAAAAGAAATAAATGTATTTTTGTTGTGAAAGGGGTTACATATGGTATTGCTTTCCACTGCTATGCGGACCACAGTCAGATCTATGTGCCACTGAAAAAGAACAGCACACTCAAAATGTTATCTAAGTGTCTGGATGACATAAAGGCCTGGATGGCTTTTAACTTTTTAAATTTTTATGAAAAAAAGACCGAGGTGATGGTTTTTGGTGGCACCACTCCTGTAGATCTGGGTTCCTTGGCTCGGTTCATTAAACCGACCGTCACGAACCTAGGGGTTAAAGTGGACTCTGATCTTAAGCTTGACAGCCAAATTAGGTCTGTTGTTAAATCAAGTTTTTTCCAATTGAGGCAGCTGGCTAGAGTAAAGCCAATTCTCCCAGGGCACCAGTTTGAGACTATGATCCACGCCTTTGTCACGACGCGGCTGGATTATTGGAATGCATTGTGTGTGGGGGTTAGTGGGTCCTCCATCAAACGTCTTCAGATGGTGCAGAACGCTGCTGCACGTCTTTTAACTGGCACACGTCAGCACGAACACATTTCCCCCATTTTAGCCTCACTCCACTGGCTGCCCATACATTGGAGGATCCATTTTAAAATTATTTTATTTGCTTTTAAATCCCTGAATGGTCTTGCCCCGCCCTACCTCTCTGAGCTCCTACACTTCTGTTGTCCCACCTGCTCTCTCAGGTCGTCTGATCAGCTGCTCCTGAGTTTACCTAAAACTAAGAGGAAGCTCAGAGGGGACCGGGCCTTTGCAGTTGCAGCTCCAAAATTGTGGAACGCTCTGCCTCTGCACATTAGACATTCCTCTTCTCTGTCTGTTTATAAATCCTTGCGTAAAACCCACCTCTTTTCCCTGGCCTTCAACACTTTATGAGAAGTTGATTTTTATTTATTTTTTATTTATTTTATGTTTTTACTGTGTGACTGTTCTGTTCTATGCCTGTTAATTTCTTATAATTTCTTATTATTTTATCTGTGTTTTTATAAGTAATGTTAATGACTCATTTTGAGACTTTATTTATTCTGTCTTTTATCTATTATGTACAGCACTTTGGTCGACCGTAGCCATTTTTAAAGTGTTTAACAAATAAAGCTGGATTGGATTGGATTGATTTAACATGTAAACAGTCATTAGGTGTTGCTTGATTCTTTTGGGAAATCTCCTCAAATAACACTGAGTCATATTGTATGAAACAAGCAAATGTGTTTCATGTAAAATTTCAATTTAAAATGTCTCCACTGTGCTCATATAAATGTCATGGAGTGAAAAGTGCAATGTTGCCTTCTACATTGTAGTGGAGAAGGATCAAATAGCGTTAAATGAAAATAGTCAAAGAACATACTTGAAAGTTGTACATTACCTGAGTAAATGTACTGGCTGCTTTTGGCTACTAAGGATGAAACAATTGTACAGCACTACACAGTATGTACTAGAGGAGCTGAAGCTTATAGGCTGATTGAAATCTATCCTTCATGTTCTCTAAAGAGTAGAGAAGTAAACTGCTGCTAGTAGTGGGAGTTTCTACTGGACCTTCATCAGCTCAAACAGCGTCATACAGGTCAGTCTGAACCATGGTGGTTGAAACAGAGGTGAACACAGCCTCATTCAGATCTGCCTTTGGAGACTCCTTTGGACCTTCTTCTGCAGAGCTTGTCTCATTGTCCAGTATGGCAGAGCTCTCTGAGGCCTCATCAGCAGCTGAAACCGTGTCATTTCTGCCAGCGTCATCTGGAGAGGAGGTGGCAGCATCGGCCAAAACAGCAGCTTCATCTGAGGCTTCATCTTTACAGCAAACTGCAGGTACATGTTTGTCGCGGGGTTCAACCACAAACTCCCAAACTGGGAGGACAAAAAACATATGGCGTAGTCGCAGCTGTGGTGGGTTTTCGTTTATTTTCAGGCCTCTCCAAGTGCAGCAGTGAACCAGATTATTTACAAAGTGTAACTCCAAACCCCAAATATAAAACAAAAAAAAATAGCAAAGGAAAGAAAACACTATATACAAATTTACAAAAGAGTTCTTCAATAACTCAAGTTGCATTTACACCAAAACAGACCAGCAGTGTTCCTATCTCCTCCACCAACGTCCAACTCCCTCATCAGGCCCAGCGTGGCCCGTTTTATAGGCCTAGCCCCTCCCACTGGGCGTAACCTTTTGCTGGCACAAATACAAAAAAACTCCATAAACAGGATTTTACCCTTTACACAAAGGGTAATCTCGCTGTTACACCTGTTAGGGGAAACACAAATTATTTCCCCTCTGACCATGGTCAAATCTCCCACAATAACCCCCCACTGAACACCAAAAATACCCTTTAAAGAGAAAAATAAAATACAAATGGGCACGTGACAGACAACCCGCGCGGGCCCATACCATTTAAGCGGGCAAATGGTATGGCCCGGTTTCGCCCGTCATCATGCCAGAGCGTCCCGCTACAATGGAGGGTGAGTTATGTGTGAGTGTATGCGTGAGTGATGGTACCGTTCCCAAGTGTGCACCCTTGGTCACGGAACCGACGGTAAGGAGGGAGAAACGGGCTGCTGTGTGAGTGCAGGTTATGGGAGAGTTTGTAAGTGGTTGTATGTGTCTGTCGTGTGTGTACTGCGTGGCAGGTGAGCCGCGTCGATGGGTGCCACGTCAGCGTGTGTGCCACGTCAGCGTCCCAGCCCGCTACCTGTCGCTAGTGACGGAGCCGCTCCGTCACATCATCCCCCTCCTCCCGGAGGTGGACGATGTGCGGCAACCTGGACAGGTAATCTGCCACCACATTTGTCTGGCCCGCCCGGTGCCGGATTGTGAACCGGAATGGTTGCAGCGAGAGGTACCATCGGGTAAGGCGCGCGTTGTTATCTTTCATGGAGTTGATCCAGGTGAGTGCTCTGTGGTCGGTCTCTAGATCAAACTCCCGTCCCAGTAGGTAATAGCGCAAGCTTTCAAGTGCCCACTTAATGGCCAGGCCCTCCTTCTCCACGGTGGAATACCTGGTCTCTCGTGGCTGGAGCTTGCGGCTAAGGTACAGGATCGGATGCTCCTCCCCTGGGTCTCCTTGGGCCAAGACTGCTCCAAGGCCGACTGCTGAGGCATCCACTTGGACCAGGAACCTCCTGGTGAAATCGGGGCTCTTTAGGACAGGGGAAGAACATAATCTGTCCTTCAGAGTGCAGAAGGCTGCCTCGCATCCTTCGGTCCACGTCACCGGGTTCTTCTGGTCCTTGCAGGTCAGGGCTGTCAGTGGGGCTGCAACTGTGGCAAACTGGGGCACGAAGCGTCGGTACCAGCCAGCCAAACCTAGAAAGGACCGTACCTCCTTCTTGGTGCGAGGTCGAGGGCAGTTGCGGATAGCTTCCACCTTATCCACTTGCGGGCGCACCTCTCCTCGTCCCAGCTGGTAACCCAGGTAGCGTGTCTCCTGCTGGGCCCACTCACACTTGGCAGGGTTGAGCGTCAAGCCAGCCTTCTGGATCTCTCGCAGCACCAAGGACAGATGTTGCACGTGCTCTTCCCATGTCTGGCTGAAAACGACCACGTCATCCAAGTATGCTGCGCTGCAGTAGCCCAAACCTTGGAGGACTTTGTCCATCAGTCGCTGGAACGTGGCGGGTGCTCCATGCAGGCCAAAGGGCATGACGGTGAACTGGAACAGACCCGCCGGCGTCCTAAAGGCTGTGTATGGCCTGGATGTCTTCTCCAGCGGCACCTGCCAGTATCCCTTCTCAACATAAAGCTGTGCTATTAAATCCTAGAACACTGGAGGACATACTAGGTGATACTGACACCTCTGAGGGAACAGCGGGCTGCCGAGGTACATGGTGGTCACAACAGCAGCTACAGACCACATGTCTGCTGCCTGGGAGATGGGAAGGTCCAGAATAACATCAGGGGACCTGAGGAAGGAAGACAACAGTCAGTGATTCCAGTGACTTCCAGCACAGGTTTACATGTTGATGATTGTGGGTGACATCAGATCAGATGAGTGAAAGAAGAGCAGCAGTAACTGATGTTGGAGGACAAATCTTCAGACCCACCTGGATCCAACAGGCTGCATGAAGGAGCTGGACTTGACTTCAGCAGCTGGGATGGCTGAGCCAAAGTCAGTGAGTTTTACTGTGAAGGGCTGCTGGTCTTCCTGCTTCACCAACATCACATTATGTGCTTTAATATTTGTGTGAATGATGTCAGCAGTCTTCAGAGAGTGGAGTGAAGAGAGCAGCTGCAGGGACAGAAGAAGAAACAAAGACTGAATTTTGAAGTTCACATGTTGCTGATATGTTGATCTGATATGTTCTGTCAATCAGTAGACATTGTCTGTTGATACAATCATCAAATCCACGTGCCTGCTGTGTAATGGGTCTGATTACATGAAGTGAGAGAGGTTCTCCACGTCTCTCCATCAACAGCTCATCAAGGTTCTTGTCCAGCATTTCAAAAACTACACAAGTGTGTCCTTTGGGATCAAAGTTCTTGTAGAACCAAACAATGTAGACGGGATCAAGGCCTGGGATCTTCTTCAGAATGTCCAGCTGGAGAGAAAACACAAGACATTAGACAGATGATGCAGCTCAGTGACAGTTCATGTTAACAATGGGATGAAATGTGTGAGACAAACACTCAGGATCTACGTCCCTGCTGGGCTGCTGGGAGTCTCTGCTCATCTTCTTGAACATCTTGATGGACACAGTGTCTTTGGTATCCGTCACTCTGCACTGAGCCACGTCACTAAAGCAGCCCTGATACCTGAAGCTCCCAAACTGCTAATCAGTGATCCTAGCAGACATCAGGTCCCAGGGTTTGAAGTGTGACTTGTCAGGTCCTGATACACAAACATGGAGAGACACGTGTGTAGAATCACTACATTCAGTCAACACATCAGGGACAAACACACAACTAATACTGATGATCTCTAGACCATTTACATGAGGAGCATCCATCACAATATCACAGATATAACAGTGATGAGTGAAAACAACAATAGATTCAATGTACATCACTGATTTATGATCAGTTTGAATCAAACATAGTCTCAGGTCTGTCATTTAAAAGTGAATGTAGCCTGACTGAGTTGAAGCTCAGCTGGAGTCTTTGTGTTTGTTTTCTACTTTGACTTTGTGTTCAGCCTGATCTTCAGCTTCACTGCTATTTATTTGTGTCAATCAGTTTGTACTTTGTTCAGATTTTTGTAACAATAGAGGATAAGAAGGTTAAATGTGGATCAGAGAGCACAGGCTGCTCCTTTATAGGTTACAGTTAACTGTACAAAAGCCTGCTGCACACAAACAAACTCATCCTCAGCTCCACCAAAAATCATTTCACATGGATTTCATCCTAAAACAGTCACTGAACATCACTTATGAGCACATACTTAACATATTTCTACATTTACACATGAATCAAAGTCTCTTCACAATGACTGAGATCATGTTGGTGTTTCAGTGTTTGTCACCTGTTTGACTTGAGAGTCCTGACAAGTGCAGAGTTTGGTTGTTGAGGATTGAAACAGACATGTTTAAATGTCAAGTTAGTTCAAATCAAAGCACTTGAAGAGCAGATGAAGTGTGCTTTTCTTGTGTGTGGTGTGAACAGATGAAAGTGAAATGAGTTGTGACTGAGGTCTCTGCTTATACACTTGTTGTAGCATCATTCCATTGAGTGACATCACAAAGAAAGATTCTGGAATCTGGATGAGTAATGTGGAATCATAGGAGTGACACAATTAAAAGTAAACAAATTACATTTTGAAAAGAAAGCAAAGACAAAATGGAAAAAGAATATTCCTACATTTGATTATTTTTTTTATCATTGATCTTTTTATTGATTCTCTTTATATTTCCTCATTTATTTCCTTTTAATTAAGACACTCCTCTTGTTGCATACAGTAACAGTGTTCTACAGCAAATAGCACAATTTAACCTGAGAGCAATGAGAGAAATGAATTTAGACTTTGACAGATACTGTAGACAGACAGACAAACACATCCATTTTGGTTTTAGGATGATAATAAACACAGATGAACACTTTAATAAAGGACTAAAGTCTCTGTCATTCACAGTTGGCTGGAAGAAAAGTCTCTCCCTTCTTTCCTCTCTTGTACAAATAAATGGCTCATTGCATTTGTTTTTGACGGCATGCAGGTTTATCATTTTGTCATCATTTGTCAAGTGGTGCTTTTTTCTAATTTGGGATACATCATTTAATAATCATTGCAGAATTTTAGTGTTACATTCCATTGCTCCTTCAGAAAACTACCATGAGACATGTCAAAGAGTCTCTGAGGTCCCACTGATCAGAGCACTGAGGGAACATATTCTGGCTGCACCACGTGTTGTTTGAGCATCGACATCATGATGTGTTTATGTGCAGTAGTCACATCTCACAAAGTGTGATGTACTGTGAGGCCAATGAACTTAACTACATCATGCTACAGTGTTTTGGAGCTTCCAAAAGGACTTTTGGAGTACTGATTTTCTATAACAACTCAACCAAATCTGTCAAAGTCTTTCTGGTAGAACACAGATTTCAAAAGTTTGTCTCCCAATTTAGTATCCACTGAACAGTTTTTTCTTACATGTATTGAGCACAACCATACCGCCTTGTGGATGCCCGATCCTGTCAGATCTTGGAAGCTAAGCAGGGTTGGGTCTGGTCAGTACCTGGATGGGAGACTGTGTGGGAACACCAGAAAGCCTGGGTGGATGCAGTGTGAGAGTGAGTGGTTGGTGGTGGTTGGAGGAACCGATGGCGCAGCCTCGCCTCCATCAGTCTACCCCAGGGCAGCTGTGCCGACATATGTACCTTACCACCATGGAGTATGGAGTGAATGAATAATGCAATGTAAAACGTCTTTGAGTGTCTTGAAAAGCTCTATATAAAACCAATGCATTATTATTATTACAACAGCCTCTTGGGGTCGCTAGCTTGGCTGTAATTCAGAGGTAAATGTTTGACCTGTATAATCTCAGTATCAATCAGTTTATCAGTGTGGCTTTTCATTTCTTTACTAAAACTGATTAAAGTGAAATTGTACATATTTGTATGCAGTTTTGGGGAACAAGATGCCTTTACTATTTAAACCCCTCTGTCTGCATGCATCCACACACATGCCTCTGCCACCTTTAAGTCAAAGTAGTAATACCACACTGAAAATACCAAGATGTGACTAAAGTGTCAAAGTAAAAGCACATACTGGTAGAGTAGGTCCTGTCAGCATTACATTGTCATGATACTGGAGAATTATTATTGTTGATTGAACATGTAAACAGTCATTAGATGTTGCTTGATACTTTTGGGAAATCTCCTCAAATAACAATGAGTCATATTGTATGAAATCAGCAAATGTGTTTCATGTAAAATTTCAATTTAAAATGTCTCCACTGTGCTCATATAAATGTCATGGAGTGAAAAGTTCAATGTTGTCTTCTACATTGTAGTGGAGAAGGATAAAGTAGCGTTAAATGGAAATAGTCAAAGAACATACTTGAAAGTTGTACATTACCTGAGTAAATGTTCTGGCTGCTTTTGGCTACTAAGGATGAAACAATTCTACAGTACTACACAGTATGTACTAGAGGAGCTGAAGCTTATAGGCTGATTGAAATCTATCCATCATGTTCTCTAAAGAGTAGAGAAGTAAACTGCTGCTTTAGGTTCCTTGAAGTCACCCACCACTTAAGAATATATTTTTCTACTTTGTTTGGACGTCTAACCTTCACTAAGACAGATTACAGTAACACAAGGTAAGCTTTAAGAAGTGAAACTTGTCATGATCCCCGCTTTGGTCCTGTCTGTCTCCCTCTTTACTTCTCCCTCTCTTTCTCTCAGCTTTTCCTCTCCTCTTTTCTTCACTCTCCCTCTCCTTCTCACTCTCTCCCCCTCACTCACTCAAGCTCTGCCTGCAGCTTGATTTCTGCATTGGTAACAGCTGCAGGCAGCAGCTCACCTGCACACCATAATCATCAGCTGCCATAGAAGCTCAAGGTTTTCAGTTACACACCGCCAGATCAACAACTATGCTTCCCAGTTCCCTGTCGATCCCTGCCTTGTTTCCTGCTTTTTGGTTTGCCTGTTGGTTCCAGCTCTGTCTGCAGCCTGGCATTCTGTTGTCTTGGTAATATATCTTTAGTTGTATTTTGTGGTTTTTGTTTAGAACTGTCTTCACTGTTCTTAGTTTAGTGTTTTGAGGGTTCTTGTAGGTTTTGAATATTGTTTCTGTGTATTTAGTTAGTCTCCGTTAGTCTGCGTTTGCGATACCTTGAGTTCTGTAAGTTTTTCATGTTCACATTGATTATAATTTGAGGGTTTGTTTAGATTAGTTTCACTTGTTCTTAGTTTTGAGTCTAGTGGTGTTTTATTGGCTTTGATTGTTTGTATTAGGTTTGGTTTCAGGTTTCACTGGTGTTTGGGTTCTGTGCTGGAGTCTGGAGTTTTCCGTTCTTGTATTAAGTCTTCTACCGAACTCTCTGCTCGTCTGATCCTCTGTGCCTGCGTCTGGGTTCTCTGACACACACACACCCCAACGCATAACAAAACTGATTTAAAAGTAACTAAAGTCCACAAGACTAATCAACAAAACACAGGGAGCAGGACAAGGGTAACTGAAAGTCCAAAAGGCAACAAATGCATGTAAATGGTAAATGGTCTGCACTTATATAGCGCTTTTCTGTATGTGTGGGACTGATCTGGAGGACAACCAAATGGCAGGACAAACTGGTAGGAGCACTCTAGAGATTGGCCCAAAGGCTCATCAGGTAGACTAGGAAGCTTAGGAGGCAGAGAAAGAGATGTGATCTTTGTGGAGGGTGAGCAGGAAGCCAGTAGTGAATGTGTGTCCTCAGAGATGGTGAACAGGACACTGGAGATGAGTTCAGGCTGCAGGACATGTAGAAAGCTGGGAGCCAAAGAAGTTGGGTGGTTGACTGGTCCCAGCAGGCAGAACAGACAGATGATCACTGGGCCGGGGGTGAACATTGAGGGTTGACTCTGGATCTAGTTTAGCATCAGTTTAGATGCTGGCTGACTTTGGGACAGATGTTGCATCAGGTGACCCTGAGGCAGTAAAACTGTAGGCCCATTGAGAAACAGATGAAGTGTCAGTGAACTTGGTGACTGGAGAGATATCAGCTGATTTCAGAGCAGTCTCTGCAGAACAGGAGTAACGTCAGCTGACTCTTGAGCCGTGTCTGTGTTGGTGACTCTGACGGGGAAGATGTCAGGCAACTCTGTAAAGGCTGGCACACACTACAGGATTTTTCAAAACTTCACAGATTTAGAGACCACATACTTGAAGATAACAAAAGACAGATCGCACAAGATTTCTCACTTCTGATCTTATAGTGTGGTGTTCACTACAGAGCACACCACACACTGTAAGATTCTAAACCGATTCTTCAGCAGACTATCAGGTTCTTCACGGTCAGTATTCCAAATCTCGCGTAGTCAAACGTGACTTCAGTGTAAACAAACATGATATAATAACGGTACTATAAATAACGACGTTACTAACGGCGTTCCTTTTTTCAGTAATGAGTAATTTAATTGATTACTCTTCCCATCATTATAACGTTGTTACCGTTACTGCCAGAAATGCGGCGCGTTACTAGAATTGAAGCTGTTTTTTCATCAGACCATCCAGATCTCTGAGCCAAGGGGCAGAGATTGTTAGGGCTGTCAAAATTGACGCGTTAGTGCGGATTAATCCATCATCATGATTAATCTGATTATTTTTTTTAGCGACGGTTACTCTACTTGTTTGTTTTTACTTCCTATTCCGTCAGTCAGCTGAGTCAGCTCGCGTTTTGATTGGCTTAAATCTGGTACACGTGACATCACACACTGTGCGTGTTCGGCTCCTCTCGGAGGAAACCCCCACACACTACAGGGTTTATAGTCGCAAATATTAAACATGTTCATTATCTACGATCTCTCCTTCCGAGCGGATCGGAACGGACAAAATGACTCTTAACACACCCCACACTACAGGAAAATCGGACCCGATGTCATTTGCAAACATCCGACAATCGGGCCTTTGCTGGCTTTGATGGTAAGGAGGAGATCGGGACAAAAATCGGCCCGATTATCCTGTAGTGTGTACCGGCCTTAACACGTGAGACGTCATGCAACTCAGACTGTGGAGCAATGTTTGTGTCCATTGACTATGACAGGGTTCTAGGCATGACGTCTATGACCATATTAATGATAGGAAACGATAAACAACATAATAAACCATAAATGGTTCAAGGCTTCACATCGATGACCATATTAACGATAGTAAACAATAAACAAAATAGTAAACAACAAATGAAATAGTAAACAAAGAGCAAAATAGTAAACAATCAATGAAATAGTAAAAAATAACACTGAATTCTTCCATAGCGTGTGCAGAGAAACAACAGGACAGAGTTCTGGGCATTCTGCCAAAAAATCTGTGGATTCTTCTCAGAGGCCTCCTCAGAGCCTTTCTGGTGTCATGAGCTTCAGCCATCACTTCATCAGTAGGTTCAGCAGTAGTGGGAGTTTCTACTGGACCTTCATCAGCTGAAACAGCGTCATACTGGTCAGTCTGAACCACGGTGGTTGAAACAGAGGTGAACACAGCCTCATTCAGATCTGCCTTTGGAGACTCCTTTGGACCTTCTTCTGCAGAGCTTGTCTCATTGTCCAGTATGGCAGAGCTCTCTGAGGCCTCATCAGCAGCTGAAACCGTGTCATTTCTGCCAGCGTCATCTGGAGAGGAGGTGGCAGCATCGGCCGAAACAGCAGCTTCATCTGAGGCTTCATCTTTACAGCAAACTGCAGGTACATGTTCAACACCTGAGCAGCTGCAAGCTGAGTGTGTGTTTGTTGAGGCGTCGCCTTCCTCTGGTGATGTTTCCACTGGAGAGACGCTCACAGAGGGAAGTGAGACCATGTCAGTGGATGACGAAGGACAACAAGTGGATGAGTAAAAGATTCAATAAATCCATCAACTAGTTAAACATTCCATCAAATAAACCATCCAGCATCCATCCAGACATCACTTACTGAGAGCTGCTGTCACTGTTGTCCTCTTTGCTGTGGTTCAGAAACGAGTGCTTCAGAGCATGGCTTGGTCAGATTCCTTTCTGAGGATTCAGATGCAGCATCTTCTTCAGGAGGCTGACAAACGTCACTTTGTGCTCATCACTGTCCACATCTGGATACAGCTGCATTTGGAGAAAGATTGAATGGTTGTTCAAAACAGCACAGATGTTTGAAAGCAGCATTTACATGTTCAGACCATCAAGGAGCCCCTACCTTCACCAGCTCAGACAGACTCTTGAACCTGGTTGAGTAGTGACTCAGAATTTGAGGTGGGAAGCCAGTCATGGCTTTGTACTCTTCAGGTGTCTGGAAAACAACAGAATTTATTTGATATGTTAAAAACTTAAAAGAATTTCAGGAATTTTGGCCAAATGTGCAGAAATATGTGCAGGACAGGCTTTCATACCTTTGATACAGTCATCAAATCCACGTACCTGCTGTGTAATGGGTCTGATTACATGAAGTGAGAGAGGTTCTCCACGTCTCTCCATCAACAGCTCATCAAGGTTCTTGTCCAGCATTTCAAAAACTACACAAGTGTGTCCTTTGAGATCAAAGTTCTCATAGAACCCAACAATGTGGACGGGATCAAGGCCTGGGATCTTCTTCAGAATGTCCAGCTGGAGAGAAAACACAAGACATTAGACAGATGATGCAGCTCAGTGACAGTTCATGTTAACAATGGGATGAAATGTGTGAGACAAAGACTCAGGATCTAGGTCCCTGCTGGGCTGCTGGGAGTCTCTGCTCATCTTCTTGAACATCTTGATGGACACAGTGTCTTTGGTATCCGTCACTCTGCACTGAGCCACGTCACTAAAGCAGCCCTGATACCTGAAGCTCCCAAACTGCTAATCAGTGATCCTAGCAGACATCAGGTCCCAGGGTTTGAAGTGTGACTTGTCAGGTCCTGATACACAAACATGGAGAGACACGTGTGTAGAATCACTACATTCAGTCAACACATCAGGGACAAACACACAACTAATACTGATGATCTCTAGACCATTTACATGAGGAGCATCCATCACAGTATCACAGATATAACAGTGATGAGTGAAAACAACAATAGATTCAATGTACATCACTGATTTATGATCAGTTTGAATCAAACATATTCTCAGGTCTGTCATTTAAAAGTGAATGTAGCCTGACTGAGTTGAAGCTCAGCTGGAGTCTTTGTGTTTGTTTTCTACTTTGATTTTGTCTTCAGCCTGATCTTCAGCTTCACTGCTATTTATTTGTGTCAATCAGTTTGTACTTTGTTCACATTTTTGTAAAAATAGAGGATAAGAAGGTTAAATGTGGATCAGAGAGCACAGGCTGCTCCTTTATAGGTTACAGTTAACTGTACAAAAGCCTGTTGCACACAAACAAACTCATCCTCAGCTCCACCAAAAATCATTTCACATGGATTTCATCCTAAAACAGTCACTGAACATCACTTATGAGCACATATTTAACATATTTCTACATTTACACATGAATCAAAGTCTCTTCACAATGACTGAGATCATGTTGGTGTTTTAGTGTTTGTCACCTGTTTGACTTGAGAGTCCTGACAAGTGCAGAGTTTGGTTGTTGAGGATTGAAACAGACATGTTTAAATGTCAAGTTAGTTCACATCAAAGCACTTGAAGAGCAGATGAAGTCTGCTTTTCTTGTGTGTGCTGTGAACAGATGAAAGTGAAATGAGTTGTGACTGAGGTCTCTGCTTATACACTTGTTGTAGCATCATTCCATTGAGTGACATCACAAAGAAGGATTGTGGAATCTGGACCAGTAATGTGGAATCATAGGAGTGACACAATTAAAGTGAACAAAGACAAAATGGACAAAGAATATTCCTACATTTTTTCAATTCTTATTATTGATCATTTTATTGATTCTCTTTATATTTCCACATTTATTTCCTTTTAATTAAGGCACTCCTCTTGTTGCATACAGTAACAGTGTTGTACAGCAAATACCACAATTTAACCTGAGAGCAATGAGAGAAATGAATTTAGACTTTGACAGATCCTGTAGACAGACAGACAAACAGATCCATTTTGGTTTCAGGATGATAATAAACTCAGATGAACACTTTAATAAAGGACTAAAGTCGGTGTCATTCACAGTTGGCTGGAAGAAAAGTCACTCCCTTCTTTCCTCTCTTGTAGAAATAAATGGCTCATTCCATTTGTTTTTGACGACATGCAGGTTTTTCATTTTGTCATCATTTGTCAAGTGGTGCTTTTTTTCTAATTTGGGATACATCATTTAATAATCAGTGCAGAATTTCAGTGTTACATTCCATTGCTCCTTCAGAAAACTACCATGAGACATGTCAAAGAGTCTCTGAGGTCCCACTGATCAGAGCACTGAGGGAACATATTCTGGCTGCACCACATGTTGTTTGAGCATCAACATCATGATGTGTTTATGTGCAGTAGTCACATCTCACAAAGTGTGATGTACCGTGAGGCAAATGAACTTAACTACATCATGCTATTGTTTGGAGCTTTCAAAAGGAAAACCTGTACTGTACTGATTTTCCATGACACTCTATCATATCTGTCAGAGCTTCTCTGGTAGAACACAGTGGACACAGATTTCTTGGTTCTTAGATACACAAAGTTCATTTCAGTTTTTGTTTTATGTTTATTCACAAGGCAGAGGTTGTTGACATGCAGGATCCACATGTGTGCATCAAAATGAGCCAAGAACAAGAGAGACATCCTGAAAATAATCATTCATTCATCATTGAGCAGGTATGAAGGTGAAACCAGTCCAACAGTGTCCCAACTGGAAGAGTAACATGAGGGGCCCAAATACAGACACAGGAGGAAGGTAGCAGTAACTAAAAGCAAGCTTTAATACCTGAAGCTGGCCCAAAAATAGCTGAAGTCCACAGGATGAATCAACAAAGTACAGAGCAGGTAAAGCTTACCCAAATATCCAAAAGGCAGTGAAACACTAGAAAAGCACTCAGAGCTCAGACCTCCACCAATCCCCACCAGAGAATCCTTCAAAAACATCCTGGATCCAGATGGTAATCCAGAACATCACCAATATTTCATGATCTTGTCTCATGATCAACATTTCCTGAAATGTCACTAAAATCTGTTCCTTACTTTTCAAGCTATCTTGCTAACAGATGGATGGACGGATAACAGCCAGCAAAAACATAACCTCCTGCCTCCTGTTGGAGGTGGAGGTAATATTAATGATAACAATCAGCACTTTAAGGACACTGTTTAAACACATTTCAAATGAGTACATCACATAAAATTATATAATACCCTGTAAAATATCATGGTATACAATCAAAAGATCAAAAAAATTGAATTAAATTGGCCTTTAGGTGTGATTATTATCAAAACTGCTGTTTCCGAAGTCATGAATGAGCTTTGACCTACACAAACTATGTGCCGTAGTCTGTATTTATCAGTAAACATACAAAGTGCAGTAAACCTTTAAAATAATCAAATCGCTATTGGCTGTGGTCACCCTTGTGTAGCGTTTCATCATTGCTGCAGCTCTTCTGTGGATTTATTCTGTCTCAGTGTCTTCTGTCTCTTCACATAATCCAGAGAGACTCCATGACGCTGGGATCAGGACTCTGTGGAGGTCAGACCATCTGTTGCAGGACTTCTGGTTCTCCTTGCTGCTCATAAGAGTTTTGTGACTTCATGGCACTAGCTGTATTTTTGGGCTTGTTGTCATGCTGCAGAAAAATGGTCCCCGGATGTTTAACTTACCTGTAATGGTTGCTATCATAACAGATAGTTTCAGTTTTACGTGCCTCTGGTGTACCTCAAGCAATGTCCTAGTTACCCTGAATAATCATCGGTCCTCAGTATGATCAGTTTTTCTATGAGCTATTTCTTCAAACTAGGTTATAAAAACTATATACAGTGGTGTCACATGGCCTATGTGACTTCTGAGTAGGAGATTCCTCCATTAGTCCCACTGAAGTCTTGGTTTCAAGGCTACATTTACCTTTAGTCAGTGTCGATGCATTCTATGTTCTGGCTTGTCAAAGATTTGGATTTCGCTGTATACGTGTCATATCCTTCAGACAGCAGTACTTTCCCTGGGGAAATGCAGCCATAATAGTCAAACTCATCAAAAACAAGGAGAAACTGTCCATCAACTGTACAAATAAATTCTATTTTACACATTATATGAAGCAATGGTACATTAAGCGATAAGCCTGGTAACACATTTTTTCTTTTTTTGTTGACAAAATTCATAAAAGCAGTAAAACCAATGAGGTCTGACTTCCCACACTCTACCTGTGGAAGATGGAGAGATAGAAATAGTTGCATTAGGGACTATTTTCAGTCGCGGATGAATCCACACTTGGCTCTCTAGTGAGCTTTGTGGGCAGCAGGTGGTGTACGTGTCATCCATCCATCCATTATCTATTATCTATCATCACTGCTTCATTCTCTGTACGGACGGGGGGGCTGGAGCCTATCCCAGCCGACTCAGGCGAAGGCAGGGGACACCCTGGACAGGTCGCCAGCCTATCGCAGGGCGGTGTATGTGCTACTCAGTCAAAATAAACTACAGTGTTTGTGTTCATGATATTAAAGGAACATGTCACCCAGAGCAACAGTGAGCCACACAGTTGCTCTGGGTGACACGGTGTCCTGCTCCTTAGTGATGTGGTTTCAGTAGTGATGGAAACAATGGAGCTGAGAGGCACGGAGCAATAACAAATTCAGGCTTATAGACATGATATGTGTTAACAGATCATCATTGCTGGTTTAGTTTTTTCTAGATTTATTAAAAAGAAAAATTTAGAATCTTACCCTTCCAAGAAAGCAAACATCGAGTATAGAACATCTGTATGTTTACAGTCATTTTTACATTTCATCGTCATAAAATATTTTTCAGTGTTTTGAAGCACCCCTGTCGTATTCACCCTGTTTTAATCTTGACGTGTTGGTATTTTCACATCAACCCTGCTACCCTGTAACACCCAGCTCAGAGCAATACATAGAAACTGATCAAGTAACAGACACCCCATATAGAACGTCTTGTGTGTTGGCATCAGTGATAAATAAAAGGTCTTAACCACATCATGAAACCCATCAACTGCAGCATACTGCAGAGGAGTAAATACAACACAATACGATACATTACAATCTGTGTGTAGGAGCCAAAATATATCAGTTAACAACACGAGGACTCTGCACTAACGTTGCCTTCATTCCTGGGCATGGCGGCCTTCTTCTCCTCTTCCAGCCCTACTTGTTTTTGCCTATTAGATTTCCTACTCGCTGCATGAATCGTCCCAGTTTGTTGTCAGTGCTGCTTTGTGTCTGATACATTGGATATCCAGAGTCATGTCTGTTCAGAGTCAGAGAGCCTCTGTCTTTGTCTGAGGAATACACACTTGCCACCCTTGCAGACCTATCTAGGTGAATATTTTCAGTGCTGAGCAAATACTCATATCGACTGTAGGCTTTTTGTTTACTGGTTTGATACAGAGTCACTCCGCTATCCAGAGTGCTCCTTGAGCCCTGATCCTGCTCTGCTGCTTGGTTCGTCTTTCTTTTGCTTGAACGCTGAGGAGTCAGTCTTTGGAAAGGAGATTTATGCTTCTCTGTTTCTGACGGACCACTGGAAGACCTCTGTGACTTGGGGGTGCTCGGTGATTGGCCTTTCTTGCTGGTTTGTTCCGCAGCAGCTGCCTGTGAATGGTCCACCTTTGATCCTGAAGCATTTTGTGATCTCAGTGAGGCCTTTCTTTGGAGAGACTTCTCCTCTTTTTTGGCAGCTTTCTTGTCATCTGACGTGAGCAGTGCCTGTACTTTCATTCTAATGGAATTCTTCCTCTGAAGTGGGGATTCCTCTTGCTGTGTTTGCCCTTTTTCTGTGTGACTAGTCTTAGCATCACCTGCATGCTGAGATGCTGTAGAAGTCTTTGGAGCTCTTTCGATTTCACTAGAAATTGATTTCTTTCCTTCTTTCGGAGAAGGTGAGCCTATGCTGTTGGTTATCTTACGTATGGAATCATGGCTTCCTCTGGCTTGATCCTGACACTGTGGATCAGCAGGTAAGCTTGATTTCACAGAGTTTTCCTTTGGAACAGCTTTGTCATCTTTGCAAATCTCCTCATTTCCATCTTTAAATGCTGATTCCGAACTGTTAACTCGAGTGTTTGAACCTTCTTTCTCTTCAGGGATCTCAGTCAAAGACTCCATTGCTCTTTGGTGCTGGATACTGAGCTTGAGCGTTGCATCATTCAGTTTCATATCTAATTCAGCAGCTGATGTCGTCCTGGAAAGAGGCTCGTGCCACTCATATGTCTGCGTTGTCTTTCGATCTGCCACTGTTTTGATATCGTAGTGAGAGGCAGAGCGGTGGCCATCAGTCAGAATTTGCTCTCTCTTGTCACTTTCCTTCCTGGTGTCACTCTCTTCCAGGTTGCAGCTGTCCAGTGCATTTGGCTCTAATTCTGTCATGCTCTGCCGTACATCTACACCTCTCGATGAAGACATAAACTTAAGTCTGTCAAGAGGTGGATACATAGACCTCAAGGACTCTTGGCTTTGCCTGAGATTGGTATGCTCCTGCAGACTGAGCCTCTTTTGCCTCATTTCTTCCATTCTGGACTTAATGTCCCTGGACCTGCTGTGAATCAGCTGTGACTGATGCTCGTTCAAACCTGTGTGGCTGCTGTATGGAGATGCCATGGGGGATATAGCATCACATGATGCATCCAGAAGCATGTCACTCTCATTAAGGTATGTGTCAATCTTCCACCTGTGAAGTGATGTTTCAGAGTTGAACGGTATCAGATTCTGGTCTGCACCGTAGCGGGTCTGATGCCTGAGGTGCTGCTGAGACAACCTGTTTGATAGCAGAAAATCCCCACCAGCACTCAGGTTAGGTCCGTTCCTCTCAGGAGTAGCTCCAATGTCCTTGGTTCCCATCCTCAGTCGAGTCATTGAGTTTATCTTCTGCAGCTCTCCACCATAACTGTGTCCTCTCACCAGGTTGCCTACATCAGTATAGTGGGACTGATGCAGCCTCTCCTGCATGCTCAGGCCCCTGGTCATCATGGTGGCATTGTTAAGCCTGTCATCCTGAGCACTTCTCATGCCGTGCATCACTCTCGTCCTCATGTGAACTTGATTGAGAGAAAGATGGCTGGGGTTTGGGCTCTGCAGGGTCACAGTGTCTCTCAGGTATGGGACGGATAGATCCCCCTTACACGGGATTGCAGGAACTGTGGAGCGAGCATAGAGTCTTCTGAACTCCTCGTCGTAGGAGCTAACTAGTTGACCTGTGACAACTAGGACCATACTCAGGTTGATCTTCTCAAACGACCATGAGTAGCTATAAAGAAGATGGAGACGCAGCAATTACAAAACAAATATGATGATCATGAATTGATTCTAGATGTAACTAATAATATTTCCATGCAGATTTAAATACCTACATTTTGATGTACTTTATCCAGTAGTCAAGCATAACTAATAATGCAAGTTAGCTGATAATTACCAGAAGACACATCATAGGCATCACAAGTCAAGGAACCAGCAGTCGAGCACTGTTTCTTGATGTGTTTCATATTTAGGTGTGATTTTCCAGCTAAATAATTTGAGCAGAAGATTCCATTTACATCTGGCATACACATGTGAGCCGAGTCTGGATACATTATATGGACAGTCGCCTTCTATCCACAGGCCAGTGCCTGTATTAAGAAGTGCTCCTCTTAGTACTTGTGATCAGATGCCACAGTGTTTTGTCTTTCCTCAGACACAGACATAACACTCACATCTGAAATGATTAAACAATGACATTACTTCAAAGTTGAATAGTAGGGTATTTCTTCAAACGTGAAATCAAAATCGAGGCCCTACAATGGAAACTCAGTGCAACAAAGGACAGCACACCTTCCCGGTTTTCAATACTTCTAAATCCACCTTCAGTTTTGAGACAGAATCAATCCTCCTTGGCACGTAGGATACCAGTGTTGAAGAAGATTCAATGGAGACCTTTTATTTTTAGAGGCTTTTTGATGTAGGGATAGTGTTGCCCTATTATTTTTATCTACAAAACCCCAAAAAATGTTCTATAGAATTGAAGTCATGGGACATACTTGACCAGGTCCACATTTTCATTTTGTCTTCTTTAGAAACTCTTGTGAAGTTTTGGTGGTGTGATTTGGATCATTGTCATTCTGGAATATTCCTTTTCTGTCAAGCTACTTCAGACTAGGAGGCATCTTGTCAGATAGTATTTTGGTCTATTCACAGGCATTTATGGTGTCATCTGTAAATGTGAACTGTCATGCAGCCCCGTATCATCACACTCCCACTTCTGCGCTTCACTATCAGGACTATACGTTCACTGTGGTGGTCCTGGTCAGGCTATGCAATGTTGTTCTCAATTACATTAACTGCAATTTTGATTGATAGCCCCTGCTCCAAATCTAAAGCAGTATCTACTCTGGGGCCTGTATTTTCCAAAATAGCACATGTTTATTGTCGCAAGTTATTACAGCACAGTCAAATTCTCTTTTTTGCATATCCCAGTTGGGGTCAGAGCTCAGGGTCATACAGCCATAAGGTGCCCCTGGAGCAGATGGGGTTTAGATTGTTTATAGGAGGAAATGCTCTATTTGTCATCTTCGAAAAAATGTAATTATTGAGAGGTGATGCAATCTGACATTTAAGTGATATTACACAACAGTCCCTTCCATTTTATACTGCATTTCTGAATCACTTTCTTCAACGGAAGACTTGGGGCTACTCCTCCTACTTAAGGCTCTCTCAGGGCTTGTTTGAACCACCACATAGATGGAGAGTTGCTGTGCAGTCATGCTGTGTGCGTTTCCACCTTGCACTGCACGCGAGGTATTGAGTGTGGCTATGGGCCAATAGACAGGTTGATGCATGGTCCCTGTTTGGATTTAATAGTTTGGGAATACATCTGAATGAGTAAAGGTAAGCCTGACTCACCTGTACGTTCCATACAAAACTGTCCGACAGTCCACCAGAATGAACTTCTGTTCCAGACCTCCGTGAAACTTCATCCCAGACCGACACTGGTACTGCTGCCCTTGAACTGTCCGAACACGAAGGTTCTGATAGAGAAATACACAATAAACAAACAAACTCAAATATCTTTCAGAAGCATGCTAATATATTTCCAAACAGGACAGAAATGAATGAACACAATGAAGGCTGGAAGTGGAAGAAAATGAATCCCAAAATATGAAACTGTTTGAAGCACACATGATGTAATACATGATGACACTCACACTAGTTAAGAGTCATGTAAAATAGATTTTCAAGTGAAAGCTGTTGGCTAGCTTTGTCATAAATCTTTGGTCACGTCTTCAGCTTTTAAAATGAAAGGCACTGCAGCAAAAACAGGAATGTGACACTGCCTGTTTAGAAACGACTCAGACGTGTACAGGACATGTTCCAGCTTAATTACACAGAATCATGCAGAGATTATTAATTTGCATTATTACTGGTTGTGTTGGGTTTGGTTCAACTAGTCTGGCAACTTACATTAGCTGTGTATCTTAGAAAAACAGCTACCTAGCTCAGATATAGCTTTAGTATATCACAGGAGTGAGTACACCATTGTGCAATAAATGTCAGAGGATTCAGAACGATACCAAGTTGCAGTAATGGCATTGAATAGTACGTTGAATAGTAGGGTTGTTGCTCATACTTGAAATAAAAAATGATCAGTAATTAAAAAACAGACCCCACAGCAGGATTGCAATGCAACGTCAGTCAGTACCGCTTTCATTAGTGGGATTCAAATCTTATATTTTGTCCCATACGTCGTATGTCCGCCTACATTTTGATGACAGACTCAATCCTCTGTAGCGTGGAGGACACCAGATTTCTGGAGAGAAGTTCTGTCAGTCTTTGAGGAGTATTTTTTTCAGCTGTGTGCTAATAAAGAAGACATGTTGCTCTACTTTTCTCTTTCAAAAACCCTAAAGGTTTTCTTTTGGACTCAAGTCAGGCAGTGTACTTGTCCAGGCCAACATGTTTGCTTTTCCATCTTTAGAAACTCTTGTGGAGTTTTGGTGGTGTGATTTGGATCATTATTCCTCCTCTGCCAAGCTTCTGCAGAGTGGGACTCATCATGTCAGCCAGTATTTTGGTTTACTCACAGGCATTTATGGTGTCATCTATAAATGCCATCTGTCACCTTTTGCACCCCTACAGCCCCGTATCATCACACTCCCACCTCTGTGCTTCACTGTCAGGACTATGCATTCACTGTGGGGGTCCTGGTCAGATTCAAACACTTGCCTGTCTGTTCTATAGAGCAAGGCTGTCCATGGCCTCAGGAGAGGATGGCTTGTTCTATACCTCCTGATTAGTGGAGTGCAATTGGGTATTAGTTGGTTGCTGATCATCCTGTATCCTTTTCCATCATTGTGACGATTTACAATCTAATTGTTCATTTCCCCAAGCAATTATTTTACACGTGGAGCCATGATGCAGAACCTCACGTAGACAGGTCCAAAACTAAGAAATGGTAAATAGTAAATGGTCTGCACTTATATAGCGCTTTTTTCTACCTTAGTGGTATCCAAAGGGCTTTACAATGTGTATCACATTCACCCATTCACACACATTCACACTCCAATGGCGACAGAGCTGCCAGAAGGTTGTTGGTCAGTTTGTTCACTTCAGTTTTCTGTTTAAGTAGAGTTAAGATACGGTCTGTGACAGGGTTATATACTGTATATATGATGTTATGTAAAGTGGGCTACAAAAGTCGAAGAGTCCAACTTTTATGTAAATACTGAAATAAGCAGAGAGTTTGAGGAATTAGAAACATTTAAAAAGCTCTGACGTGTAAACTGAACATGCCTTGTCCCTCATTCCAAGTAGATCTGTTTCCTCCTCCTCGTCTTCCTTTTGGTTTCTGTCTCTCTGTTGTGCACGTGTGTCTTTGTCAAGGCATTACACTCTGCTGAACCTTGCTGCCAGTTCACCTGCATACCTGCCCCTCATCCATCCATATTTTCGCCCTGGTTCTTCACTGCTTTCTTCACCAAATTGTTCAATCTGCCAAGTGGCACTAACACTGTGGCTGAACTCATGTTTGATATTGGTTACTCCTTGTGATTCCCGCAGCTTGTGTTTCGCTGTGCTTCTGGATCGTGAACCCTGGAGCTCCACACTGCTTACAGCCACATTTCAGCTCCAGACACAGTGTAAACATAACGAAAGAAGAAATATTTCCAATTCTGCTCGATTTCTAGCTCAACAATCACATGGAAGCCAATTAGTGGCAGTGACCACAATAACTCCTCTGTACAAAGGTCAGATTTCCTTGCGTTGTATCTTTCAACTGATGCAGTGTTCAGATAACACTCAGCTGGGTTTGATCCACCAATCAGAGGGTTATTCAGCTATTTCAACCTGCAGCCATTGTTCACTAGTGCAGTTGTATAACTTTGCCTCAAGGGGTTTAAAGGCTGACACACATGACAGGATTTTTCAAAACTTCACAGCTTTAGAGACCACACACTTGATGATAACAAAAGACAGATCGCACAAGATTTCTCACTTCTGATCTTATAGTGTGTGGTGTTCACTACAGAGCACACCACACACTGTAAGATTCTAAACCGATTCTTCAGCAGAGCATCAGGGTCTTCATGCTCAGTATTCCGAATCTCGCGTAGTCAAATGTGACTTCAGTGTAAACAAACATGATGGGAATAACGGTACTATAAATAACAACGTTACTAACAACGTTCCTTTTTTCAGTAACGAGCAATCTAATTGATTACTCTTCCCATCATTATATCGTCGTTACCGTTACTGCCAAAAATGCGGCGCGTTACTAGAATTGAAGCTGTTTTTCATCAGACCATCCAGATCTCTGAGCCGAGGGGCAGAGATTCTTTAGGGCTGTCAAAATTGACGCGTTAATGCGGATTAATCCATCATCATGATTAATCTGATTATTTTTTTTAGCGACGGTAACTCTACTTGTTTGTTTTTACTTCCTCTTCCGTCAGTCAGCTGAGTCAGCTCGCGTTTTGATTGGCTTAAATCTGGTACACGTGACATCACACACTGAGCGTGCTCGGCTCCTCTCGGAGGAAACCCCCACACACTACAGGATCTAGTCGCAAATATTAAACATGTTCATTATCTATGATCTCTCCTTCCGAGACCTTCCGAGCGGATTGGAAAGGACAAAATCACTCTTAACACACCACAGGAAGATCAGACACAATGTGGTTTGCAAACATCCGACAGTCGGGCCTTTGCTGGCTTTGATCGTAAGGAGATCGGGACAAGAATCGGCCTGATTATCCTGTAGTGTGTACCGGCCTTAAGTAAATTTGAAGTTATTTAGAGAAATGAACAAGGTAGAGCAGTAGGTTTGGTGCTCATCACTAGTGGCGTTCACACAAACACACAAAAAGGCACAAACACTTTTTGTGACACTCGACATGATCAAACCTGCGTGTCAGTTCTTCTGAGGCTGGTGTTTTGACGTGGCTACTGGCTAAGCACTTTGAGATCACAAAGCCGTCACTGTTGCCTGGTTTGTTTCTGTTGAAACGTCATCCAGACGCTGTTCGACAGGAAAATCCAGACGCGCTAACAGATCTGTCCTACGGCTGCTGTGGTAATGGCAGGTAGACATGCGGCAGGGGAAATGCTGGTAAATGACAACGTTTTCACGAGGGTGTGGAGCAAATGTCAGATTTAATCCACTAACTGCTCCCACCAACAGAAGAAAGGTCAGGCCACAGGCAAAGCTTCCTCTGAAACACTGATGGAATACAGAAGCAGAGAGATGTTGGCTTTTTTCCCCTCTAAATGTCAAAAAATTACCAAATGAGGTCACTTTTAATTAGTCAGCATGCTGCACATTGTTTCTGCTTGTCTGTGGCCCACTGTGGCTTCGTCATGTCTGCATCTTGCTGAACAGACAAGATGTCCTGAACAGTACTTTCTCATTTGCGAAATCCTCTTGTACTCATGTAACCTTTTCATCCACAGTGTGTATTATTCACACACACACACCAGCGGCAGCTACCATGTATGGGCTGCCGATTGGGTGTTAGTTTGGTGTTCAATTGTTGTTCCCTACCAGTGACTTAATGTGCTTTCAACCATAAACAGCTGCACACCGGAGTTTTAAGATGCTTCCAACTGTCACCTGAAAGTGCTTTGTATTCAAAGATTTTGCAAAATAAACATTGTCTTAGGAAAATCTCCCTGTACAAACCCGATACAGCCTATCCCAGCTGACTCGGGCGAAGGCAGGGTGTATGTGTGTGTTTATTTATTTAACTACATCTGTGTTTGTTTACAGTGTGTGGTCTGAACACATTACCATTACCATGTTCTCAAAGTCACCCAAATGTGGGCTGTCATCCCATAACTTAGCCCGGTCATAAGACATCTCCCATTGATGCTTTGCCCCTTTAATGTGCCGTCTGACAGTGCTGCGTGTCTCACCTTGAGGTCCTGGATTTTAATGCCCACCCTGTGTGACATGGCGAAGAAGCTATTGATGTGGGAATCATCCAGGAGGATGTAGACCACCACTCCCCTCAGCGTCGCACTGATGATCTCTTTGAAAATGTCAATGTCAGTGAAGACATCCATCGCTATGGCAATAACCTAAAGACACATTAAGCATGATTAGAAAGTAGTAACTCAGTCCCAATGACATCAGAGGAGCCAGTGTCAAGACTTTTAAAAAGGCAGACGGCGTAACACTTGGAAGGTCTTCGAAATAAAATGTAGTTCATTTTCTGCACAAACAGAAAATCACAGATTGATTAAAGAAATTTTGAGACAGACAAAAGAATCCTCGGCTTAATCCATTGTTTCCAAATGTTTATACATCTTTCTGAGGTGTAGCATTCATAGGACATATCACTTATTGGATCAGACATGTTCTCTGTAAGTCCAAACAGACCCATGGTTCATGTCCTAGTAACACTCCGACCAAGTCCGACCTGTTCCTGCTACAACTGTTACAGCCACATAACTATGTGCACTATGTGTGTATGAGCAGTGCGTATCCAAAGGCTCCCCTGTGTCTGTTTTCATCAGTCGTTATCAGGTGGTGGATATCTGTGGAATAAAGTCCATTCCCTACACTCACATAAAGACTCACACACCCTGCTGTAATTTTAAATTATTAGTTGTCACAAAGATCTGAACATCAAGCACATTCAGGTAGAGACATGTTGGCTGCTTAATGTCATGTGTCTGAAGTGAAACATGGCCTTGATGCTAACCTTTGAAAAAGAACACGCCGTGCAAGTGAAAGTTGTGGTTCTGTGCAGCTGAGCGGAGAGAGTATGTAAGGCCAATACCGAGTCTGTTGTTTAAATGTTAAGTTTATACACAGCGCCTATATTGCGACACGACCTTGCATCATTTAGGCTCTTAAAAGAAGCAGTGAATGAAGGAATAATTTGCCTCAGGTGCTTAGTTCCTCTTGCAAGGCAGGATTCTGCCAGCTGCCAGTGTCTGCATTACAACTTTGTAGCTGCTGGATACATGTTTGGTTCTTTTACAACACTTTGCTGACTAAATCATTGCTGCAGCTCAGCTTTTGGTTCATGCTTTACACTGTTGCAACTGATAACTGTTTTGTTGGATTTATAATGGATACAAGACGTTTCCAGTGACATTTGATCGCTGCTGCACTTTGCATATAAAGATACAGCTGCAGCTCAATGACCAGTTCTCTTCTAAACTTGATATATCATTTTATTTTGAAGAGTATTACAGCTCAAAGCTTTGCCTTGTAATCCCATATGAGATGGGTCTTCTTGACCCTCATGCTGATGTGCCATTACTATAAAAGTCAGGGTAGCACCGTGCACAGTAGCTCACTGCCATCACAGCGTTATATAAATGCGGTCAACCTTTACCTTGAATAATGATGTCAACATGTGGTTAAAGTATCCTCTCCTAACTATCTTATGGAGCTCTACCAGTTATGATTGGTTATATGTGGTTGTGGGATCTTTAAGGGCTTGAAGAGCAAAGGAGGGTCTTTCTCAAACCGTAAATGAAGGCTGTATTGTACATAGTGAGTCACAGTGTTCATGTGCTTGTGTAAACATAATCTATGTTCAGTATTACAGATGAACAGTTTGATGTTATACAACCTGCTCTCCAGCTTTGAAAACATAAATACAAGAAAAAGCTGCTCTGCACATTTCCTATTCCTTCATATTTTAGCCATCAGTGTTTGACAGCTTCTTTCAGTAAAATCTTTCAAGCCGACTCTTTTCTAAAGCCTGTGTTAGACGAGGGTTCGGCTCCCTGCATAGCCGACTCACAGTAACAGCAGAACAATCTGTCACTGCTGAATGACAACGAGCCCTTTTAAGAGTGGTTCTCCTGAATGTAGTCATTAGATTTATTTATACAAGTTCAACAGTTAAAAACCCACAGCAGAATCATTAGCATCTAGTTTAGCAAGTCACTGACTATTTTTTTATTCAACAGCAGCACGAGAATAGAAAAGAGCCGCTCTGATGAGCAGATGAGCAGCAGGCTGCGTTCTAACATGAGGAAAATAACATGTGTCTGCTTGTGAGCGCTACAGGCTCTTACTGGAGGATTAAGGCAGATATTTGTGCCCGTCCAGACATTGAGATTTCTTTCTACGTGTTTTCCGAAAACGGAGCAGGGCCTGTCCTGAACTCAATACTGACTAACTGTACAGAACAAGTACCGGATCACATGATGCTTTCCTGGAAGTACCGTGGAAATCTTTAGAAAAGGACTGCTTCCTGACTTCAGCTGTTGCCGTTTTACTTGGAAAGCATTAGAAATGTTTACTCTGTAAACTCCCTGCAGGTTGCCTCTAAGACCAACAACCCCTAGAAAAGCACAAAGGACACGACATCCTCGTCACCCTCTGATGGCAGCTGCAGCCCTGAAGACGTGGACGGTGCCGCATGAATGATTTGATGTGTTTCTATGAATGTGTTTCTCCGTTGTCAAATCAAGTGTAGCTGAAGTCAATTCAAGCTGACCAGTTTCTTTCTATGTGAAGAAGCACACGAGGAAGGAAAGGCTATTTATGGCCGCCTGTCAGGAGTGAACTCTTGACACTCAGAGGAAAGGATTTGGGTGAAGTATCACTCCAAACCAAACTAGCCATCAGTACTTTTATAAGTCAGACTCCATCACACACAGCCTGGTAACCAGCAGTGCAGTGATTAAAAGTGGCTTTTTTGTGATTTGTAATTGTTTGATTAGGATTGACAATGTTTAGTTTCCACAGCAACTGACTGCTTCAAACATTAGATCTGGTGTCGACAGTCGTTTGTGTGTTAAAGCACGCTCTAGCCAAGCCCTACAGTCTCCTCTGTATGCTGAGAAATATGTGGAGTGATGTGTATTTTTTTGTGTGCAAAGCAACGCCTGTCATTGTGTGTTTGCGCAGTCGATAAATTACTATTGTCCTCATGTTTGTTGGTGTGCAGGGTTAAATTTCTGCACAACAAAGACAAGAATCATATTTATGTAGCGGACAGACCAGCTGTCTCTTTGTGACTTCACCCTCGGAGTATTTTTTAATCAATCTGACAAACTGAGAGCTCACCTGGCGGGCCTCCTGGATCTGCTTCCGAATCACCTCTTTAATGGTTGGTGTGTTCTGTCTGGGAGGATGAAACAGCAGGCTGATGCTGGTGTCTGTGCCGTCCAGCATGACCTCTGGCCAGCCCAGATCCAGGTCCGGCACCTCCTCATCCGACTCAACTGGGAAGTAGGTGGAGGGGCTGACCTCATCTGTGAGCCTTTTCTCTTCAGAATCATCCTCCACGTCGGGCAACTCCGCATTTTCCAAGATGAAGAGGATCTCGTCCTCTGACAGAAGGTGGCTGATCTGCTCGGCCTGGAGGAAGTCCTCGTAGGCCTCTTTGCCTCCACAGAGCAGAGCGTAAATGGCCAGGCGGTAGGATTCTTTGTAATGTGGCTGGATGTAAAGCACGGTGTCGTCGTCTTTAAGGGAAGACAGGCAGGACAGACTGGACTCCATGGACGCCAGGTATCCTCTCTACGTACAACAGCTGTCCTCTTTACCTTCAGTGTGACATGTTATATGACTGTTACAGGGTGCACACTGCTTTTTAAGACCATTTTAACACCACTTAGAATCAAATAATTAGCTGGAAGTCTGGAATTATTCACCAAGTGTGTGAATTTACTAACCTTTAGATCACATTTTTATCTATACTTCCAAACTGTATATGACATTTCTAACAGTAATCATAAATGGAGCATCAAACATGACCTGGACAAGCAGCAGAAAATGTACGAATTGATAGATGAGCCTAGTTATTAAATGTTGACGTAAGAAATGTATATAACATTGAAGGTCTGGAACAATAGTAGATACCAGAGATTTTATACTAACATTACTGCCTGTGGTAGTGTTTGTAATTAAGAGTTTTAAAAACTTTTAAAGGCCCTTTCTTGTAGAAACAAGTCAAACTGGCAGAAGACTTGTGTTAGTCATGTTGTTTAGATGAGAAATGTTCCTTTTAATGAAGCATTTTACACTGAAAATCTCACATCTCTACATATAAAAGGTAAAGGGGTGTAAGCTGGTGTGTGTGATTCACCACAGGCTGGTAAACAATATGGCAATGGGATGACTGCTTCAGTTTTTCATCCATGAACAACAGCTGAAACATTTTCAGTGAAAGAAATAAGTAATTAAAAAGACTTACTTCATAATTAATGAAGGTAATCCTGGCTGTCCCGTGTAATCCCAGCCCTGAGAGTCCTGAAGCTTAGAAACAGCTTGAAGAGGACCAAGTTAAACCCTTCTGGTGTCTGTACTTTCTCCGACATGAGCAACACTAAAAGGTGTGGATTTGAATTCTCTGTGCAAACGAACAGCCTGTTGTACCTGCCCTGTTCACTCCACTGACAGCTACTGTAACAAGCCCCTCCCACCTCAGCTCACCTGAGTGTGTTTGCTTTCCCTCTGAGCCTGGATACAACACACAGAGTGCACATTTTAAACTGCGGACTCTATTCATTGTTGCTGCAGGATGCGTGTTACCTCCTGACATATCTAGGGTGGGACAGAGAAGCGATTACTCACAAAGACAACAGGAGGAGGTTGATCAGTCAAGTTTATTGCCATCACAAAGCACTGGGGGGAAACACATGACACGTCACAGTGAGATGGACCTCTCTGGCAGAAAGGGACTGTTTGCATTCACAGGCTCACCGACTGGCTTTATTAGGACCTCCAAATAATGAAATCCACCTGGGAGAGAAAAAGCTGGTCATAAAGGAGCTAAACAAAAGTAGTGTCTGGAGTAGTAGTGGTGTTTGGAGGTATGATTCCCCACCCAGGTACTGACAACATAACCCCAGCCGACTCCCAGGCCATCCAGCTTGAAGGACGATTCCACTTTATTACAACTTGGTTCTTATTTATGTAGTTTTGGGGATTATCTGTAATGCTTTTAATAATATTATACTCACCAACTTAACTGCTAAAGTTGGGGAACATGGTCACAGATTACATCCATATGAACCCATTTTAGTTGGAGGGAACACTCAAAGTGACTACTTAAGTAAGGAAGACCTCAAAACCCTGTGAATAAGACCCCAGTTGTAATAAACCACAACTCTCCTTTGGCATTCCACTAACGTTAAATAGTGGAAGGTGCAGCTCTTAAAACATCAACATGAATCTAACTTGCATTTTATTTTTCTTAGTTTTTTGCTTTTTCCCACTTGAGTCAAAGGGCAGTCATCGGTTGAGTAACATGTAAAAGCTGACTAGCTATCAGCCTGTTTGTTGAAAGCTGAAGTCCAGAGTACGCAGCGGTTTGAAAGTGGGACTTTAACATCGTCTACATCTAAATAAACTTGTTTCACACTCATGCTAACGTCGCCGACAGCAAACGCTTCCCCCTCAGACATCACCACCGTCTTTTACTTCCTCGGTGGGGTCGGAGACTTCATGAACCTGGGTGGGGTTGGAGACTTGACGCTGCGAGGTGGAGTCGGGGTCGGTGATTTCGGGGTCGGGGTTGGAGACTTGGGGACTGGGGTGGAAGCAGGGGTGGAGGCTGCGCTCTTCATGGACGGCGCTGGGGTCTGAGACTTAGAAGGGGTGGGGGTTGGGGTCTTGGAGGGGGGAGCGGGGGACTTCGGCACAGGCGTGGCTGCGGGCGTGGCTGCGGGTGTGGCCATTTTGGGTTGTCCCAGTTTGGGCTCGGGGATCTTCTCTCCGTGCCTGTAGACGCTGACAGTGATCTCCACAAACTCGCCGCCGTACTTGTTCCGTACATTGATGCTGTACTTGCCGGAGTCTTCGGGGGTGACTTTGTTGATGACGAGGCTGGCGAACTTGCCACCGTCAAACGTGACCTTGGTGTGCTCGGTTGAAGCGACTTCCTGCTCATTCTTGAACCAGGTGACCTCAGGGGTCGGCTCGCCCCACACGGTGCAGGTCAGGCTCAGGGACTGGAGAAAACCGAGAATCAACTCAGGTCAAAACGTATTCGGATAATGTGTTCAACACTGTAGGTCTGTCAAAGTCTGTCACAAGAAACTGATTCAAGGGTGAGTTCACATCTTAAACAAACCTTAACCCTGAGAGTTTCATTGACAGAATAAGGGGAAGTCAGCATCATTTGTAGTTCTTAGGGTGAAATTGCACTGCTGGTTTTAATGCGTAAGATAAGATAATATAAACTTTACTGATCCCTCGCCGGGGAAATTCACATATATACGACAAACCATGAATATGTTGCACTTGAGTGAGTTTCTTTAAAGTGTAAAATTATTCTTTTTCTAATTTTTTTTAGCATAAAACCAAAACTATCCACGTGGTTACACACCACCGAGGTGAGATGAATACACATTTTACAACAACACTGACAAAACTGCTGGAGTTTGTAGAAAATAACACACATTACTATCTCTACATATCTTCCGTCTTCTCACGTAAAAGACTTTCTGCCCCCTTTAAGCGCTTTTTCCTTTCATGAACAAACAAAAGAAAACAACTTGTGCTATAAATCATATAAAGGAGAGCCATGACAGGCGAAAGCTCTACGTTCTGTTCCTGCACTTGTTCCACAGGAATGCTGCCTGGGCAGTTCAGCTCTGACTCCTGACCTTCTTAACACAAGGCTGATGTAACGATGTAAACAAAATGCCTAAAATAAAGGTGCGAAACGTCAGTGTGGTACAGTGTTGATTTATGTGTCATTTGAAGTCTGACACATTCTCACCTTCGCCTCCATAATAGTGACCACATCAGGCAGACCACCAACCACTCTGCCACGGTCTGAGGAGAGACAAGAAACTTCATATCACCTCTGAACTCATTGGAAAATATGCAAACACAACTTAAACATTTTGCCTAATTTGCCAGTATACATTTGTTTGACATCCACTTTGCCCACCTATCCCAGTGCAAACAAGATTGAGAGGCTCAGGGGGAGAACGCGGAGGAATGTACGGCTGTAACTCTTTGAACTTTCAGGTGCAACATTAATTTCTACATTGCCCTGAAAGCAAATAACTCGCCTGCAAGACTCATGCAAAATTCTTAATGTTCTAAATGTTTAAAGAGCTGCTGAGGTCACTTGAGAGTTTCCACATTATCTCTTATCTGACACATCACAGGTTAGAATTTATTAATAGATCAGTGTCCTTTTAATGAAAAGTTCACGAGTCTAAAACCATGAACACACATTAGGGATCCCTGACTAACAGTTTCAGTATAACAAGTGATATACTCACTCTTCTCAGCGAATGCAGCTGCCCTGAAAGATGGAAGAAGTTCGGTATGATTAATATAAACTCGGCACAATTCAGTGATACATGTACAAACTGCTGTATTATCAAATGACTTACTTAAGTCTTAGGTACTCCTCATAGGCATCGGTGTACGCTGGAAGGAAAACAAATTACGATTGCTTGTGTTATTTTTCAAAAGCACCAAATATTTTATAGTAACTCAAAGTTGAGAAAATATAAAAATACAATGTACATATATACATTACTTAGAAAGCAATAATAGAAGTAGACAATTGATCTCTATGGAGAATGAAAACTGAAGTAATACAGATGTAGACGTAGAAGTAACTTTCTTACCTTGTCCAGAAAGGTCAAATGTGCGGGTGTGGGTCTTCACGCCATCCGAGATCTCGATGGAGTAGTGACCCTTCTCCTTATCAGACGGATCGCAGATCTGCATCCAGGCCATTTCTGCTGTGCCGCCAATCCTCATCTTCTCAGAGGAGGCAATCTTACTCTCCCTGCAGATTTACATCACAGACCTCAGCATTCACCGATCAGTTCGGACTGAGTGTAAAAGTGAAAATTCAAATTTCTACAGCCTGGTCTGAAGTGCACCGTCCTCACAAATACAAACTGACTGGGGAGGGATTTCTAACATGTAACAGGTGTGTAAACAAAGATGTATTTCAAATTTCTCTACACTATTAATGTGCATGAAGACACTGCCACAATGCATTTTCATTGATAACAGCTTGGTGATTAATTATCAATACTTCATCTCTCATTTCAGTCAGCGATGAAGCAATAACCATATATAGCTGAAAGGTAATAAGACAATTGTAGTGAAGCTTAATGACACAAAACCTACCTAACCCAGAGAGTAATAAATCAGCTCATGCTCAACAAACTCCAGCTCTGATGTAAAGGATTGTTGAACAGCCTGACCTTTAACATACATCAGTGTTTTTGACGCTGACAAGATGTGATGTTTGAAATGCCATGTGTCTAACATCCAAAACACTTGTCATGTTTTTGAGATGAAGGCAGAATGCTTTAAACTTGATCTTGAATCCTAAATACATCTACAACATTAAATATTCATGATTAAATCAAGCAAAGTATAACACAAGCCCACAGCTATCATAGCAATCTGATTCAAATGTTGCTGAATCCGGATTGGTGTGTGGAAGTATGCAGCATTAAGTTTGATCAACTGAGCTCCACTCAAAGAAACACTGAAAGTCTGTCATGTGAGGTAACTTATCGCGTTCCAGCCTGATCATCTAGGTGTTCATGGTAAGAAGATGATAAAAAACTTGTTTTCTTGGCAGATGGCCTGTGTTTTTTCTGATAATATGATCACGTACCAGTCAGTGACTGCAAATATGAGTGTACACAGATGAGTGTTATGTAGTAGCCTTGTGCGAGTTCACAAACTGCCTGTTAGAGGTTATAACTAGCAGGTTTAAACAAAAAAGAGCCCAGCAGCTGGCAAAACGTTGTTTCATCTCAGCTGTAAAAGTAAATGAATCCTTGTATGTACTTGGCGAGGTCAAAAAAAAAGCATTTAAACCGTACTTGTGCTTCCAGACAGTCTTCATCTCCTCTGTGTAGTAGTTCATGTAGCACTGCAGCCTGATGCCCTCTGGAGTACACTGCAGCACCAGGTCAGAGGCAGAAGCACCTGATGGAACAAACACACAGTCAGAGACAATCAGCTAAAAATAACAATGCTTTGACAGCCACGTCTCTCTGCCAGGCAGACTCACAAAGTAAAGCTGTGCATTTAGAGGGGCTAGGTATCTCCTGGGTGGTCGCAGTTCCACTACTACGAAGTGTACACTCGGTATTTATATTGCATGGGAAATGTGTGTCAGCTGATTTAGTCTTTTAACACAGTTTCTACATCTGTCAGAGTTAAACTGATTTTGGCTTGGAGCATTTTTCACAAAAGTTGTGGCTGTTGATTCTGGGAAGTTTTTTTGGAGATCAGATAAAGTTAGCTGAAGAAGCTGAATATCACATGTCACAAACATGCCTCAGGGAGCTTTTCTGGGAGGGGAGACAGTCAGACCTTCAAGCTAAATCAAGTTACAGCTGCTTGAAGCAAAGACATAGTCCTGCAGAGGACAAACTTTACACTGAGTATTGTCAGCCTACATAGTTTACATTTATACCTTAGACACACATTCTGCATGACACAAGGTGACAAAGTTTAAGTTGATTTATAGGTCAGTTTATCCAACCTACCAGCAATCTGGGCGATGGCATTGATGATGTCATCAAACACTGAAAATCAATAAGAAAAGGGAAATAATGAATACTGTAGAAAATGTCTGATGTAACAATACAAAGTAAGACAGTTGACCAAACCTGAATGATGAAAATGTACCTTGGCCTGAGATGTCAAACACAGATGTGTCCTTTCCTCTGTCATCGCCGAGCGTGGCCTTGTACACTCCCTGATCTTTTCTGGAGAACTGCAAAAACACGATGATCGGATCAATACATCAATACAAACTTATATCGGTACATGTCGGTCTCATGATCACATTGCTCCTAATATCAAACAGAGACAGAACACACCGAGCTCTCATGGATGTTTCTGAAAGGCTGTGACTTGGTGCTTTTTACAGGATATAGCAGCTGGTTACAGACTGAGCTGCGGCACCATCAGTGTGACTATGCCTCAACTCTGCCAAGCATCACAGGCAGACATAGCACAGGACTTCTGGAGAATTTTAAAATTACCCGCTGTGTTGGGACACTGCCCATGGAAAGCACGTACAAATCAAAGAACCTCCAAAGTCTGGCAGCAACTGCTTCAGTTACAACTCTTTAAAAGAGAAATTATAAATGTGTGGACGACTGTAAATCTCTGCACACAGCCTCATTAAAACAAGTATTTATCGTGAGCACCATCCGTCTTACTGGCAAATGTGTGCTTAATGCATTTGAATTGCCTATAGTTTGTACAGTCACACATTTTAGGCTGGTTGTGGACATACACAGGGGCCCACGAGGACTTGGGCAAAGGAGAAAAGTTTACATCACACACATCCTTGCAGACAGGGGGACACAGAAAACATGAACTGGCTCTTTACATGTAAGATGTTTAAATAATAAATAAACAAAATTACAATGCAGATGTGACAAAATTGAGTTTTCATTCATCATCTAACTCTAACATATTTGGTCAGAGTCAACATGTATGACTGTTTACTTGTTTCTGTTTCTTTTGTTTTCTTACATGTGTCCCTATACCCCTACCTCTTTAAGTAGACAAGTTTAAAATTCTTGTCTGTCAGCTCAAAACATTATATTATTTCTAATTAATTCATTTTGAGTAGTTTTTTCTTATTCTTTATGTGACAGCACGCCTAAATGTGGCTGCATACAACAACTCAACACTCTGTAATAATGTTTGTAAGCCAAAATACAGAGCATGAAAGTCAACAAGCTCCGAGCACCACATAGAAGGTTTTGGTGTGGATGCTGCAGATGTTACCAGAGGGATGGGAAGAGCGCAGGCTCCAGACATGACATTAGGAGGAGTATCTGGAACGATCTCATCATCCTCTTTGAACCAATGGAAAACAGTCTCCTTCTTCACATTGGCCACCTGACAAACACACAGGATCAAATAGTTTCACTGGAGTGGCCAGACAACGAAGGCAAAGCGAAGGAAAAAGGAAGTAAAAAGCACAACTGACATGCAGTTCAGAATTACAGTGAATCCCAACTCATCATGTGTTTTTTTTTTACCTTGCAGGCGAGCATAACGGTACAATCCTCAGTGACAGTGAAATACAGATACTCAGAGAAATGTGGACCTAAAATGAAAAGAAGCAAGAATCATGTGAAAGAGAAAACCTTTGACGTCTGTTGAAAGTGAAGCATCAGTCAAGACTGTCAAAACTAGAGGACACTGATACCTCTGCCAAGCTACACACACCTCTACATTCAACCCTTTAATTATAAAATTACTTAAAAAGCCAAATAAGAGCCCAGTGACAGGCTGCATGTGTCAAAGTGTTCTCGGGTCATTATGTGTGTTGGTACCTTGCTTCCTGATGTGCTCTTTCCTCTGAAACTCAGCCTCCTTCAGAGCAACCTTGAAGACTGAAAGAGAAAAAGCACAGCAGAAATACCTTCATGTGAAAGCTGGTTTATCATTTAAACATAAAATTGTATTTTGATCCTAAAAATAAATACAATATTTTTCACACCTTGTCCATACATGTAACACTGTGTGTGATGGAGATGGTCACTCAGTGAATGTATGAATCATTTATTGACTGTCATGTGTGGTAACTAAAGTCTCACCATCTCCCACCAGGACCAGGGAGCTCTGGGTTTTGGCCTTGCCATCATGGACCTGGACAGTGTACGTGCCCTCGTTGGCTCTGGTGAAGTGATCCACGGTCATCTGGATGATTCCAGTTGCCACATCATGGCTGATCTTGTGGCCCTGGAAAGACGATAAGGAGAAGATGTATATTCACATTGACTCTACAAAATCTGGATGTTCTTGCTTTTTGTACTCACTGTATTTACTATAGCTTGAAGACCAACCGAAGTAACTTACAAATATATTTATATATGTAACTTAAAACACTGACTTAATGATCCACAACCAGTTTGTTGCTAATCATCTGAGTGCTCGTTCGTGAAACTGTAAACTGGTTCAATGTCCAGTTTCCAAACAGTGATGATGTAAATAAACTTTAATAGCATTACACCATTAATAACTTCAATTCAGTTGTTGTCTGCACTATACTAAATAATTTAAAAATCAACTTAAAAATGTTTAAATGCAAATTAGTTTAGCATTGAAACATTTCTTTAAATTTGTATATATCTTTAGTAAATAAAAGATAAAAAAATGACAAAAAGCAAAATCAAAAACTGTCATTATTTTCCTGTTTTAGGAGTGATGTGATTATATGAAGGCCTTTAAACTATGGATACTGAAGGGTTAAAGTGTGTTTGGTTTCTATGATAACAACCTAGCAGATTATATCAGAGATCATCAGAGATCTTAAACAAAGCTGGGACATAAGCCTAAAGACATAGAAGACAGGATATGTCAGACAGAAAATGTCACTGTATTGAAGTGAAAGGGTTTACATTGTGGCCTTGAGACCGAGCTGTATGATTACACTATTATATATAAAGAGACATTCAAGATGGCGCACACTCTTATATAAATCAGTACTGATTGTTGACATCATACCTCCCCACTGGTGACTTCTTTGTCATTAACAATGAACCTGTAGGACACGGATGGGGACAGTTTGACGGCCTGCAGCCAGAAACGCACGTGACCTTTCTCCAAGATCTCATAGTTCAGACCGTGTTTCAGAGGAACAACTGCACAGAGACAAAGATGTACAAAGATCAGATTATATGGAATAAATATAATGCAAGTGATACCAGAGGTCTGATTCTGAAGGACAACACTCACCTGGGTGCCTGATGGCATAGCTGAGCTCCAACATGGTGTTCAGAGCTGCAGAACAGATTCAAGGAGACAAAGATGAGCAACAAAAGCAGCAAAACCCAGGAAATAGAACTAAAAGACTCAGAATTATGAAATCTTTTTAACTTGTACAGCTGTTGACTACATACATAGTACAGTAGTTTGTAAACTTCCTGACTTACCATCCTCAGTGAGAGTGTGGCTGGAGGAGACTCCATCGGTGTCAGTGACGACCACAGAGTATCTGCCCAAATCATCCTTATCAGGGTTGGTGAAAGTAAGTCTGGAGCTGTAAAACAAAGACAGCAACTATTAAATATCCATTCAAATCAACACAATTATTGGACGTGACGACAGGAAGTCAGCTATAAAGATGTTTTTTAAAGCCAATTACATTTAAATTTAATTCCCCAAAAATTTCGCAAAGGATTTTTTTCCCCTGAGAACACTAATTTCAGTAAAACTAGTCTCAAGACGCGCTGCTTACCTCAGCTAACCGTTCTGAACTTTTGCCACTTGCATGCTTGTGTATAAAACCACAAGCATGCTGTGGAGCTGCCAGGCCTATCTCTCTACACTGAGCTTGCCTTTGATAATGGCCATCAATAACATAAAGTGTGACTTCATTACAAATGCGATGACTTTTAAGGGATGACTGATCACATGAAGCCTCCACTTCCTCTTTTAATAACATGCAATTAAAACGGTGATATTGTTTTCATGTCTAGACACTGAGACTACAATGAAAGGTGTTTGCTATGTAATGTAGCTGGTATGTCAAAGTGACAATCAACAGATCTTTACACTGTTTATTTCTGCAGAGAACCATGCACCTCATGTGTGACAAGAAAGGCTCCATGCTAAACTCTAAATGTGTTAATATGGAGAACGGTTCAACAACAGTCATGCACCGATGAGTTCCAGTCGATTAATTACCAGTGAAATGCTAAGATATATATGAAATCCAGACAGAATTGATTGATTGATTATGAAAACACTGCATGCTTTGTACTGTTGCAGCTCAGTCTAAAAAAGAGTTTGGAGTTCATACATCACTTAAAAGCAAACGTCTCCTGAGTTCAACAATTTAAATGACCTCTTTTATCTGTTTTATGAATGCTGACAACAGGAAACATAAAAACACGATCCGGTTCAGCAGCATATAATCATTGTGATTTTAGTGAGGATAAGCTGACAGGCAACAAACTAGACAAAGCCCTGAGGGGGAAAACACTGTGTGTGCTGCTGTATTTAACTGAAAGCTAGTGCAGGAGAATGTTATATTCATTCCTGCTGTGACCAAAGAAGAAGCCAGATAAATACGCAAGTCCTCCCTGAAGCTTCTGTAATATGTTGAGGATAACAGAGAGCTTACGTTCTGCCTTTCGCTGTGACGGCGACCCTGGGGCAGTCCCCGATGGGTTTGTAGTTCTTTGACCACACAAATTTGGACGTCTCGGAGATCTCACAGGCCTCGAGAGACAGGAAGATGTCCCCAGTCTCTTCGTCCACACCAGCCACAATCTCTGTGGTGCCTGTGAATATGAATGACATGTAAACATTCCATGGGGAAATGACAGAAACAAATCTGTGTTTTCAGTTTACTACTCAGCTCAGAATTTCCGCCCCACAGGTCCAATAGTTCCATTTATGAATGCTATCACCAGGGAACACCGTTGTTTCACATTGTAATTTAAACTTGAATTTCCAGCTCTAGTCAACGGTAAACAGTCCACACTTAACGCACCCATTCACACACACACACACACTCTCACATCAATAGTGGCAGGGCTGCCATGCAACGTGCCTGCCTGCCATTGGGAGCAACTTTGCAACTGGTGGACAACCTGCTGTACCACCTGAGCCTTGGCTGCCCATGTATATTCACCTCAGCTTTACACCATTGGTATAGAAAATGGCCTTTTAAGAGTGTAGGTTGTGTGATGGACAAATAATAAAAACTTCTAAGATAAATGTGTGCTTTTGGGCTGAATAAGTCTATGTTTGTGTTTACATCACATTTTTTGGTTTTAAATTATAATACGCTGACGAGGCTTTGACTGGCCAGTTTAATATCAATAGAAATTTTTCCTAGTCGGTATTCCACAAAACCTGCTCGTCTAAAACTGTGTGTCTCTATGCTTGCAGGTCATAGATTCTTAAAATGTTTTTGGTAATTATAATTTAATAGGTTTATAATACAGTAATGAAAATTTAATTCAGCATAAGTCACAAACTATTATCCTTTCATTGTCAGTGAGGTTGTGCTTTTGGTGAACTGGGATGATGGTCATGTGCATGCTGGTGTCCTCAAGACATAACACATCCCCTGACAATACAGCTAAGTTAGTGTTTTGACAATACGAAGGGTGTGGTGCACACTAAATCCAACACAGCTGCCGCTAGAAGTTAGTGGTATTAAGTTGTTACCTGGAAGAGCTTTGGCACAGACTGGCTCTGACAACTGGGAAGGTTTTCCAACACCGCTTGCATTGACAGAACGAACTCTGAACACGTAGGTTTCACCTTCCTCCAGTCCAGTCACCTGCAGCGAGCCATGGAAATATCATCACATGTAGTGTGACATGGGTGGGAAGAGGTGCTGGATTATTATTAACATATTATAAATATTACACAATCAGGCCTCTTACCTGCAGGTAACGGTGGCTCACAGCTTCCTGATTTAGAGTAACAAACTCTGATGAGCCCTTCTTGGCCATGTCCACAAAGTATCCAGTAACAGCACCAGCTCCAATGTAAACTGGAGCCTTCCACAGGATAACCAGAGAGTGACTTCTGACCTCACTGAAGCTCAGGTCATAGGCAGGGCCTTCAATTAAAAACAAACAATCAAACATAAAGAAAAACATGTCATCAATCCAAAAGACAAAAGGCAGTCTCCCCTATAGTTTCAGCTTTAGATGGAAATTGGATGACATTCCTGTTTTCAACCAGGTGAAGTTAGGTGAACATGTATTTTAACCAAAAGTAATCTACAAATTTACCTTAAAAAGCAGTTTTTGTCTGAGATTGATTGATAAGTAGAATTTAACTGAACAGATATTCACTGATAAAATTCCAGTCAATAGGTTTTAGCACTCAGAAGACCTCTGATACATCTTATGACTGACTTTAACACAAATAGTCACATTTTAGAGAAAAGTAACTGATGTATTTACAACAAGATATGAACAGTAATGTCCAATGAAGAGAAAATTCATCCATCGGCTAAATACAACCATACTTGTCATGTTCTCGTTTAGCTCATAAATAAAATGAGACTCACTTAAAGCACAAAACTCCAAAAGCTGTCAATGAAACAAATGGGAGGAGAACTGGTTTGAAATCTTTAAAAATTCAGTTGTTCCACAAAAAGAGGTAATTGTTCAGTCATAATTACTGCTCAATAACACTGATAATCATATACTTTAAATATAGATGGTTGAAGGTTCTGTCTAAGAGATTTTGAAAATAAATACAGAACTAATGTAGCAGCGAACAGAATAAAGTCACATTCTCTCTCTCTGTGTTGTAGTCAGAGCTATTCTGTTGATTTGGCAATGGGTCCAATATTAGGGCACATTAGTGCATGTCAGTCCCTCCCATTGAAACTGTTGACCGTCCCCATGCTTATAAATTAGGTTTATAAGTGTTGGGGAGAGTTTTATTAAATTAAATGCATGGTTTATACACACTTGCTTTTATTTCAGCTCAGCATAAGCTTTTTTACTGCTGTTTTGCTGCTCTCCTCTCATCTCTGTTTCACTGTGTGTGTCTCCTCTACTGTGTGTCATGATGAAAAGGATGCACATCGACATGAGCAGAGTAGAATAGAGATAGGTGCATTGAAGAAAATGATACTCAAGTACATAACAACTTAAGGTCATTGAATGTATTTTACAATGCTGGTGGTTGTGGCTGGATGTTTTTTTTGTTGGCTCTTCTGTCCTCAACCTTTATACACAACCAGTTATAAATGAAACACAAAGGCGGACGGAGATGTGGCTGGATGTTTTCTAGCGCAACATCCAGTCTTTCTGAATGCTGAACACAGCACTTTCAATAGCCTAGAATACATGTCATGACTCTGATTCTCATTTTGTTGACAGACTTATGAAAAGCCAAGAGGTATTTTGGTGCATCTGTCAAAAACACAGCTGCCACATTTAAGTTGCAGTAGAACCAGTAAAACTTTGGCAAATGATGATGGTAATAAATATAATCGTACCAAATAATGGAAGAAACACTGATGATACTGTACCTGGCTCATCCATGGTCCAAGCTTCACATTTCATCGGGGCGCTGGGAGCTGATGCTACACCAACACCAGCCATGTTACCAGCCTGGACTCTGAACTCGTAAAAGGTTCCCTCTGTCAGATTGTCCACCTAAAGATACATAGGAAGCGGTGTGGCATGATAATCAGATTTAATGATAGTGTGCTCAATACAATGTTAAGCGCTTTGTGACGACCTGTGTTGTAAATATGCGCTATATAAATAAAACTGAATTGAATTGAATTGAATTGAATAACCCTGAAAGTAAATGAGTGTCAACAGTGCTTCTTTGCTATATTTATCTGATCAGTTCAGTTACATGGAAAAACTTATTCAGATCTATGAAGCTAAAGTTTTGTCATAAATCTTCCTAAATAAACTTAAATCTGGTCGTTTCGTTTTGTTTCTGATTGATGCCACTTACAGTGCAGATTCTTTCGGTGATGGCAGCCTGGTTGACCTCCTTCCAGACCAGAGTGTCAGCGTCACGCCTGTCGATGTAGTAAGCGTTGACCTTGGAGCCGCCGCAGTGTTTGGGACTCTTCCAGGCCACAGTCATGGAGGAGCCGTCACAGCTCAACATGGTGATGCCATAGGGGGCGCTGGGAGTTGCTGAATCACAAATTTTAATATAGCATCAGATTTGAACTTCAGCCAACTTAAACATCTTATGCATCCTCATCCAGAGTTTATAACATTATGAAAATGACTGTAGGAAACAGATCATATTGATCATCATGACTGCGTGTACATGAGCTTGTCATGCTTTAAGTGAACAGCTACAACAACAAGACATTCATCAGGGAGTTTTCAACACTTGTGCTGAATATCATAATAGTTTTACTTTGAGGTGTTTTGCAAAACAGAAGGGTGCAGAGTGATGTTGAAAATATACCTTGCTATGATTAAAGCACATAATGAAAAGTGAAGGCAGCGAAAGAAGGAGCAGTGGGTAAGTAAGGTGGACAAAAATGAACACAACTACATAGTACATACCATATTCCACCCCTTTGCCTGGATAGAATAATGAAATGAGTCACACGGAGCATCGTCTTAGTCCACGGACACTGGTCATCTTATGAATCACCTTTTCTTTTACATTTTCTGTTTAAATATTTCATTTGAACAAGCTTTTAATGCACATCTGACATATTCTGAGAAACCTACTAACTGTTTTATGTGATCGTGGTGAAGAGAACTTTGACTGAGGTTTTTACTAAGTAGTACCTTAATGCAGTCATAAATGTGGGGTTTGTCTTACCGAGGGCAGGCTCCACAGCGATGGGGGAGGATTCCTGAGACTCCTCACTGAGGCCGAAGATGTTGACAGCTTGGACACGGAACGTGTAGGTCTCCCCTGGGATCAGGCCGTGAACCACAAACCTGAGAACATGAATAATTTTTCTTCAAAGTTCTACAAAGTTCTAGAGATGTGTCGTCTTGTTTTCCACAAGGTTTCAAAGCTTTGTAAGTTCTTAACACTGACCTGGTATGTTTGAAAGGTTTATGGTTGCATGCGAACCACTCCTTGGATCCACTGACACGGCCATCGATGTAATATCCCATGAGGTTTTTCAGATGTTTGGGAGCGTCCCACTGAACAAACACTGATGACTTGGTGTTCCTGGTAGCAACAACCAGACCAGGAGCAGAGGGGACGCCTGTTCATGAGAGAGGCTATGATCAGCTACTGATGTACGATACTGTCAGTAATACAGAATAGTTTAATTAATAAAAGCACAACAACAAAAAACTGAATTACTATAAGATTTAGAGTCCAAACTCAAAAGTTATGTACAGATAATTAAAACTATAATTCAATATTCCACATCTTAAGTAAACGAAACATTTTTATAAGAAACATTTGACAGTTTATTTTATATAAAACTCATTTCAAATTTGCCGGTCTGTTTGTTAAATGTAACATTTTGTTTAACTGTAAAAAAAAATGTGAGTTTATAGTAGATGGTCAGACATAAAATGACAATTTACATGATACAAAAAAATCAAATATGACAATGTTGTGATATTCACATCACAAGTTCTTCGGCAGTCCTTTGATAGATCACATCAATAATTCATAATGATGGACAGTCCCAAAAGGACTATGAGAGCTCCACATACTACATCTAATCTGATCTCAGACGTCATCCAATGAGCTGTAAAGTGATTTCTCAGCTTTAAATCGACAATTTATTAAAAAGTCTTTTTCTTTCTGGAGGCCATGTACTAATTTCCATCCATATGCTTTCTCACAGAACAGAAGTCATGAGAGGAAGCTGTAAATACGACTTACTGCAGGACTGATCTGCTCATTTAGTGTCCTCCTAATACTGTTCTGTAGGTTACAAAGTGACAGCCACTTGTAAAACATGCAGTGTTGAAAAGTGTTTCCTCTGGGATGTTTCAGTGAAGCTGTCACTGTACATTATGTGCACAAACAAAAAGGGGATTTTGGGTTTGTGAACCTGTTGTGGCACACATCTGTGGGTTAAACACAACACGGAACTTTTGTTTCAAAGGTCCTATGAAATGGCTTTGACACGTTTCAGCACAATACGGGACGTTTGGGCAGAATGTGCTGTCAGAGGGGTGTCACTGAGATTTCTTTGGGGTTTTACCAGCGGAGGTGTGAAGAATTTCGTCTCCCTTGTATTTGTTGTAAAATTTGTACGTTTGAGTTCAAGCATATTGCTGTTCTGTATTTTAATACTTAGCCACCTTCATGTGCTCCAACCATCACTCATAGTTAAAACACACTCAGACACAGAGGAAGCGTGAACTAATCTGTGACGCTACAGCAGTGTGAAACGGTGCCTTTAAGAAGTGCTCCATATTATCAATAGTCTGTACATACCGACTGGCAGCTCAGTACCTGCAACATACAGGCATTAGGTGTGTTTGATGTGCTCAACAGTTCAGTGCAGAAACAAGATATAAACGACATAATAAACTTAGAATAATAATGAAATAAAATCTAGTCTTAGTTCCTTTCAAACCATAATACTGTATAAGTGTGAAAAAGGCATATTTGTGTGTTCATTGTCTTGTGTGCTGTGTTTTGCTGAATACATCACAGTATATCTGACAGTCTGTGCACTGATCCCCGCTCTTACCATCTTCATCAACCTTTTGGATGGGCTCGGAGGGCACGGAGGCCTCGCTGGAGCCGTACATGTTGACTGAATACACTCGGAACTGGTACTTTTGCCCGTCTTGCAAATCAAAAACTGGGTAACGAGGTGAGTGCAGTTTGACTGCTGTGTTGATCCGCTGCCATGCTCCAGTGCCTGCTAAGCACTGTGGGAGAAGCCGGGGAGGGGGGAAATGAGAATGCACATCTGCGGAAAACCTCATCGACGTACCACAAACACTAAAAAGAGGAGCTTTGAGGGTACAACATGTTTTTGCACAGTTGGGGCCCACTTCAGTTGTGATATGTCCATATCTATAATTAAGTGTATAACCATATCAAAGTGTGTCTGAAAGGTTACAGACAGAGTGCTACACTAATTAACATTTTTGGCAAAGGCTGATAAAACTTGACTGGCCTACAATAAAAGCATATATAAGTGAGAAAAATTAATATGTACAAAAAGATAAGAGCATATTTTCAGCAAAACACCTAAAAATTAAATAATAAATGCAGTTTAAATAACAGCAATTAGAGTAAAAAATCTAGTACATTGGGTTGTGATCCATAACAATTTAACAATAAAGCACGTAAAACTGTTCTCTAATCTGCCAGCATGTATGCAGATACTAATATACTGACTGGTATTTATCAGTATTGCTTTGCTCTTTTACCTACCTTTTCTATGTTGCTAGAATATGGATTGACTGTTCAGTGATTTTGTATATGCAACCATTACTTCTTCTTTTTTTGTCATAAATGTCTTTTTTACTGACTGCAAACAAGTTGAGCCCCAACAATGCAAGTAATACCTGACGAGATTTGACTACGTTCATGTTCATGTGCTTGAAACACCACATATGCATAAAAAACATGAGACCTCTTAAACTATAATGGACACTGTTCATACTGTCTGTCTTTTCTAATGAAGATCTTAAAAATGTCCCAATGTATCAGGATGAAATCTGGGGAAATGTATGTGTAAAATAATGCATAACGCATCTGTAATATCTTAATTTGGTGTAATGGTCCAGCCAAACAGAAAAAGTCATTCTGAGTTTGGAAATGTCACTCAGCAAGAATGTCACAAAGCCTCACTTTAGAGCTGTGACGATAATGCTGTCATGTAGTCTGGGAAAAATATAAACAAGTAAGTTAAATTTTAAAAAACTAGTGTGGATATTAAATGGTAAGTTCCAGAGTTTAAGAGGTCGTGTTTATCTCTTCACTACAGTGCAGAGGATAAAGGAACTACAATGATGGGAGTAGGTGGCCAGAAGTGAAGCGACACACACCTTCTCGATGACGTACCACAGCGGAGCTCGTCCGCGAGGGCTGGGAGGCTTCCAGCTCAGCACAACATATGATTTGAAAATCTCGGATGCATGCACATCTGTGGGCTCACCCGGGATAGTTACGTAGCCTAGATTTGGGATGAACGTTGTTGAGGCATAAAGTACATACAGCAGCGGCCATTTGCAGAAGTCCCACATGGTGCATTTTTAACTGGATATTTCACAGTGGATTGTAGTGCTTGTGAATGTTGGTGTGACCTTGCTTCCAGTGGCAGGGAAGAATTTAAAGGTGCAGCACTGTGTGGTTTTCAGTCATGTATTTTCATAAAATTATACTCAAAAATTAAATTTAGAACTGAATGAATCTGAGGCTAGCAGCATTTGTACTTGGATTTTTAACAAGGATAAACATCATTTCAGTAGGATTGAACATAACTGAAGATCTGCCTCAGCTGGGTTGTCAAACTCTGCCCTCTTTTAAAATGTTAATACAATTTTAGCATCCAGGAGAGCAGGAGGTAATTATTTAGACCAGCATGTGGAAATTAGATATAACTAAATTAGGTGCAACAATAGAAAATAATAAACATCTTCAGTCCACATGGAAAGGATTTATTAGTAGAGTCTCTGTGTGAACTTAAAGTTTAAAGTGAAAACTGAAATGTGGGACTTCTACAGTAGCCTTGTGCAATCTTATATCAATGTGTCTTACAACTGTTTTACATTTTTTAATTAGTTTCTTGTGTTACAGGTTTGTGTTAAAGTGTAAAAGTCGAGACTCAACACACTTTGGAGAGGGAGGAAAACTTTTAAACTGGTTCACTTGACACTTAAGTCGATTAAAGTGTGAATGGAAAAGCTGCAGTTAGATGAAGGATTGCACCACAAAAAGTTAAAAGGGGAGAAATTAAGGGACAAGTTTTGGTTCCGTAGTTTAACTTCATGAGGTTAGAAGTTCTGAGAGCAGTACAGATGTTTGGTCTGTTTGAAGTTTGGAAAATTTCTGTGTTTATCGGTATTTAATTTAATTTATTTATTTATTTACATTATACATACATTATTCTTCTAACCTTAATAAACATCATCTCAAGATAAAAAAGGTTTTAATCTCAGAGTTCTGTCTTGGTGATAAGGGGTAAAAACCTTCCATGTCTGTTTTTCCTGATATAACCTTTGACAGGACAATAATGAGCCCTGAGGGTTCTCAGTGGGGAGTGTCTGAATTACTGCTGCATTACCTCTTAACACATTATGCTTTCCTTCTGATTGATATGAGCAGTGGATGTGTTGGTGCAGTTAGAATGAAGTGCCAGTAAACTGCGGCTACACCAGAAAGGCTGATCTCCAGCAGTAGCTAGCCGCTGGCTGTGAGAAGCAGCAGTTGCTCTGCCTTGCTGTCATGGGTGAAGCTGTGGCTGGATACGGTTACTGCTCAGAAATCTGTTGCATCTGCTGTGACAACCAGCAGTGGTCTCTTATGTAAGACTGTATCATAATACAGTCCAGCCTTTCTCTATTGATCAAAGAAAATGCAAAGGTTATTGCAAGATAACGCAACTTAATACCAATATGAGAGCTTAAATGTCAGAATCCTGGCATGAGACTTGAAGATGACAAAATAATTAAGACTTCTTCTCAGCACTTTATTCATGAGGCCTTTTTTGTCATTGGCAGAATCTGTTTAGAAAATTGATCAACTCTGTTATATCAATTAAAATGAAAGGATGGAAGAAATGAAATGAAATGTTGATGAGGAATGTAACAGTGATAAAAGAAACAATGTATACTGTATATCTGTTGTTACGTTGACATGATAGTGCTGATGTGGTTTGGAAACAAGGACAGGTGTTAGTACTCCATTAGATCTTGATAAAGTGGTTTAAAGGTTGTAGAAAACAAAACTCAGAACGCAGATCAGTCTTTGTTTCCTACTGTACCTTCCAGTTCATCATCTCTGATCACTATGTCGTGCTTTCCTTCGATTTTAATCACTGTTGCAGGAAATGACAACAACACATCCGTTAGGAGACGCTGGCATCCTGCTGTCCTGCACTTTGTGTTTACCTTCATCGGTACCTTGCAGTCTCTCGCTCTCGGCTGGATCAAGGGCTGTCACTTTGTCTGACTTGCGCGACGGTCTGCTGATGCCAGCGCTGTTCACGGCTCTGACCCGGAAGTGGTAGGAACGGCCCATGCTCAGGCCGTGCACCGGGTATTTACAAACCTTCACAGGGGCGTCATTGCACTGGACCCAGGTGTCGGTGCCAGCTTCACATCTACACAATGGACCAGGAGAAGGTTGCATCAGGCTAATGCCATCATCAGCAGGTATTTCATCACTCAAAAACACAGAGAGGGTTGTTCAACTTGTCACAGAGTAAAAGAAATAAAAAAACAGAGTTCACAACTGTTCCTCAGGAGTCAGCTTTGGTGAATTCATTTGTGATCAGTGAATGGAAACGTTTACAAATAAAGCTCTTAAAGTTGCTTAAAGTGTTTTTGCGGCAGCTTGGATACAACAAACTAACAAAACAAGACATAAAATCACACAATAAAGTGGGAACTAGTATTAATTTCCTTGTTAAAATCCTCTCTTCAATTAACAGACTGTTCAGTCTAAAAAGCATCTAAGAAATAGAATGGTTCTTAAAGTCCAGGACGACATCTTTAAATGTTTTGTTTTGTCCTGTTCGGGTAGAAGGTGATCTCTGCACTGCCATGTGATGTTCCTTGTATTTGAGCTGTAGTTATATAGTAAAAAATAATCATTGATTATATAATAATTCATTCCTCATTTTCATTATCAGTCACCGCAGTTATTTCTCTCCATTAATGGCCTGTTCTATAAAATGTGTTCTACTAATGACTGCAGCTCTAAACACCATGAAATATTATACGTTCAGTCATTTCCTTGGCATTAAGTGCAGTGCACTTCCACTGTATTCACGTTTGTGTGCCAACTCTGGTCTATTTAAAGAAAGCCTGAAGAGTTTTCAGGGTGCAGACTGACCGATCCACAAAGTATCCGGTGATTGGCGCCTCATTGACGGTGTTCGGGGGTTTCCAGGCAACCAGGACGTAGTCCGAGTTGATGTCATATGCCTTCACGCTCATTGGTGCACCAGGGGCTCCAGGCGCAGAGGGAGCAGCATCTAAGGAACGAAGGAACGGGGACATAGGGAGGAAGGAAGGAAGAAGGGAAGGCAGTTGGTGATAGACAAAATCCTCTCTTAACCATTTGCCTACACCCATCGTTTACTGCTATTGTTTGGAAAATCTTACGTCTTGCAGCTTTTAAATGAATGAAATAAAGGCTCAAGATAGTGAAGATTTTGTTTTAAAAGTAAAAAATGAAGAAGAAACTAGTAATCTGGCTTCCTTCTTACTTTCCATTAAAATGTTGTTCTCTTTCAGAGTAGCATGCATTTAAAATCCTTTAGATTCTATTGTGACATGCCTGGTTGATATCTAAGCATTTGCGTGTGCTTGGATATTATGATAAGGAATAAAAACCCTCCCTTTGATTTGATTTATAGTTTATGCTGATGGGAACTGCAGACATCTTAGCTGAAGCCTTCACTAATTACCAGTAAGGCAGTAAACCAGCTATAATATTATCCCCCATTGTGTCATGTTGAAGCACATTCTGAGATCAGGTTTGGTGGGAAGTGAGGGAACTTAAAGATTTGGCTTGAGAGTCAAAACTTTCAAAAAGTTGAGAACAAGATAAATATTGGGAAGAAACCAAAACCAGTTTATTTACCCTTTCATTTATCCATCAAGCTGTACATTAGAAAAATGATGAAAAGACCATGTTTACATTATAAATAAATCACTACTATTTGTGTGGATACCAAATGATAATGAGTCTGCCAGCGTTCAAACCAGGAATGCTATACCTGCATCCAGTCAGAAATTAAAGCTGACCAGCAGATTCTAAAAATCAGTGTGGTGATATCATAATGCCACATGATGCAGAGTTATGTCATACCTGAGACAAACAGGTAGGCGCTATGCTCAGCAGTGCCATCCTTTGTAAAGATACGAAGGGTGTAGAGGCCCTCATCATCCTTGGCCAGGTGAGGCAGCGTCAGACGGGCTGCACTTCCACACACTGACATCTCTGCCAGCTTACTGGGTTTCAGCATTTTATCTTTCAGCAGAAACATTGGAAGGAACAGTCAGGAGTTATATAGCCAAAAACAGCTGCTGGTCTCTGAGGCAGCTTTGAAGAATTACAAGTAAAGTAACAGAATAAAAAGGCACCACACAACACCTCCACAGATGAATGAATGAAAGAATGAGAGGATGTCTGACCATCTCTGTACCACTGGGCGAGGGGTGGTACGTTGGGCAGGTCAGGGACGACCACCATAGTGCAGACCAGACTGATGGAGCCACCCTCCACACCAAAGCTAACTGGGAACCTATCGAGCAGGGTGACCTCCAGTTTACTGGGATGGATCACAGTCAGATGGGGCACTGGACAGCAGGGAAACAAAAAGTGCAACCTCATGAGCAATCAGACATCACATATCATGCTTATTGAAGCAGAATAGTTATAATTTGTGTATCTTTATGTAATATCAGCATGATGACGTAGAACCCTGATAAAGTTACATCAATATGGACATAAATCTCTTTGTAAATCATGTCCGTATTTGATATAATTGCATCATAGTTGTTTCAGATCTTACATATTGTATCTAAAAAGCTGCTCAACACATAATTTACAGCACCATACTGACTCAGGTAACATTTGCTTGCCATTTTGAAGAATAGGTGCGGTTTTCAGTAAGGGCTAGGAGAGAAATTCCATTTCTCATGGCCCATTCTGACCTTTTAAAAAAGCATTGAGTCAGCTCACAATGAATCTTAAATGGATTTTTTCAGCATGATTAAATAGTAACTAGACTACAGAGATCTTCACTGTTTAAGGTCAAACCGAGACAACACTGTGAAGATAATATTTGCTTAATTTGCTCATTTAATTCCCTGAACACTAACATATTGCACAGAAATAGATGGGTGTTTATTTTGATCATCAGCTGCTCAAGTGTTTACCGAGAACAGAGCTTTCTCCTGTTTTCACTTTGTATGAGTCACAGGACACAAACAGCTTGTCACGATACTTTCCACTACTTATCACTGCACTGCTGCTTGAAGCCAAACAATTCCAAGTGGTTGAACTAGCTGTGTCTGGGCCTGACACCCCCACCGTCCCCCCCCACAGTTGGATCTCAAAGCCCTTTTCAGACATTGGATACGCAAAATTGCTGGCTTCATCAATCTGTTGAAGAAGCTACGTTCTGTCATTTAGACATAGGTCACTAAACCAACAATGTTCCTCACAGCTTAATTCATACATAGTCATGACAGGGACAGGAGCATTTGTGTGATATTTGCCATGTGTCTGATATCGGACAGTGCAAGTGATGTATAATGCATGAGGTCAGAGTTCTCTTATAACAATATGGTGAACAAATGATTGTGTTCAAGAGAAGTTTTATTGCTTTTTAGGGCATTCTCCAGAGCAATTATGTTTCTTAGTGAGCTAAGAAACTCAAAGAGGTGCAAGAGACCTGCGCCCACTATGCTTGGTCATTATGTGACTGCATGCAGTTCAGACTCAGGCTGAGTTGAAAGTGATATATAAATGTTACGTCTTTGACCAAACAAGATTGCTGTTGTGACTTTCACAGAAAAAGTTACCAGGGTGAAGCCAACACATTCAGATGTTGTCAGATGAATACAAAGGAGAGCTGGTCTAAAAGGGGCTTTAGTTACCCTCTTTATTATACACTTACCGAGACCAAGCTGGCAGGACTCTGCAGATCCCGCTGGTCCTGTGAAGAGAAGAAATAAATGTTCACAGAGAGAAACACGCTGGTTAAACAATGTCAGTGAGTTGGAGAAAAAGAGACGCTTACTCTTCACAGCAACTTTAGCCTTGCTGGTAGCCGTGCCATGCTGGTTGGTTGCCACAGCACTGTACTCAGCAGTATCACTCACAACACACCTACGAGACCAGACAAAGTAAAAACAAGTCACAAAATCATCGAATGAAACATATGAACATTTAGCAATGGTTGCATATGAGGTGGTTATATTGAGATCTCCATCAGCTAATGTACTACAACAGGAGCTCCTCTGCTTGGAATCACCATTAATAAAACGAATCTGTCACATTCAAACACAAAAAGACTTCATACACAACACAACTAAAACACACATTACACCTACTCCTACTCAAACACCTGTTTAATACATATGATAGCTCTATAGAACCATGTATGATGTATTTAAAACAAATGATTTGAAAGACACTGCTCTATATAGAGTATTCAGGAACCTGCTACCAGTCTGTGCCACATATATTACTAGTAAATGAAGATAAAAAAAAAAAACCAAGTGAAATAAATTTAAGATAAACTTGCCGAAAACAAATATCTACCTTTCTAATCATTGTCTTCCTGGCATCCTTCTGGACGTCCTAATTCTTTCTTGTTTTAAACTAATTTTCCTGTGACACATATTCCATGAATCACATTTTCCTTTTGTAACTGTTAATGTCCAGTATCATTTGTGTCTTTGTGGACCCAGGGAATACTACAACCCTATATAGCAGTTGGAAACTGGACTCCTATAAGCAATAAATAAGGTGAAACTAGAAGCCATGATAAAGTCATGTAAGCAGTGCATGTGTAATGTAGAGATTTCTTTTAGCACACATACTCAACAACTATGGCTCTCCAAGGTCTGCTGTAAACTCTTCAATTCAATGTTTGATAACAGCAGAAGACATCATGGACTGCCTCTTTTGAAAACTGATCTCCCAGCGGGAGCACACTGAATAGGTGTACTAAGGCTGTAAACGCTCTTGTGACAGAAACTGAGGAGGCGTCTGAGAGTGAGAATAGAAGGAAGAAATGTGACCTTCACCCTGGACGGAACTATTTTAAAAGATGATCTATTTTCTTAGCCCTGGGGGACATAAAGCCCCTCTAACACAGCTTTTCTTGTGTTTCCTTCTGGACTATGAATGAGAAAATTCTTAATTTTAAAGAACTTTCAACATAAACAACAGTGTCTTCAATGACCCTGTAATGTACAGCAATGACAGACCAAAGCGATTCAGTGCCTCCAAGAGAGAGAGAGAGAGAGAGAGAGCAAGCACACTGTGGGAGGAATTCATGGCTCGGATGACACAGAGTTCAGCACTTTGACATGAACAGCTGAGGGGTCTTGAAGATGACGAAAAGGAGCAGGCTGGGCCCTACCCCTCAACCGGCAGTCTGCACTCTCCCTCTCCAGCTAACTGTCGGAAAAAAATCAAGTGGGATGCTAAAAAAATTCAAAATAGGCTTTAAATCTGAACCTGTTAAATCCTTCCACTGTTTACTCTGTCTTTTCCAGTTTCCTTCTCTTTTGCTTTCCTTGAATTTTAAAACTGGATACAGGCCTGTTATTAAGCGTTAGTTTCTATTTGGCCCTGTGGCCACTCACGCCACTGTGACAAAAAAAAAACCCCACACAAACAAACAAAAAAACAAACAAACAAACAAAAAAAACTTCCACTAAATATTTCAAAGATAGGACAGACAGACAGGACATCTCAAACAACAAACAAGATCAAATACTCCTTTTTTAAATTATGGATCTGTAATACATGGATTTGTATGTGTACAGCTTTCGATGAGTCTAGAAAAAGCCCTAAAACCTGGCTAAAACATAAAGTCTACGGACTGGTGGGAACAAAATAATGCACAATGCAGGAGCAACCCCTGAAACTAGAAACCTGTTTCTGGTTTATGAGTCAGCAATTTTCAGTTCATACTTCAGAAACTCAAACTATAAATTTTGACCTTTCAGTAAAACTTGTGCTTTTGCTCAGAGTCATGGCTACCACATACCTGCTAATGATCAAACTGTGGACTCCATACTTGCTCTCAATCTTGTACTTTCCTGGGGCGCTCAGTGGGTCGACTGGCACTCCTCCTTTATACCTGCAAAAAACCTGAGGTCAGTAATGTCTTCTCAAAGTGCATTTCACAGCACACAAACACTTCAAACTGGTAGAATGTATATCAGTGTGTGCATAGGGATACATCACTCTCTGCCAGGCCATTTGAACAATAAAGCAAAATATGCTGCAGATATTTACAAGGTGCAACTAGGTGGGAGGGTATTCTAGATACATACTGTAGGGTTTAAAGGAATGCTGCCAGCAATAAAAATATCTAAAGGATCAAAGTAGCAATGCTGTATTTCTTCCCTGCACATTCCAATTTGAAGAACATTTTTTAAAAAAGGAAAACACTTAAATGGCTTTGACACCCTGAGAAGTCTACTTCAGATCTAAGTGCCCACTCCAGTGAGATGTGAATATTCTGACCATTTGACAATGGGCCGGGGGTTTCCTTGCACAGTGCAGAACAGTTTGACAGGAGTCTTTTCCCACACGGTGTGAGGCCGCAGGGCCACCAGGAAGTCCGGCATCTTGGGAATTTCCTCCAACAAATCCGTCCTCTTTGCCATCATCTCCTTAACCTGGAGAGATGAAACTGCATCATTCAAACTTATACAGCACAGAGCCACAGGAGTCTATACCGACTGTGTTCTCTGAATAAACAGCAACTAGTTCTGAAGCACATATTTTCATGTTTACGATACATGAATATTACACAGACCAATTATTTCTTTTTTTTTTTAAAGATATATTTTTGGCATTTTGAGCCTTTATTGAAGAGGACAGGACAGTGGACAGAAACGGAAACAGGAAAGAGAGCGGGTAAGGACATGCGGTAAATGGCCGAGGTCGGACTCAAACCCGGCACAGCCGCTACACCTCGGCATGCGGGTCCCGTGACATATAGAATAAGTTTATTCTAAGAACTTCAATACAACATGTTGTCATCATCATCACTTCTCAGCTGACCTCAACATCAGCAGCTCTGAAATCTGCCCACAGCAGAGGGTTTACAGAGGTCAGCAGTTAGTTGTGGAGTCTTTTAACTTCAGCATCATTCATCCCACTTGCTGAATGAGGCAGGCCAAGACACATTCACTTTGTTAGCACTGTTCATATATAATAGTGACACTGAAGTAGTTATTTAGAGCTGATGTATCTAATATTTTAATTTATTACTTTGTTTAAAATGATTTTAAAATCTAACGTTTGATACGAAAATGTTGCAAACTCTTTCTACACTGCATATCCTCTTCTACGAGACCTGGTGATCAGGTTAGTTTCCTCATCACCTAACTAAATAATACAATAGTGAATATATACTGTATATATATAATTAACTTTCACTATGAATATGATTTACAATTTAAAATTTCACTTTAGAATGTAAAAATGTGAAAATGCAGTCAAATATAAGAAGAACAAAGGAGAGGAAATAAAGTTGTGTTCAAAGGTGGGCACATCAGACAAATGTATCTGAAGTCACTTGGCTTATTTCATTATTCAGAACCATACAAACCAGACATCCAGATACCTGAGAGGTCACAGGGATACAGATTTTCCCTTTTATCTTAAAGTTCAGTTGTCTCTCTGTTATCTATATTTGTGTAGTGCCTATTGAACTGGAGACTGTTTTAACCAGTGTGTGATGTAAAATGCCCTGATACTGAGTATCACCTGCATATTTGTCATATAACATGTTCTGTAAACAATTTTGAACGTTTTCACCTTTATTTAAGCCACAGACACTGTTGGCCTGCAGTAATACTGTGCTCAAGGCGTTAAATGATCATATTCTTAACTTTGCTAATCCTGTAGCTGTAATCGCATTAAATAAATCAACTAAACCTATTAAAATTTAGCAAACAAAATTCAGTCCCACACATACATGTCACAAACATATTACAAAAACAACAAACCAGCAGAACAAGCATTGTGTTGTTTCCACGTGGCTGCTTACCTCTTTCTGGATAGCAAGACTATCCACCTGGGCCTTAGTGGCCAACCTCATCCTGTGCAGCTCCTCCTGAATAACAGCCAGTCCTTTCCCAACATTTGTGCTCACTCTCTGGTACTCCTCAGTGTCCTCAGCACTCCTAGCAACACATAAATCAAATTAATCCACTGCTGAACTTCACTTTAGCATCACTGGGTGTAAGTCAGACGTTTGCTGTCTTTTACATCATATACTGAACATAAACTGTTGTTTTAAACGCACGAAGTTGAACACTGGATAAAACTCAAAGGCAGAGAATTGGAGGGCTACAATTGATATGCACATTAAATTCAAGCTCTGGTGATTGATAGTTGTGTCATGGACCCTTGTGAAATATCATAAACCTTCAGCTTTCCAACAAAAACACTCTCCATACCACACCACAGCATGTGTCTGAGTTAGTTTTGTGTATGTAAGACTCAGCAGTTGTTTTCATAATTAACTAACAATCAAAATAGTCATTGCTGAAAAATGAACAACTTCAAGAAACAAGAAACGTGCTGTCTGGACTGGGGTCAGTTAGCAGAGAATGCAGTTCAGTATTACCTTACGCCTAAAATAGACTGACATATGACAACAGCAGTGGGAACTCACCTCTGCCGGAATGCCGGTATGGTATAGGCTGGTTCCGCCATAGCCTCTGTGGCTTGGGCCTGCACCTGGCTCACCGATTTAGAGCTTGATTTCCTGTTGAGGGGATAGCTCATCGTTAGAGTCCACCATAACAGACTTACAGACTTTAGTTTTGCAGAAGCAGTCGCTGGGCTTAAAGATCACAAGATTCACCTGAGGTTTTCCTTTTAGTTTGAAGTAATTATTCAACAAATTGTCAGACTCTCACAAATAAATACCTCCTGGTCTGTGAACTTGTGGACTATACCGCTGGTTCCTCTTTTGAAGCTGTTGTTGGAAACCAGTCTCTCTCCTTTACATTGCCACCTTAGCCTGACCCCATGTCAAACACCTATATTAAGAGTAGGCTGCTTTAGAGACAACCATGCTTATTACATCAAGCAGTTTGTTTAACAGGGGTAAATGCTCAACTGTGTCTTGGCTAACCTAAACACTGGACGCCCTTCAGATTCACTGTGGAAAAGCTGATGATGGTTGGTGTCACCATTACATCTGACCACTGACTAAGAGTTCATTCCAACACTACTTTTTAATGATACATGTCGCAGCTCAAATTAACCATGTTCTGTATAAAACTCCACCGCCGTGCAAATATGTTTCTTTTCCAATCACTTTAATGGAAAACTTCAAGAGAAACTTGGTCAGTACTGATACCACTATCTATAGCTCAAACTACTGGCCTCAGATGTAGGTCAGGTTCAAGTGGTGACATGAGCCCTCTGACATAAGACAGGTGCTACACGACAGCATGGCAGCTTGCTACAAGATGACTTAGTGACCAGGACTTGCTTGTAGTGGCTCAAATCTCGGACTTGAGGCAGTTCATGTTCTTCTCGCATCTCTTCACTGGTGACGAAAAAGCCAGCACAGGCTTCATAGCAGAGCTGTTCTAAAAGCCATGTCAGGTCTAATTCTCTCTAAAAGCGTGCTGCGGCAATGTAGTAAAATGCATACATGACTCTGATCAACCTGAAAAGCTGCTGGCAGAAGCTGCGAAGCATCACTAATGACAGCACCTTTATCGAAACCCCACAATAAGAAGGAGACCACCAACACATGTAGTGAGAATCCAGCAGTGTGTATTCAGTTGTTTTCACCCTTTATCTTCAAGCACTTCTCCAACCTGAACACCTTCTACATTGGAAATACAATACCTTTAGCTACTCTCCTAATTGGCTGAAATTGCGTCACCTTTTATGTTATACGACATCAAAGACAAAGAAACAAGTACAGTAGCACCACATACAGTAATGGATATATATTCCTGCTGAACACCACAAACTTAAATAATATTAGGTAACACTAAGTGGACATTAGATCCTCTATGTTGGTTCAGCTTCTCATTTTTCCTCAACAAGAGCAAACTGAGGTTTCACAAGCATTCTCTTGTTCTTCTGTTTAGAAACAGTGAACATTTGTGCCTCGAGTTTGAGTCAGAAAATAATGTTCTGTCTGTGATCATGGCCTTAGGCAGCACACTGATCCAGGTAACACACAGCCTACTCCGGCTGGCAGCGAGCAGCAGTGTTACAACATTTTCCTTACCTACTTGTTCTTTGAGAAAAATCTGTATTATGTAATATTACAAAGTTAGACTTCACAGTATTTGTGGCTTACAGTCAATTTAAGCTGTCACTGAAACATGTTGAAGACTGCCAAAGTTTGCCGGCAAAGTAGTGAGGTACTAATCACTATAAATATGTATGGCTATATATGTGATGTGTTTCAAATGTAATCTGTAAATAATGTAGTTTAGGTGTTATCTGCAGCAGGAATTGGTCATCCTGTTTAAGCTTTTCTCTAAATAATAGTGAATACGCATACAATAAATGAGTTCCTCTGGGATGAGTAAACACAAAGGAAAAAGGTTTAACCCTGATGAGACCAAGTGTTTTGAGAACAAAAAGCTCTATTGCTGGTGTTAATCACAGTTTGGACCTGAGTTTTGATCTACTGCTAATCCAGCCCTATGAATCGATGTAGATGTCAACATATACAGTCCTACCAACTGGATATTGGGCATAGCTGCAGCCATCATTAGCATTCATCACTTTCATGAAAATCTGGCCTTGCACAGCTCTAACTCTGACGTCAGAAGACAAATGGACAGCCAGCTAGGAAGCAGACACATATGCAGCAGGAATACGAACACTCAGTGGCAGATCTGCCTCTAAGCAACGGCTCTAAGTCTTTTACTCTACCTGCCAAAGCAGCAACAGCTGAGCTTTTTAAGGCAGCAGGTACATTTCACCGTCCTACCTTTCTGTCTGCTGCTTGACAACATGTTTAGTGTGATGATAAGCATAATCAGTTTTGACTTGGCTCACTTGCTTCCTCTTATACCAAGGTTTGACTTTGGAAGCCATGACTGGAACACTTCAAGGAGACCCGGCTAAGAGCACCAGGGGGAGGGGGAGACCAAACATGTTTTAGTCATGTTAGAAATCTCAACACAGCTCTTTTCTTTACCATTACTGCTGCTGCAGTCATTACAATGTCTATGCGATACAAATTACAGAATCAGATCAGATTAACAGTATACAGGGTTAACACATACTGAAAGCATTAACAACATTTTTCATTGTAATCGTAGCTCAGTATAATCTCTAGTGTTGCTCTTCTCAAAAATAATTCCTTTGGTAATATTCATATTACACTGTACATAATAAATCAGTGCTGCAAAAACATTCATATTCAGAGAACATATGATTATCAGATGAACACGTTTATCTCACAAGTAGACATGTTAAAAGTCCAACATTCAGGAGGCATCAAGGCAGTTCCAACACATTGCTAGAGCTCAGCACTTCAAATGTTTCCTCTTACAACCTCATACAGCTCAGCTATGAATAGCTTGCAGCAGTCTGCCTGGTCCATGATTGGAGAAATGAAGAAAATAGAGTCATTACCAGCAGAGCCCAGTGAACACACTATTTAATTAAACCCGTCATGCAGAAAGTCAGAGCCATCAAACTCTTTCAGATTGAACAAGACTAACATCTATCAACCGGGTGTCTTACTGACGCCCTGCCTCGGGCTAATTATGCTTAAATCCTGCATAAATAACTGTTTCACCAGTAACAGTTTTACCTGAGTCTATCTGACTGACACAAATTGGGGAAATAAGGTCAACAACCTCTTAATACCCTGGTATGTAAGGAAGTAGTGCTCAGGGAGATTACAGACTGCTGCTTAGCTTTCCCACACCACAGGCAGATTATCTAAAGCCATTTCTTTTAGCAGCACATTTCACCTGTCCCGGGCTTGACAGCAGATAACTTCTCTTCCAATACTGAATTCCCATTTGCAAAAGTTATTTCTCAAACAAAACGAGCCACCTAGCCAGAAAATATTAACAAAAGTAACTTACCCCAAGAGATTAAAACAGCGCAAAGCGGTGGCAGACCAGCCTGATGCCGCTTGGGAAGCACTTGCTGATGGTAACAAAAATATTACCCTCTCACCGGAGGAATGCTGTTCCCCTTCCACCCCATGTATGGATGCACTTAAGACTATATATAGCATTTACCCACAAATTTCATTCTCATTCTGCACCTTGGAGATGAAGAGTGTGCATCAGTACCTGCAAATGTATTGAATTATTTGAAGGTATGTTTTGTCGGCTGCCTTTATCACGTTTTAGATTATTTTTAGACTTCAATGAAAGGTTACAGTAAAAAACAGCAAAATTATAATGGATACATGCTTTCTCAGATAAAATGTGTCTACACATCGAAATATTTCATTTTGGAAATCACAATATTTGTTTTAAAATAACTTATCGCCAGCCATCCCATTATTGGCAGTAACACTTGTCTTTTTTTTAAATAAAAGATTCATAAGAGGCATCTCACCTGTAGATATCAAAAAATGTTATTCTTTGTGACAGCCGGAAACACGTTTTGAGATAATATTCTGGCAGATCCCAACACTCAAAGCCTTACGAGACCTTTTTAGGTTTCTCGAGACAGCCTGTCCTCCTTGGCTCAACACTTGCAGGCAGCAGTCAGGCTATTTTTAACAGCAAGTCCTCCATTACAGTGATACCCCCACTTCTTACTGTACAAGAGCCACCGTGGCTATTTTTATTCACACAAGTCAATTTTTTAAAAAAAAGACTGAAGATACATGGAAAAAATGCAGCAGAGTTGATGACAGGAAACATCACACTGAATTTAGAAGAGGTAGCGGAACTCGAGTTCATTGCCCAGATGACCTGCAGTCGTTACCATAGCTACACCAGAATCCTTCACTTTCCTGTTTAGAGGACACTGGCCTGTAACTTTGCTCACACTTACAGTACAGTGTATACTTTAGTAAAATACATGAACTCATTCATCACTTCAAACATGTACTGCATGTCCTCTTTAAAGTGTAAGGCTTAAAAACAAAGAGTCCAATGTTGGTGGCTCTGAGTGGTAGTACCAACGAAGACATTCAGTCTTCTCCCCATCGCTCTACCTCTCTCACTGGTCCGACATGAAAAGACTGATCATTTCACAAAACCAGACAAAGTGGAGGTGAAAGTTAAAACTACTTCAACAATCAATTAGGTAACTCAAAGCAAACATAGGATGACTGACCTGAGCTAGGTCTGTCAAACTGCAGGTGTCTTGAAGTTCTGAGTCCAGAAGATCATCCACCTCCATTATACAAAAGGCCTCCTCCTGAAGACAAACCACAGTTAGTTTACAATCATTCATCCATACATGTGACATAAAACAAATGTTATAAATTCCTTGTGCTGTATTCCTTTGTGTATGATCTCAGACAATTCAAACATAACCAACAAAATCCAAACACTCTAAACAAATAAAATGATCAGTGAGTGTATGTGATGTAGTATACTCTAAAACAAACATTAGAAACTTGACTGTACTGGGCCTCACATGGCTCCTCTGTTATAATTGATGGACTCTGTGAAAGAATAAATAAATTAAATAAGATTATAATGTGCACATAATTTTCAAGTAGTAAAATGATGCACCGTCACCTAGTGTCAAAGAAATAAGTAACTTCAGCTTTACTCCTAAGACACCATGAGAAACTCTGTCAATCAATGTCTTAAAGGGTTATTCCAGCAGTGTAGGACTGTTGCTCCATAAAGTTGATGGGATTTACAAAAGAGAAACACCAATAAATGGTCAAAAGTGATGTGGCATAGGCTCGACATGTACTTTTATATGTGTAGGTCAAGCTCCAAAAACCCTGGAAGTCCCATAGATCACCAACATCACTAGTAAATACCAACATGTTTCAAACTCGATATCCCCAGTCTGTGATGACATGTCAGTTCCTAAGACCAAGCTGAAAGGACTCAGTCGATAGCACTCGAGTATTTTTTTTCCAGACTTTGGGGAAATCCAGTTGTGCAACATTGGTGAAGCGCCCCTGTGTGTTCAAATCCCGTATCCTCGGTTTGGTGTTATTTGCTGTTGAATGCTGCCATCTGGTGTCTGTCATTGCAGTGCATCTTGCCACTGCCGCTACAACTAATATTACTTCTCATTAATTACAATGACGAAAATAGATCATAAACTCAGAATGCTACTTTCAAAGCAAAGCAGGTGCTTTGGAGCAGCATACCAGGATTAAAACACTGAAGTCAAGACAAGAAATTAACGTGCAACTGTGACATGGGGTAGAAAACACACTGTATTATTATACTATACTTGAAAATGCTGACAATTCATCATGGATGTGAAGCCCTCACTAAAACTGACTGAAATACACTAAAAGGAACTGCTGTTTGACATAACGGTCATGCACTCAAAAGGATCAAACTGAATGAATACCTCATCTTTCCTTACACATTCAGAGTTCTGAACTACTGATCATTTTGTGCAGCGTTACTGTACGGTGTTTCTCTTTATCTGTCTTCATGCCAGTAGTAGGAGTGTTTGTGTGTGTGTGTGACTGTGACTTTGGATCTCCAGCT